>JAOWCC010001751.1:2172063-2772063 GCA_030867875.1 Actinernus sp. WN-2022 | reverse complement strand
ACTTTCACGACTTAATGCCTCTCTAGCGCGGCGATTGCTTTCTGCCAGTGCTTTCCCAGCAGCAACGCGCTTTGGATCTTTGGTCTTTTTTTCAGGCGCAGTCTTCGGCGGATCTGCAGTTATCCGATCTTGTTGTTCCTCCATCGTTCATGTCAGTAGACTTTGAGTCTTCAATAGGTTGACTGCTTGGTGTACTAGATGGAACTATGTGGTCAGCTACATGGAACAAGGCACTAGCTAGAGCCACAAAGCGACCTGCTTTAAGAGACAACAAGGCGGTCACAGCAGATATCTCGTTGCGAACTAGGTGGTCTCCTTGTAGATCTAGGAGAAGTGCTTGTTCGCTGTCTAGTCGGACCACGTACCCAACTGCACGAGTTGCTAGTCGCAGTGCTCCGTCTACTAGACAACCTGTTATTTGCTTTGCTACTACGGCCTGGTACCTACTATGTAAACGTATAACGTCTTTATCAGGCAGTCTAGATATATCTCCTAGAGAAAAGTCCCGACCTAGATATTCTTTTGTTGTGCCCATTGCGGCTAGAATCGAGAGCGCCTCCCTACGATCTTTAACATCCTCTGATTTGGATGGATGTTCCAGTACGACCGGCGGACAAACGACGGCGCACTCGCCTAGCAGTTCTTTGATTTCTTCATCCATGGTGTATACCGTTGAAGTATGCTTCGGGTGCGGGAATCTCTAATACTACCTCGAAAGGATGGCGGAGACAGAAACATGTGCGAGCGAACTTGTGGGCCTTGAGCTCCGAGGTCAACATTTTCCTCTCATCCACCTTCAACCCACCACCGTAGTCCTCAAATAGTGCTTTGGCATCAAGAGCTGACGCCGTATGAAAGGCCACGACCACCGCCACGTTTTCTCGAAAAGGTTTGCATATGCTTGTCAACTGTTGAGTTAACACCCAAATAGAAATGCCTATGTGACGAGCGGAAAAGGCCATCTCCACGAGCTTATCGGTTCTCTGCTTTACATCCTTCGATGCAGCGCAATCGTCGAGTATCAAAAGAGTATTTGTACCTGCCCAAAAGGTGGAACAAACTCGTAGCGCGGCATTGATGGCATCTTGTGAGGGGCACATCACGAAGAAGTGAGGATCTAGATGGGCGAATCCACGATAGGTAGTGTTGTGGGCATACGTGGGGCATATGAGTACTACGTAATCAAACTTACCACGAAATGCTCCACGAAGCTGCTCTACGAGAAGGGCCGTTTTTCCACAATTCGTTGGTCCCACTATGAGAGCGTTGAATGGAATTTCAGTTACTAAAGCGTCCATGCTAGTACGATACGTTTTCCAGTGCTCCGTTCAATATCGTGATCTGAGCATCGGCAAGTACGAAGATGTGCATGTTCACAATTCCACTGCCTCCAGTCCTATGGATGCGGATCTGGAGGTTCTTTCCACTGCCTGTTTGATTCAATCCATTGCCATGGACAACTGGATCATTTACTGTACGACAGTCAACCAGGATGGCGAATTTATTATTGTAGAACTTGATCGGGGTCATAGATGTTTTGCCAGCGCCGAACCATCCATTAGCGGCCTCCCAAAAGTCTGATGGTAGCATGCCTCCAGGAAAGATCCTGTTTGGTCTTCCATTGATATCGATCTCGACCTTCGTGATTCCTGGATAGTCAAACACCTCGCTGTTTCGTGTGCCGTGGGCATGTTGTGCCACGAAGAGGAGGAGCAGTCCAGTAAAGGACAACCTTGGAACGTCGACTTGCTGGGATATCAGAGTGTCGGACGCTTTGTTGATAGGTACGGTTTTGAAGTGAACAGCGTGCCTGAACAGGAAGACGGCGCCACTGACATATTCGTCTTTCGCTTGCTTGGCGATAATTTCACTCTCAACAACTTCGTACTCTAGCTGGATGTTGCTTAGCTTGTATGTGCCTATCTTGGTAGTGTCTGATCCTACCACCACGTCCGTAGCAGGTGATAGAGTCAACTCGAGCGAAATGGCGTTGCGAAGAGCGAAGGGATAAAGAGCTCCATGTTGCGTCAGGATGTCCACATCTAGTGGGATTCGGTATTTCGAACCATACACAGCTAGGAGCAAGTTTTCTCCAGTATCCGAAGTGCCTTTGTCACCAGCATTCGAGCGTAGCTTGTTCGTGTTCTCTGTTTGAATACCTTGTCCCACGCGCGCATCTCGCTCCATAGTTGGCAAATAGAGATCGGAATATGTCTGTAGAAGATCTGGTCGTTCAATGTCTTTTATTGTTTCAGCTCCTATTTTGAGAACTCTACGTGAGACCAGACAACGCCCGACATTAGCCACCACTCGATTGTTAGCATGTCCACCAGACAACGTAAGGTCAGCCAAGAGCGCGAGACTACCTGGAACGAGGACGATGTTTTCCCCTAGTATTGGTACTTTCACATAGAGAGTCTCTCCTGGATTGGCTTCCGATGGAGTGAAGGTGATTCTATCTACGTTGTGTAGAGCTTTCAATCCCTGAGGCTCTCTGTGCGATTTTGCAGGAACCAACGTCGACGGGATCATGTTGAATATATGGACATAAATAGTTATTGTTCAACATGGCTGAGAATGCAGACTTCGATCCTTTGACTGAGGAAGGTCAAGCCGACATAGAAAATCTTTCTGCCAAAGAATGGAATGAGCTTGGCCCAGGTAAGACTGAAGACCAAAGTACTTGGTGGGGTAGAGTTAAGGCCAGAATAGGAGAAAGATCCAAAAGCTTTCGGGATAAGCTTTGGAGCAAACGGCATAAATGGGGGTACAGTCCATATGAGTACCTCAAATTGGTGAATCTAGGTGATGAGGGTGCAGTGCCAAGCGGCAATACCGCGGAAACGTCGTTCACTGAGGGGAAACAGATACTAGCCGAAAGAATCGATCAACGCGATGAGGCCTGGGATAGGCTTAGTAGAAGGTTTCCGAATGTAGACACTACCAAGTTCACTACTACCTTGAATGAGTACGACGAGATCGTGGTGCGACTGAACAAAATTAATTCCAAATACCACAATCTGTACGACGCCAAAGGTAATGTTAATGGGAAATTGCCTAAAACGATCACAGACGCTCTAGGGCCTCCCGTAGAGATGCTTGTTAGCGAAGGAGAAGCTGAGATCGACCAACTTAAGATAGAAAGAGCTAAGGAAATGAAAAACGTGAAATCATCCAAGCAGGGGTCGACAGAACATACGGCAGCAAAGGAAGAAGTGATGAAAATAGACGACCAAATACAGGAGATTGAGTGAAATATTGAAAACATCGAAGAGCGTATGTCCATGCGAGACCGCGTGAAGGCCATCTTCAAAAAGTATGGCGTTGGAGTGCTTGGAATTGCGATTGCGACAGGCACCGTGATTGGCGTCGTGGCTTCCATGCTATCTAGAGGACTTGCTAATGTTGCCAGTGGGGTCGGCAATGCGTTGAAAGGTCTAGGAAAGAAGCTAGGGCAGATTCTACCTGGAATGGTTGGGGCAATTGCTAGCTTTTTGTTTCGCACGGCTGGCGAGGTATTAGGATTCTTAGCGAAGAACATCTGGATGTTGATTGTAGCTGTGGTGGTGATCGTAATAGAGCGATTTAAGTCAGCGAAATAGCATCCATGCGGCTCCAGCTGCGGTGGCAACCATCACCCCCAAATTTATCTCGTGCTTTGTCATAACGGCATCGGTACTACGAGGTTGCGTTACTTGTGGGATAGGCGGCTTCACCGCAACGACATCTTGATGCGGTAGATCTTTCTTTCGTGAACTACCTTCCATACGTGGTGGTTTCGGAGGCTTTTCTTTATAGTTGATACGGTCATTTATTCCAAAGTGGATGTTAGGTGTGGATGCCATTTGTAGTTCGTTGTTATAACCTGGTACGCTCTCATCGTTAATAATCATACGGCTGGGTATTAACAAACAGTCCTTGGCAACTGCAAGGTCGAGACGAACGCGCGTTAGATGCAAAGCGTTTTGATATCGTACAAGGCTATCTACCTTCTTTTCTGTGATGACCTCTTCCAACTTTACACCACAATCGGTCTGAACATTGAAGGATAAGGTCGTTGTCCCTACGATCGAATTGCGCAAAGAAGCCTGGGATCCTAGAACGCAGTATACGTAGACCATTGCAGATAAGTTTATTCTGGCTAGCCCGTCCTTCGCCAATCCGTGACCAGTTTGTGGAACGAACCAATTGCGTTGATTCTTTACCGCATCGTTACGAATGAACCTTAACGGAAATTCGTAGTTAGGGCGACGACTCTCCTCAGGAAACTTGAAACTGCCCCCAGGCCACTTCGAATCGTATGAAGTGTTGTGTGTCCCCCATTTCTCTTGAGCATTCACCAACCCTCCATGGATGTATACGTATACGTCTCCTAATCCACCATTGGCCCCTCGGCGCAGGGCAAAGTCAACTTTATTGACTCCAAACTCTATCCTGAGCCTGTCATAAGCGACGGAACTCCATGGAGCGTTGTTGCTTTTATTGAAGACCGAATCTCTGGGAAGTGGGACCCCCAATTCGAACAGTAATCGCCTGATCGTGTAGTACACATGGAAGCGGTAAAAGCTCCTGACGTTGTCGATGATTGGTGCATCGTCTGAAAGATGGTCGTCAAACGACACCCCACAGCCTGCCGTTGCACACCAAAGGACGAAGCATAGCTGTTGTTGCCAATGTCTCATTGGTGGAGCATCTAGCCACTCATTTGCTTGTTTTACGGTGTAGAAAACTTGGTCCAGCTCTTGAAAGATATCTCGTGGCGTCAGCGTGAAGGACTGATCCTTCGCTACGTAGATCTTGAGCGTTCGTAGGATAGGTACTATGTCTTTTGGGTCGTCCCCCCATGGAACGGCTGGAACTGGATACTTCTCTTTTGTCTTTATGAATGGAGATGGGAAACCTCCACTTATACCGCGTAGTACAGAATCGAGTCGTTTTTGAATAGCCTCAGGTAGATTCGAGAAATCATCACCGTAGACCACATAGCTATGATTCCCATCTCGAAACCAAATGCTTGTCGAATATTTGTCTGGACCATCTACGTCTGTAGAGGCATAAAACTGGTGAAAGTCTGCACGTGGGTATTTTTTCTTGAATGTTGCCAATAGATCGGCATTCAGTTTTGCGATCTTTTCGTTTTCTTCTATCCAATCATGTTTGGAAAGACCTTCGTGCTTCCGTGCGAATAGTACCCCCTCATAAACTGTTTTGGTACCAAGGGCTTCGTTGAGAGCCTTACCTGTGGTCCCAAGCCATCCCATTAGCTTGCCACCGCCCATCTTTGTAGGAGGACCTGACTCTGTGAACACTTGGTGAGACATACCACGATCATTGAAATTGACATTATCAGAAGTGGGTTCGAACCAACCAAATATGGCCTCAGGAAATAAATACTTGAACTGTTTCCACGCCTCTGTCATATTAAAGATTGTACATATGTAGTTATCCTTTAATACATAATGGTGATTTTAAATGTCGCCACCACCTCGGCTGACCATACGGTCTACTTCGACGATCCAATTCTTATCAATAATATTTCGCTAGTTGAGGTCACTTTCGAGAATAGCTGGTGGAATCTAACGGAGAAAGCGTCATTCTGGTGGGACCTCGATGATGGGGTAATGTTTCCACATTATGTTTATGGGGGGCATCATGATATGACAAGTATTCAACCCTTCTTTAAGCCCGCAGTCGATGCTGGCATGGTGGAGTTTGTAAACTACCCATATTGGAATAAATGGGTCTTTAAGGTAAAGAAACCGATTCGATTTAGTTGGAATCTTTGCCGTCTGTTTGGCGTTAACGTAAAAGAAAAAGATAGTGGGGTGATGCATGGAGTGGGGGAGCATGACATAATGCTCAAAGATATCGAAACAGTGTATGTCCACTGCGATGTGGTGGATTCCAGCTTTTCAATTCGAGATGGAAAACGATCACAAGTCCTAGCCACGATAGAGATCCGAGGTGAAAGATTCGCAAAATCGACATACGCCTCTCTACTCCCAATAACCACTCGAGCTCTAGGTACAACACGAAACAGCCTTCGTCTGACGATTCACGATGAGAAAGGCAACGTGGTAGACTTCCGTGGTCGACCCATACGATACGTATTGAAGATTGAGTAAGTCATATGTATAATATGCGATGGCAAGCGATTCGATTCAAACAATTCCAACGGCGCCGATCTATCCCAATCTACGTTCATCTGAAACTGTTTTGTCTGGAGATAGCTTTCGGCTGCAGAAAGTATGTGACACACTTGCTGAACTCGAACGGCAGGCAAAGCACTACGAAGTCGTTCGTAAGAAATACGCCCGAGCGCGTGGTATTGTTCACGGGGTTGCTGTGGCCACAGGTAGCTTGAGTAGTACATTATCCGCTATGGCGTTGGGTTTGACGTTTACGGGGATCGGGATACCTGTGGGTATTTCATTAGGAAGCATTGGGTTCGTTTGTGCCGTCATTTCGGCCTCGATGTCTATCGCAAGTAAGAAACTTGGTATTCGCGTCTCGAAGCACGAAAAGACCGTTATGTTGGCAAAGGCTAAGGCCAATTCCGTGGAAGTCAAAGTCTCAAAAGCTCTAGCCGATGGTAATATTTCAGAAGCCGAGTTCGGAAGTGTTATCGATGAAAGATCGAAATACGAATCGCTCAAGCTCGAAATACGACAAAAAAATAGGCAAGAAAGAGGGTCAAAAAACGTAGAAGAACTTCGCTCGGAGATCCGAAAGGAAATGAGAGCAAAACTTGGCAGTCTAGTGGGATAAGAATCAACATCTCCTATGAAAGAAACCATCACGGAGTCTATTTTAACTTCACTAAAAACATCGTATAAATTACCGTGTTGTTTTGCAGTTCGTATGCAAATTTCGAACCAACGCGTGAACGGCGCTAATTAACATACGACAGGTGCTTAAGACATAAGTAGAGTATTTTATCATCAAAAATATCGTCTAGCACACATGGCCTCAAGGTTCTACGCTAGGTATATGATCGAAAAGGTGGAGCCGATCATATACCTGGGGTTCGAATCCTACGGACCATGTGTGGTAGATCGGCTTGTGTGATGGAAAAAGCTCCACCACATCACACAAGTCGTAGCGCGTCTACCAGCTTGGTAGAAGTAGTAGTAAATGTGTTATAATATATACAGTAGAAAAATCAGCGGCCAGAGTACAAGATACCTGTGTGAGAACCAAATGTGGTCAGAAGCTGAACAACTACAGTAGAACGAATACAGTAGAATGAATACAGTAGAACAAATACTGTAGAACGAATACAGTAGAACAAATACCGTCAAAGCCGGGCCCGGCAAATAAATAAAAACCTCTCTAGGAACGAAAAGATGGCAAAGGAAGGAAAAAGGTGAAAGGTTCCTAGAGAGGTTCTGGTGACACCAGTTTTGGTATTTGGTTTTTTTCACGATCAAATCTTTTTCTTCTCATGGTCTTAAACTAAATTCTTAAATGAGTATATATTGGCGGATGTCCTCGTCACGAATCAGCTGCTTTGGTTAGAACTCTCCCAAAATATTATCAATTAAACATAAACAGTACGAAGTCATATCACACGATGGCCGAGATAGTAACTTGCGTTTGGTTGATGCGTGGTAAGGACACGAAGTGCGTGAGGAAACCTTCCAAAGTGTCAGAATATTGTGCTCAACACAACTATCAGATACGAAGAGGAGCCACCCCATTCGGTCCATGTTCTAAATGCGGTAGTGGTTGTAGAACTAGTTACGGACTTTGTACAACGTGTGGTGCACGACGACAACGTGAACTTAGTGGGGAGAAACGCAAATTCAAGAATCGCTTCTCGAAAGTATTGGAAGAATTGAAGTACCGTAAGACTCATGGAGACGTAGAGGGCTCGCTAAAAGATTTCGCATATCCATGTCGTAAATGCGATCGTGGTTGTCGAACTAGCTACAGACTTTGTACAACGTGTAGTGCACCACTACGACGCGAACTTAGTAAAAGAAAATCGCTTCTCGAAAGTACTGGCAGAATTGAAGTACCGTAAGACTCATGGAGACGTAGAGGGCTCGCTAAGGGCTTTCGAATGGCAGTACAAAAAAAAAAGAAAAAAAATGAAGAGAGACAGTTTCTATTCATTCTTTTTCTTTTTTTGCCTCGTTCGTTTTCCTCGAAGAGTCATTCGCGCATTTTACCGAGGGGACCCATCTTAATCGTGGATCGCTTATTTTTGCCTCGAAGAGTCATTCGCGCATTTTACCGAGGGGACCCATCTTAATCGTGGATCGCTTATTTTTACCTCGAAGAGTCATTTGCACATTTTACCGAGGGGACCCATCTTAATCGTGGATCGCTTATTTTTGCCTCGAAGAGTCATTTGCACATTTTACCACCTCCCACCACTACGACTATACGAACAGAGATCGCTTCAGGAGAGTCTAGCGCTCTAAAGCCAACGCGATGCCACGGCGTAGTGCAAAGGAAAGCGCCACCTAAGCCGAACGCAAAACTCACGAAGACAACGTGGGGCAAGGCGTTGCTACCCTCAGTAGACAACATACTTCAAGTCGAATTAGGAATGGACAGGAAGCACCACCCGCACAATCGACATACTATACATGTGTGGCTTTCTCTAATATGGATATCGAAATGCAATAATGTTGGCAACGAATGGAAAACGACAGCATTTCAACCCTTATGATTCCAGTAGTATATGTGGAGGAAAATCGATGCCATTTTTTTTGTTAATGTAGTGGAGGCCTGAGGTCTGAACGAAGGCCTCCACTACATTAACAAAAAAAGTGGTATCATTTTAACTCCACATATACTACTTCTTCTTCTTCTTCTTCTTCACTCTCTGTTTCTTCAAGACTTCTCATCAAGCGCTCCACCCAGAACTCGTCCGTCGGTAGATCCTCTTCCCGAGGGTGGTGGTCCATGGCTTTTTTTCTTCTTCTTCTTCTCTCCTCTTGACGCTCTCACGGCCGGACTGCTGGTGAACTGGCCTCACGCGTTCTTTTTTAAAGACTCGACGTCTGAAACCCCGCCTCCTTTTTCTGACCTACCACCACCGTCCACCCCTAATTTGGAGTTGGTGCTTTCAGCCTCGACGGGTGTGGTCTGCTGACCGGCCCGGACATGCCCTTATTTGTCAAGGCTGGCGTGCGGCCACCAGCGTCGGTGTGAGGGCGGTGCTGACGTTGGCGCGTTGCCATCAGCGTCGGTGTGAGGGGGACGCTGACGCAGACGCTCAGCATCGGTGTGAGGGCGGCGCTGACGCTGGCGCGGTGCCATCAGCGTCGGTGTGAGGGGTGCGCTGACGCTGGCGCGGTGCCATCAGCGTCGGTGTGAGGGCGATGCTGACGCTGGCGTAGTGCCATCAGCGTCGGTGTGAGGGCGAAGCTGATGGGGTGTTCAGCACCGGTGTAAGGGTTGCGCTGACGCATCGAATCCGCCAATCCTAGGCCTTCAGCCGCAAGGGCGCTCGTCCAATCCGAGGCGTTCAGCAGCGTCCCTGGCGAGAGTACTTAAAACCTCGCGGGGCTGTGAAACATCATTCCTCACGAAGCAGCCAGACCAGCTAGATCAAGAAAACTATCAAGAGTCATGGCTCGCGTCGAAGAAAATAACAACGTTGTCCTCAACCGGTAAGTGACTGTTTTTGTGACCCGCCATCTTGTCTTCTTCTTTTTCTACTTCTTCTCCAGAAAACGACAACAACCTTCCCCTTCGACGACTCATGGCGTGTCTCTGTCTTCTTTTTTTCCACACAGCATTTGCCCGTTGTGCCACGAGTCTACCAAGCACAAGACGGTGACAACGTGCTGCCGTCGGCCCATGTGCCTTGCGTGCTTTCGCAGCTGGTCCGAGGGAAAGCACGCCCCGCCTTGCCCGTACTGCCGCTCACTGTTGGAAGTGGAGACACATGGGCTCTACCGCGTGTCCTCCAACGTGGCCTTTGTACGCCGCCCTCACGAGCGAGCGATCCGGGACACCACCTACACCTACCTGGCCACCTACCCTGAGATCCCCGAGGTAGGGACTCCCGCCTGCAGTGACTGGGGTCTTCTAGATCACTGCATGGAGCACCTGTCTATGGGGATCTCGATGTACCCCAAAGTGTGGTGGACGAAGGAGGATTACATAGAGCACCTCCTTCAAGAGGGGTCGGTCGATGTGGGCAGCGTCGAATGCCGCCCCCAGCCCTGCATCGATCTGACCGCGGTCGAGGACGAGGACAGCGGTGTGGAAGAGGAGATTCCGGAGCACAACTACACCGTCGACCACACCCTCCTCCTCAACGACACCGCTCCCGCTTCCCCGACCCACGCCTACACGCCTCCTTCACCGGCCCACACACCTCCTGGATCGCCCCAGCCTGGGCCCAGCCATGGGGGCCCTCACCGTGCCACCCCACCCCTCCCGTCATGGTTGGTGTCATACAGCGACGACAGCGATAGCGACATTAGCGATAGCGACGACGACGTACCCATCGCCCGCTGGGTCCACCGCCCCCACACCCCTCCTTCTCCTTCCGACACCAGCGACGACACCGACGACGACGATCTTCCCCAAATGATAGAGTACGCCCCACCCCAAAAGCGTCGTCTTCACGCCATCGACCTGACGGGGGACGACGACGATGCTTCTACCACAGACACAGACGACTGACACCATATGTAAAATAATGCTTTTTTTATTTTAAACTTCTATAATTAAAGCAACATTAAAAAAGTCTTTTAACGTTTTTTTGTCTTGTCTTGTCCTGGCTTTAATGCTTCCTCGACTGCTTCTTCCCCTTGCCCTCCCCCTTGCGGCTTTTCTTGCGGATCGGCTCGCTGTCGCTCTCCTCCTCCGACGAGTCGCTCTCCGAGGAACAGCTGCTGGAGTCCGGGCCGTGCGTGGCCTTGCCAATAAACTTGAAAGCGTTGCACTTCCTGTTGGGCAGTGGGGCTGCGCACGACAAGTACGGGCGCCCGTAGTTGTTCTTCGATTTGCTGACGCGGGCCGCCTGGTACAGGTTGTGCTTCTTGCACTTGGGGATGACCTCCTTGAACGTGAAGGTCGTCCCGCCATGCTTGTGGGCCAAGGCCGCCATCAACAGGGGCACGTCACTCATCGGCACCGCCAAATTGCACCCGCGGTTCTTCACCTTCCCCTTGTCCTTGAACACCACCTGCGTGCCGCACTTGGCCATCGTGACCCCCTCATCGTTGGCGTAGGTTCGACACACCTCCCCACAAAAGCAGCGTCCCCCGCCGCTGCGGACCTCTCGAGGAGTGGGCGGTGAGGAAGTCATGTCCAGAAAAATAAGAAGTGTTAATGTCTTTACTGCGGTTGTCGTTGTCGTCCTCGTCGTTACCATGTCGGTATGTCTTGAAAGTCGCCCCACCGTCTGTTTTATAATCTTTTTTTACAACTCAGTGCCAGGCCTCCTGAAGAACCTCAACCCTCTCGTCCATCTCAAAGTCAGGCGAGATGGTCGCCCGCACTGTCTCCTGCGCCAGAATGTAACACACTCGGGCGTTGGTGTCCTGGTGCAGGACTTCCACTTCGTAGTGCACCCCCTGGTCCGGCGTCTTGTCCGGTACCCGACTCCAGTCGATCTTGCGTATCTGATGCACGTGCGAATGCATGTGCCGCCATTTGTACCGGTGCGTCAGCAGAAACGTCTACAGCACATCCAGCCCCTCCCAACTGCCTACCGCCAGCACCGTCACTTGGGGACCGTGCCCAATTCGTGTGACTACCCGCGACGCCATCGACCCCATTCTCCCAACCGTCCCCCGTGGGCGGTTCTTTTATCCCCATCGAGACCGGGGTGCCGGAGGAGGTCGCCTGGCCACCGTCCTCCTCCCCCTCCTCATCGGTGCTCCACGAGTCCGGGTCCACCACCGACCATGGGTTCCCGCATTTTGCCCACACGTCCTCGTCCACGCCAGCCCACACGTCCGCCGCCATCAGTATGGTCCGCACCTCCTCGTGCACCCCCCGTGCCCAGCGGACGGCGTTGACGGAGTACTGCACGTTCGGGTCTCTCCCCCCCTTCGTTATCCACACGAACTTGCAGAGCTTCTGCACCATGACCCCGTACCCCGGCCATAGGTGGTCCAGCCGCCGCCAATACGCTTTCAACACGTACCGGCATTCCGTCTCGCCTAAGGGGATCGGCATCTGCAGAGGGACCCCGGGCGGCGCCGGCGGGGTCGGGATCTGTTGGGTGTAGTCCTCCGTTTTCTGTAGAGCCGCCATACTGTCGTCACACTCTTGTTTCGGCTAACGACCTCGTACGAATGGCAGCACGTTGTCGGCGACTCCCTTAAATGCATGCTTGCCCAACATCTTGGCAACCGTCCCAAACCCGGGCGCCGGGCCTGACAACAGCATGCTCATCATCTCCCCCGCCTGCGCCAGCGGTTTAATCATGCGCCGGTTCCCTGGGTGGTACGCCCCGCCCCGTTGCTTTTTCGCCTTCAGACACCCCCTTTTTCGTCGGGGTAGGGCAGTTCTTCTCTTTCGACGGCGTGCCATGGTCCCCTTTGGTTTTTAATTGTTTTTATAGCTCTACGCGTTGAAGTCCGGTTGCACGCTCCCCGAGCTGAGATGCCCAAGGTCTCATGGCGTAGGGAAGCGTCTCCCTTTCGTGGTGCGGGTAAAACAACGTCCAGCCTCGAGGCCAATCGGCGGAGAGCCGGCCCTCCCGTAGATACCGCCGGCGGTAAGCCGCCGCCATGATGTACTCGCGCCGGAACCGCCCCCGCGTGGAAGCCACCCCCACCGCTTCTCTTCCTGCGCCCAACTCCGTAGCAATACCCGCTGCGCCATCCACTCGCGCGCTCCGGTTAGCCGGGGTGGCCCGTGCTGGCGTTCCATGTTTTTTCTTTTTTTCAACCCCACTAGTCCAATGTTTTTTTCCCTTTATATATATACCTCTCCTCCTCCCCGGGGAAGAGCCTGAACACCTCCCATGGGTAAACCCTGTGCGTGCTCGTGTCCGGTTTCACGCAGGCGTGATGCCGCCAAGGTTTCATGCCGGGGGGGGCCGTCTTCCTTTCGTAAGGCGTGTAAAACGCCTGCCACCGTCGAGGCCAGTCGGGCCATAGCCGGCCCTTCCGCACGCAAACGATGCGGTTCCACACATGCCACGAACGTCGAGCCCTCCCCCACATGGGGGGTAGCCCCGCCTACCGCATCACCTGCAGGTGCGTCCAGCCCTGGCGTCGTTGCGTCCTCTCTTCCCGCGCCCAGCCCCGCAGCAGCGCCTGCCGGGCCTTCCACTCGCGCGCCTCGGTCCTCCGGCGTACGCACGCGGCGTCGTCACGTCCCTCCAGCGAATTGCGGGTCTGGCATCCCATGCTTCACTGACTCCCCAGCGCCCCTCCCCGGTACGGTTTTATACACATTTTTTTCACGAAAACACCATCTTGTAAGGGGCGGTCCTTGTCATGGGGCAGGTATACCACAAGTCCACGCACAGCTTGTAGACGATGCGAACGTACTCGCCGTAATACGTCCCCTCGCTATCGCTGGTCACGTAGCGCTCGACGTCTTCAGGGTCCATGTCCCGCACCACTTTACTATGGAAACTGGAATAAGACATGAGCGCCGTTTCAGTGGCCTCCCTCTCGTGGAAATAAAACGTAATCAGTACCCCCATGACGCCCCTTCACACTTGGCACGCTCCCGACAAAATGAACGCCCCGCTTCCAACGCCTTTTTAAAAAGAATCTCACCTGGTCCGGGGGCGCCGGACCAGGGCGCGCTAGGGAAAAAACGCGGGCCTATAAAACGCTGGCCCCGCCCCCTTCCCTCAGTCGACGTTGGCCGTCGGGCAGGGCGGAGCTCGCGCCCTCCGTGCTCGGGTCTTTCCGGCTCGGTTCTGGCCAGGAAGAAGAACACCCCCTGAACACACAGCCACGCGGCGAGCCCCTCACCCCCAACCCTAGCCTGTGCCGGGTACCGGCACGTGGCGGCCCCTGCGTCACTCGGGCGCACCTTGTCCCGTGCGCGCTCCCTGGTCCCGCGGCCCCCACCAACCGGACATTATGCAAATTCTGTACTACCCTATGTCCGGTACGGACATTTCCCTACAGGTATACTACTAGGGTGCTCTAACCCGATGCGGTCAGGGGGACTTTGATGTCTCCTCACCAGCGCGGATGCTCTCCTAAGTTTTACTCTTGTATGCTGAATGAAGCCGATTTAGTGAAAGTATGCATGTTGACGAGGGATATTCGAGATTAAATGTCCCTGAACAAACAAAGGAAACCGAGGGCATCATGATATTACTGCACGTCAAACGTATTTATTATAATAATACAGTGGTTCCAATCGTGTCCACCACTCGGCCATTAAAGACTTGCTGTATTAGTGGGGTGGCTGGTTTATGTGAGGGTCGTGCTGTTTATCACTTTACCAAATTCAATTTTATGGAGGCAATGTTTGGATAGAGCTCATCTGGGAATTTTGTACCCCTTGCACTTTTTCCTTTCTGTCCCTGAATGTTTGTCGAACACTATTGTTTGGTTGTACACCTTTTTACCATATTTTATGGCTAGAGCCTGAGCCTCATGTACGAATAAATACAAAACTCTTCAAAAATTTCTAATCACCTTAAACGAATCCATATAAATTTACTGTTTGCTGTATATTCCATATTGGTTAAGATTGGGAAACTGTGAAGGAGAAATTTCCTTGATTTTTGCCTTGTTAGTCTACCCCAATCATCCAGAACTTTCACTCTCTATTTTACCATTTTGTTTATGGCCCATAAGGAGTCGATTCTCCCGTCTGCCAGGCTAGTTTCTAGGCCCCAATAAATTTGCTACACAGAGATATAGCAAAAATATCAGACATAAAACTTTAGTAAGACATTACGCAACTAGTCATATTCATACAAAGTTCTAATACAGAAACACAAATATACAGTATGATATGCACGCGCTTCGATAATATTAAATTTATCAATTTTCTGGTACTAAGTTCGACATGGGGGCATATGCGCTGTTTATGTTTTACAAGAGGGGTCCAAAACACCAAACAGAAATAACATTACTGATGGATCGTAATTTGTTTCTGGCTCGTATTAGGGATTTTCTGAAGATGTAGTGGCCTGGGAGTAAAGGGTGGATTATTATATTCATTTAATACTTCACAGCTTATTTGGCAGATGTTACCTTAGGCAAGATGTTTTCCCATTTTGCCACTATGGAAGCGGCTATGCCGATTGCATCCAAGTGATTATCCGATTTGACTTTTGGATTCAGCCACGAGGTCAACTGTATTCAACAATTTGCCTCAGTGTAATGTAACTGATGCTTGGACTGGAGTACGATGAACACACTTTACCTTTATTATACCCTTTCCTGTTTCGTTCACAATGTTCTCCAGACACTCATGAACGGGACGGGCTGGCTTGGCTTGAAGAGGGACAGCTTCACTAAAAGTGTTCTCGGCCTTGAGAAAGGCATGCGCAGTTTCGGTCAGGCTTGGCCCAGATTTACTGGCCTAAAAATATACCCAGGAGTGTATTTTTTCACTGACAAAATTAAAACTACCAGTAAACTTCGTTGCTCGAATGAAAACCTTACTTTTAAGTTTAGTGTTTTCTGAACTGTACATTTACATTCTTCAAGATTTGCACTCCTTACCGCCACAAAATTGTCAGCTACAATATTTAGATATCTCAGCTGTTCTGCTCTTTGGTAAAGAACGCGCAAGCTCTCTTCACTGGCTCAACTATGATTTTCGTTGGAAGTGATATTATTGCCAAATGTCTTGAAATAGTAAAAAAGGGTTTAATTAACTACAGATTTACAGATTTACTCATAAACAAATGAATGATTAATAAATCGAGTAAAAGACCAGCCAATTGCTCTGGACCATAACGTCGTAGGAGGAGTCAACAACCAAAGATAACATCAAAGCAGTTTGAAAATACTGCATGGGTGGAATTTCAGCATCATTTACCATTGGAGAAGATTGGGCATTGTTTGGAGGACTATAGCAAACTGCACAAAATATGTAACATGGAAAATAAGTTTGCCCTTGTGATTTGCAGATCGTTCTCAAGTCGGGCGCACATCATCCCACACAACCCACAGGGCATGTGAGCTCTCAGTTGGACGTCTGCACCAACATAATAAAGTAGGTATACCGCTTACAAAACATATGCGAAATCCACCTAAGAAGCCAACGTCTGAAAAACTAGTAAGAACGATTTACACTAGGCTGGACTATTACCGTAAGTTGTTTGCTCCAACTTTCCATTCTGAATGCTGACTTTCCCAGGGCTCATGGCATTAAAGTTTCGTTTGGTTATTGGCGTGATCTGTTATAGGAAGATGTAAAAGAACAAATATTTATTGTCAGATAAGTTGGTCTTTTACCACTTAGCCAAAAGATGACTCGCAAAATTCGCCTGACCAAAAAGACTTGCCTGCGTATTGACTATTTATGAACTTAGGAAACAATAGGTACATATGGACGATAAGATTAAACAATGCATGTTAATCGGATATTTGCGAAAAGGCCATTAAAGTGGTAATCAGCTGCATAATCTAGCAAGCGAACATTAGAACAGTACCAACTGAAAAAATTGAAATGCATCTTTTGCATACGATGAACTTGGGCGTTCGTTTTACAGGTGTTGAGGTTGCCTTGGGCAGTGTTAGCATTAACTCTTTATTATCTTCAATGTAAAAATATCTAAAAAGGTAAGCTAATTAAAACATATTATTTCATGATTCGTGATAAAGTTTTGATTGAATTTATTATTATTTTTGGGATTAAATTTTTAACCTGCTGCAATTAATTAAGAATAACCATAAGAATTCCGAACTCCATTATACGATACAGCCCTAAACCCCCCTCAGTTGGGTAGCAAAAGAGGTGATGTGGGATCGGTCTCCCCCACTTTTGAAACCACTCCACTGCCTAATATGGAACGTGAGGAAACAGTGTGTGTGTTTTTGTGTCACTGAAGTGATGTTTCGTATACCTAGCCAAAAAACGTGTCCCTTTCAGGAGCAGTGAGATCGTCTTCCTCATCCTCTATGGCCTTGTCATTATCATTGCTGCAAATCTCAGCTGGTGGATCACGTCACACTCCAGTCGCTGGTTGTATAAGTGTTGAATCATAAACTAAGATCGCTTTACATTACATATGGAAATGATGTCTCAGAGCTCAGACCTATTGTTTATTTAATTTCGTAACCGCCAATTAGTAGGTGCCATATACCATAGACATCAGAGACGCCCAAACGTCCTCCAACCCTAATAAGGGAAAAATGTTGGTCTCATACTGCACTTATTAAATGGTGTTTATAAAGTTGGCCTGAATAGTCCCGTTACTCCTCTGGTTTGGATTTTCTTATAAGTAGTAGCATGACATTTCGGGAAATTGGCGCTTAAATTTCCCCTCGAACCTCGGGAGGATCTGTGGAAGTCCCTCCACCGACGAAATGTCATGCTATTCGATTGTAATACTATGATCTCCGAGGAAGAGAACTAATCTGCGAGAAGTTTGGTTCTCTCTGCCAGGAGTAAATACGTTGCAGTTGAGTGGCTTTCGAAAACGTTTTGTTATTATGCTTGATTGAGCGCAATAGATTGAATGAGCCTGGATTCCCCTGGGGGCAAGTGTATCGTTTTTGAGAAGAATAGCAGTAAAAAACAATGAAAATTATGTGCTGGACTAAATATAGCCATGCGTATATGCTTTTAAGCATCCCAAATGCAAGATGGCGGTATAAGGAATCAAGAGGGGGCATCGCGCACTCATAAATCAACAGAGGGTGCTCTAACCCGATGCGGTCAGGGGGACTTTGATGTCTCCTCACTAGGGTTTGGCACAAGTTGCCGATAAAAGTGCTCAAAAGTTGCCGAAAAGTTGCTACTTTTTTCAAAAAGTTGCCGAAAAGTTGCCAAGATATTTAAGCTTTTTTAACTTGTTTTTAGGTTAAAAATATTGAAATTTCACACATTCTTGCCTTGTTTCTTATCAAACTTTATTTCAAAGCTATTTCAAACTCGAAAAGCGTTTTTTTTTCTTCTTAAGATTACTTTCGTGCTGACTGCAGGAAAATACGTTCACTCCCTGAGATCGTATTCATAATTGACGTGCTCACCTTTTGTGACATGTGAAAACCGAGGTTCTGACGTATAAACTAATATTTACAAGTTCTCTAACAAAAGCGATGATAACTGTTATGCTAATAAAGAAGGTTCCAAATCAGGTTGTCACTTCCTATTGTTTATACTATGCGATCAGTCATGAAACAACCATTCAAAGTACGACGACCTTCCTCCTCTGGTTTTGGTTGTAGCGGAGCATCACCGAAGCTTCAACTGTCTCCTCTAGGGCGGCATCTTGTTGGTTCCCACAGAAATTCTTCATTAAGCTGAACACTCTTTCAGCAGAGGCAGAGCTCGGTTGCACTAGAAGTACTTTCTTTACTGCTGAGGACCAGTTGGGCAAGGTTGCTTCGTTTCTTGACCACCAAAGTAGCTTCTCTTCCTCGGTCTCTAAAGCTGTGCCATCTGCAATGGCCATGTACCGGGGGAGTTCGGCGGTGAGCCCTCGTATTATATCGTCATCATCAAGGAAGGAAAACTTCCTTAACTCTTCCACAGAAGCAACTGAAGGGTGAAGCTGCTGAACCTGTACTGGACAACACAATCTGGCACTACGAAAGGCACGGACATTATCATAAAATTCTTGACTGAACTTTCGCTGATAGAACTGCAAACCAGGATTGATACAGGCTTTGGCCCTGGCTACTAACTGGTTGAAAACAGGCACGTTTCCATTTGCCTGGCGGCGAGCAACTCCTTCAACATTAGGGTAGTTGGCCAAGGCTACTGAATGGGACACTGTGGCTAACCGCTCGTAGCAACTGAAAACAAGGGGCCCATCCCCTTCCAAATAGTACGTAGCTGAGACAAAGTGATTTCCTCCGTCAACAAAAGCAGCTAGTTCAAGTTCAAGATCTTTAGAGTCAGCAGGAGAGTTGAAAATCTCCAATAAGTGAACTCTAGTTGCAGGAACAAGCTGATCATTCTCCCTGAGGAATGGCTCCACGTCACCAAAATAATCCAGTACCTGTTTCATCATCTCCCATTTGCTCCACCATCGTGTCGGGCTATAGGTACGCATAGCAGTGCCAGTCTTGGTCTTCCAGACAAGGCGCACGGCTGCACTGTGCGAGAACATGCTCACCCAGTATCGAGCGAATGTGTCCAGAACACGGAACTCGAAGTGCTTGCCCACATTATCGATTGTATGTGAGAAGCAAGTAACATCCAGCAGCTGTGGGAAAAAGAACTTGACTTGTTGCAGTGCTGCCTTGTTCACAGACGCACCGTCCTTCATTGCCGCTAATAGAGCTCCGGGCTGGATCGAGAAATCAACGGCCAGGGCTTGTATCAAGCATTGGGCTAGCTCGTTAGCCTTTAAGCTTTTTGCTAATACTTGAAGTCTGACAAGCCTTTGTTGGACATTCCAATGACTGTCTACAAAGCGCACGACGATAGCTAAAGCTTCACCTAAACGAGTGCTGCCGTCAAAGATGGTCGAAACGGCCTTCACTTGAGATAGTTCTGATTTCAGCGTCTCTTTTTCTTTTGCAAGAACGGAAGGCACTAACTCTCTTAGGTGACTGTCCGACGTAAGCCTATGCCCATACTTTTCAAGAAACGAGCGTAGACAGTCAATTTTAGATAAAGGAATTCCAGCTGCTAAAAAGCATTCGATCAATTCAAAGCGATACAGACGCATATCAAGAGGCAGTGTTTCACCTTTGGGATGCTTTGCTTGATCATTCCTTCTGATCAAATCTAGTACTGACTGGTCTTTTTTCTTGCTGTCCAAGACAGCCTTCTTTGCCTTGACATGCTTGGCGGATTGGATGTGTTTCTTGACAGTACTAGATTTCTTACTGATAGTCTCCTTGCAAGCCTCACATCTTAGCTTTCCGCTAACTGCTGTGAGGTATTCATCCTTATGTTCTTGAACACGTTGCCACGAACTCAACTTTGGGTCATTTTCCCCACGCTCAGAGCGACTTTTACCGGCTGGATTGATTTGAATTTTTCTTTCTCTAGCTATTTTAGCTTTCTTTGGAGTAGAGAGATTTGCCCCCAGCCTTTTAGCTTCCGCGATTGGATTACTTGGACCCTAATCTGCAGACTCATCTGCAGAGTTGGAATTTGAATCACTCACGTCCGCCATCTTGAAAAACGTGCCATGTGATACCGCTGACCTTGTTGACAAGCACACATATACAGAAATGGGTACCCTGTGGCTGACTGGCGGTGTAGCGCCCTGAGTCGGGTCGTAAGGTCAACCATGTGTTTTTTTTAGAACAATTGAGGTAAAATTATCTATCGAAAACTAATAAATGTACCCAAAAAGTAAAAAATACACATATTTTTGGTTGACAAAGTCCAAAGTTGCCGAAAATCTAAAAAGTTGCCGAAAATCCAAAAAGTTGCCGAAAAGTTGCCGAGCAACTTGTGCCAAACCCTACTCCTCACCAGCGCGGATGCTCTCCTAAGTTTTACTCTTGTATGCTGAATGAAGCCGATTTAGTGAAAGTCTGCATGCTGATGAGGGATATTCGAGATTAAATGTCCCTGAACAAACAAAGGAAACCGAGGGGATCATGATATTACTGCACGTAAAACGTATTTATTATAATAATACAGTGGTTCCAATCGTGTCCACCACTCGGCCATTAAAGACTTGCTGTATTAGTGGGGTGGCTGGTTTATGTGAGGGTCGCGCTGTTTATCACTTTACCAAATTCAATTTTATGGAGGCAATGTTTGGATAGAGCTCATCTGGGAATTTTGTACCCCTTGCACTTTTTCCTTTCTGTCCCTGAATGTTTGTCGAACACTATTGTTTGGTTGTACACCTTTTTACCATATTTTATGGCTAGAGCCTGAACCTCATGTACGAATAAATACAAAACTCTACAAATATTTCTAATCACCTTAAACGAATCCATATAAATGTACTGTTTGCTGTATATTCCATATTGGTTAAGATTGGGAAACTGTGAAGGAGAAATTTCCTTGATTTTCGCCTTGTTAGTCTACCCCAATCATCCAGAACTTTCACTCTCTATTTTACCATTTTGTTTATGGCCCATAAGGAGTCGATTCTCCCGTCTGCCAGGCTAGTTTCTAGGCCCCAATAAATTTGCTACACAGAAATATAGCAAAAATATCAGACATAAAACTTTAGTAAGACATTACGCAACTAGTTGTATGCATACAAAGTTCTAATACAGAAGCACAAATATACAGTATGATATCCACGTGCTTCGATAATATTAAATTTATCAATTTTCTGGTACTAAGTTCGACATGGGGGCATATGCGCTGTTTATGTTTTACAAGAGGGGTCCAAAACACCAAACAGAAATAACATTACTGATGGATCGTAATTTGTTTCTGGCTCGTATTAGGGATTTTCTGAAGATGCGGTGGCCTGGGAGTAGAGGGTGGATTATTATATTCATTTAATACTTCACAGCTTATTTGGCAGATGTTACCTTAGGCAAGATGTTTTCCCATTTTGCCACTATGGAAGCGGCTATGCCGATTGCATCCAAGTGATTATCCGATTTGACTTTTGGATTCAGCCACGAGGTCAACTGTATTCAACAATTTGCCTCAGTGTAATGTAACTGATGCTTGGACTGGAGTACGATGAACACACTTTACCTTTATTATACCCTTTCCTGTTTCGTTCACAATGTTCTCCAGACACTCATGAACGGGACGGGCTGGCTTGGCTTGAAGAGGGACAGCTTCACTAAAAGTGTTCTCGGCCTTGAGAAAGGCATGCGCAGTTTCGGTCAGGCTTGGCCCAGATTTACTGGCCTAAAAATATACCCAGGAGTGTATTTTTTCACTGACAAAATTAAAACTACCAGTAAACTTCGTTGCTCGAATGAAAACCTTACTTTTAAGTTTAGTGTTTTCTGAACTGTACATTTACATTCTTCAAGATTTGCACTCCTTACCGCCACAAAATTGTCAGCTACAATATTTAGATATCTCAGCTGTTCTGCTCTTTGGTAAAGAACGCGCAAGCTCTCTTCACTGGCTCAACTATGATTTTCGTTGGAAGTGATATTATTGCCAAATGTCTTGAAATAGTAAAAAAGGGTTTAATTAACTACAGATTTACAGATTTACTCATAAACAAATGAATGATTAATAAATCGAGTAAAAGACCAGCCAATTGCTCTGGACCATAACGTCGTAGGAGGAGTCAACAACCAAAGATAACATCAAAGCAGTTTGAAAATACTGCATGGGTGGAATTTCAGCATCATTTACCATTGGAGAAGATTGGGCATTGTTTGGAGGACTATAGCAAACTGCACAAAATATGTAACATGGAAAATAAGTTTGCCCTTGTGATTTGCAGATCGTTCTCAAGTCGGGCGCACATCATCCCACACAACCCACAGGGCATGTGAGCTCTCAGTTGGACGTCTGCACCAACATAATAAAGTAGGTATACCGCTTACAAAACATATGCGAAATCCACCTAAGAAGCCAACGTCTGAAAAACTAGTAAGAACGATTTACACTAGGCTGGACTATTACCGTAAGTTGTTTGCTCCAACTTTCCATTCTGAATGCTGACTTTCCCAGGGCTCATGGCATTAAAGTTTCGTTTGGTTATTGGCGTGATCTGTTATAGGAAGATGTAAAAGAACAAATATTTATTGTCAGATAAGTTGGTCTTTTACCACTTAGCCAAAAGATGACTCGCAAAATTCGCCTGACCAAAAAGACTTGCCTGCGTATTGACTATTTATGAACTTAGGAAACAATAGGTACATATGGACGATAAGATTAAACAATGCATGTTAATCGGATATTTGCGAAAAGGCCATTAAAGTGGTAATCAGCTGCATAATCTAGCAAGCGAACATTAGAACAGTACCAACTGAAAAAATTGAAATGCATCTTTTGCATACGATGAACTTGGGCGTTCGTTTTACAGGTGTTGAGGTTGCCTTGGGCAGTGTTAGCATTAACTCTTTATTATCTTCAATGTAAAAATATCTAAAAAGGTAAGCTAATTAAAACATATTATTTCATGATTCGTGATAAAGTTTTGATTGAATTTATTATTATTTTTGGGATTAAATTTTTAACCTGCTGCAATTAATTAAGAATAACCATAAGAATTCCGAACTCCATTATACGATACAGCCCTAAACCCCCCTCAGTTGGGTAGCAAAAGAGGTGATGTGGGATCGGTCTCCCCCACTTTTGAAACCACTCCACTGCCTAATATGGAACGTGAGGAAACAGTGTGTGTGTTTTTGTGTCACTGAAGTGATGTTTCGTATACCTAGCCAAAAAACGTGTCCCTTTCAGGAGCAGTGAGATCGTCTTCCTCATCCTCTATGGCCTTGTCATTATCATTGCTGCAAATCTCAGCTGGTGGATCACGTCACACTCCAGTCGCTGGTTGTATAAGTGTTGAATCATAAACTAAGATCGCTTTACATTACATATGGAAATGATGTCTCAGAGCTCAGACCTATTGTTTATTTAATTTCGTAACCGCCAATTAGTAGGTGCCATATACCATAGACATCAGAGACGCCCAAACGTCCTCCAACCCTAATAAGGGAAAAATGTTGGTCTCATACTGCACTTATTAAATGGTGTTTATAAAGTTGGCCTGAATAGTCCCGTTACTCCTCTGGTTTGGATTTTCTTATAAGTAGTAGCATGACATTTCGGGAAATTGGCGCTTAAATTTCCCCTCGAACCTCGGGAGGATCTGTGGAAGTCCCTCCACCGACGAAATGTCATGCTATTCGATTGTAATACTATGATCTCCGAGGAAGAGAACTAATCTGCGAGAAGTTTGGTTCTCTCTGCCAGGAGTAAATACGTTGCAGTTGAGTGGCTTTCGAAAACGTTTTGTTATTATGCTTGATTGAGCGCAATAGATTGAATGAGCCTGGATTCCCCTGGGGGCAAGTGTATCGTTTTTGAGAAGAATAGCAGTAAAAAACAATGAAAATTATGTGCTGGACTAAATATAGCCATGCGTATATGCTTTTAAGCATCCCAAATGCAAGATGGCGGTATAAGGAATCAAGAGGGGGCATCGCGCACTCATAAATCAACAGAGGGTGCTCTAACCCGATGCGGTCAGGGGGACTTTGATGTCTCCTCACTAGGGTTTGGCACAAGTTGCCGATAAAAGTGCTCAAAAGTTGCCGAAAAGTTGCTACTTTTTTCAAAAAGTTGCCGAAAAGTTGCCAAGATATTTAAGCTTTTTTAACTTGTTTTTAGGTTAAAAATATTGAAATTTCACACATTCTTGCCTTGTTTCTTATCAAACTTTATTTCAAAGCTATTTCAAACTCGAAAAGCGTTTTTTTTTCTTCTTAAGATTACTTTCGTGCTGACTGCAGGAAAATACGTTCACTCCCTGAGATCGTATTCATAATTGACGTGCTCACCTTTTGTGACATGTGAAAACCGAGGTTCTGACGTATAAACTAATATTTACAAGTTCTCTAACAAAAGCGATGATAACTGTTATGCTAATAAAGAAGGTTCCAAATCAGGTTGTCACTTCCTATTGTTTATACTATGCGATCAGTCATGAAACAACCATTCAAAGTACGACGACCTTCCTCCTCTGGTTTTGGTTGTAGCGGAGCATCACCGAAGCTTCAACTGTCTCCTCTAGGGCGGCATCTTGTTGGTTCCCACAGAAATTCTTCATTAAGCTGAACACTCTTTCAGCAGAGGCAGAGCTCGGTTGCACTAGAAGTACTTTCTTTACTGCTGAGGACCAGTTGGGCAAGGTTGCTTCGTTTCTTGACCACCAAAGTAGCTTCTCTTCCTCGGTCTCTAAAGCTGTGCCATCTGCAATGGCCATGTACCGGGGGAGTTCGGCGGTGAGCCCTCGTATTATATCGTCATCATCAAGGAAGGAAAACTTCCTTAACTCTTCCACAGAAGCAACTGAAGGGTGAAGCTGCTGAACCTGTACTGGACAACACAATCTGGCACTACGAAAGGCACGGACATTATCATAAAATTCTTGACTGAACTTTCGCTGATAGAACTGCAAACCAGGATTGATACAGGCTTTGGCCCTGGCTACTAACTGGTTGAAAACAGGCACGTTTCCATTTGCCTGGCGGCGAGCAACTCCTTCAACATTAGGGTAGTTGGCCAAGGCTACTGAATGGGACACTGTGGCTAACCGCTCGTAGCAACTGAAAACAAGGGGCCCATCCCCTTCCAAATAGTACGTAGCTGAGACAAAGTGATTTCCTCCGTCAACAAAAGCAGCTAGTTCAAGTTCAAGATCTTTAGAGTCAGCAGGAGAGTTGAAAATCTCCAATAAGTGAACTCTAGTTGCAGGAACAAGCTGATCATTCTCCCTGAGGAATGGCTCCACGTCACCAAAATAATCCAGTACCTGTTTCATCATCTCCCATTTGCTCCACCATCGTGTCGGGCTATAGGTACGCATAGCAGTGCCAGTCTTGGTCTTCCAGACAAGGCGCACGGCTGCACTGTGCGAGAACATGCTCACCCAGTATCGAGCGAATGTGTCCAGAACACGGAACTCGAAGTGCTTGCCCACATTATCGATTGTATGTGAGAAGCAAGTAACATCCAGCAGCTGTGGGAAAAAGAACTTGACTTGTTGCAGTGCTGCCTTGTTCACAGACGCACCGTCCTTCATTGCCGCTAATAGAGCTCCGGGCTGGATCGAGAAATCAACGGCCAGGGCTTGTATCAAGCATTGGGCTAGCTCGTTAGCCTTTAAGCTTTTTGCTAATACTTGAAGTCTGACAAGCCTTTGTTGGACATTCCAATGACTGTCTACAAAGCGCACGACGATAGCTAAAGCTTCACCTAAACGAGTGCTGCCGTCAAAGATGGTCGAAACGGCCTTCACTTGAGATAGTTCTGATTTCAGCGTCTCTTTTTCTTTTGCAAGAACGGAAGGCACTAACTCTCTTAGGTGACTGTCCGACGTAAGCCTATGCCCATACTTTTCAAGAAACGAGCGTAGACAGTCAATTTTAGATAAAGGAATTCCAGCTGCTAAAAAGCATTCGATCAATTCAAAGCGATACAGACGCATATCAAGAGGCAGTGTTTCACCTTTGGGATGCTTTGCTTGATCATTCCTTCTGATCAAATCTAGTACTGACTGGTCTTTTTTCTTGCTGTCCAAGACAGCCTTCTTTGCCTTGACATGCTTGGCGGATTGGATGTGTTTCTTGACAGTACTAGATTTCTTACTGATAGTCTCCTTGCAAGCCTCACATCTTAGCTTTCCGCTAACTGCTGTGAGGTATTCATCCTTATGTTCTTGAACACGTTGCCACGAACTCAACTTTGGGTCATTTTCCCCACGCTCAGAGCGACTTTTACCGGCTGGATTGATTTGAATTTTTCTTTCTCTAGCTATTTTAGCTTTCTTTGGAGTAGAGAGATTTGCCCCCAGCCTTTTAGCTTCCGCGATTGGATTACTTGGACCCTAATCTGCAGACTCATCTGCAGAGTTGGAATTTGAATCACTCACGTCCGCCATCTTGAAAAACGTGCCATGTGATACCGCTGACCTTGTTGACAAGCACACATATACAGAAATGGGTACCCTGTGGCTGACTGGCGGTGTAGCGCCCTGAGTCGGGTCGTAAGGTCAACCATGTGTTTTTTTTAGAACAATTGAGGTAAAATTATCTATCGAAAACTAATAAATGTACCCAAAAAGTAAAAAATACACATATTTTTGGTTGACAAAGTCCAAAGTTGCCGAAAATCTAAAAAGTTGCCGAAAATCCAAAAAGTTGCCGAAAAGTTGCCGAGCAACTTGTGCCAAACCCTACTCCTCACCAGCGCGGATGCTCTCCTAAGTTTTACTCTTGTATGCTGAATGAAGCCGATTTAGTGAAAGTCTGCATGCTGATGAGGGATATTCGAGATTAAATGTCCCTGAACAAACAAAGGAAACCGAGGGGATCATGATATTACTGCACGTAAAACGTATTTATTATAATAATACAGTGGTTCCAATCGTGTCCACCACTCGGCCATTAAAGACTTGCTGTATTAGTGGGGTGGCTGGTTTATGTGAGGGTCGCGCTGTTTATCACTTTACCAAATTCAATTTTATGGAGGCAATGTTTGGATAGAGCTCATCTGGGAATTTTGTACCCCTTGCACTTTTTCCTTTCTGTCCCTGAATGTTTGTCGAACACTATTGTTTGGTTGTACACCTTTTTACCATATTTTATGGCTAGAGCCTGAACCTCATGTACGAATAAATACAAAACTCTACAAATATTTCTAATCACCTTAAACGAATCCATATAAATGTACTGTTTGCTGTATATTCCATATTGGTTAAGATTGGGAAACTGTGAAGGAGAAATTTCCTTGATTTTCGCCTTGTTAGTCTACCCCAATCATCCAGAACTTTCACTCTCTATTTTACCATTTTGTTTATGGCCCATAAGGAGTCGATTCTCCCGTCTGCCAGGCTAGTTTCTAGGCCCCAATAAATTTGCTACACAGAAATATAGCAAAAATATCAGACATAAAACTTTAGTAAGACATTACGCAACTAGTTGTATGCATACAAAGTTCTAATACAGAAGCACAAATATACAGTATGATATCCACGTGCTTCGATAATATTAAATTTATCAATTTTCTGGTACTAAGTTCGACATGGGGGCATATGCGCTGTTTATGTTTTACAAGAGGGGTCCAAAACACCAAACAGAAATAACATTACTGATGGATCGTAATTTGTTTCTGGCTCGTATTAGGGATTTTCTGAAGATGCGGTGGCCTGGGAGTAGAGGGTGGATTATTATATTCATTTAATACTTCACAGCTTATTTGGCAGATGTTACCTTAGGCAAGATGTTTTCCCATTTTGCCACTATGGAAGCGGCTATGCCGATTGCATCCAAGTGATTATCCGATTTGACTTTTGGATTCAGCCACGAGGTCAACTGTATTCAACAATTTGCCTCAGTGTAATGTAACTGATGCTTGGACTGGAGTACGATGAGCACACTTTACCTTTATTATACCCTTTCCTGTTTCGTTCACAATGTTCTCTAGACACTCATGAACGGGACGGGCTGGCTTGGCTTGAAGAGGGACAGCTTCACTAAAAGTGTTCTCGGCCTTGAGAAAGCCATGCACAGTTTCGGTCAGGCTTGGCCCAGATTTACTGGCCGAAAAATATACCCAGGAGTGTATTTTTTCACTGACAAAATTAAAACTACCAGTAAACTTCGTTGCTCGAATGAAAACCTTACTTTTAAGTTTAGTGTTTTCTGAACTGTACATTTATATTCTTCAAGATTTGCACTCCTTACCGCCACAAAATTGTCAGCTACAATATTTAGATATCTCAGCTGTTCTGCTCTTTGGTAAAGAACGCGCAAGCTCTCTTCACTGGCTCAACTATGATTTTCGTTGGAAGTGATATTATTGCCAAATGTCTTTGAAATAGTAAAAAAGGGTTTAATTAACTGTCTAGAATTGACTTGGTAAAACGTGTTTGACTATGATTGTATTTCAGTGGATAAGGATTTAACCCTGCTCAAACCATGGCTTAAAGTTATCCCTGGATTAGCGCTGTTAGGGAGTTTAAGGTACCCGATACGGCAGGGGCTACTACGGCTACCGAAACTGAATTTCTCCAAGAAAAATGAATTACGCATGTCACTTCTGGTCTGGCTGCCGTAGCGTGGAAACCTGGTACGCGAGGAGGGAAGGTTTGCCGGAGTCGCTGGTAGGTTAGTATGTTTTTACTCTATGAAGCCAGTAGACACTATGCTATCGTGCCGTGTTAGTTAACACTATCCCATCGTGCTTTGCGGCAACCTCGTTTCCAAGCAGTCCTGGAAAGGAGGTCATTTGAACTTGCTTGGTCTTTGCCATCAGCCATCTTTCCCTACGTAAGTTTGATCAGTTTGATTCTTACGATTTACAAATACAGCTTTCAAAATGTGTGTCAAACCGCTGGAATGAAAGATTGTGAAAGATGCTTTCACGTTTTAGGTCCTTTAGGTCGATATTCTCGGCGCCAACCGAAGGGCCGGATTCGATCAAAGACTCACAGGTTAGAATTACTTGCACAATCTTCTGGACTTATCCAAAATCTTAAAACAGAATCGTTTTTCTCATGATCAGTACCAATAATGATCAGTACCAAGTTTACATACTTTTTTAACTCGCGTCCTTTAAAGCTATTTTCAGTTTTTCTTATAATTTTAATATGCTTCTAAAATTATAATAGACCCATTCAGCTAGCCGTTTCCCTTGAGTAAAATATTTTTGTTTTTTTATGTAACCCAAAACGAAATGTATCAATTTCTATAATTGAAAAAAGCACAATTCTCTACAGAACTGTTACCAGGTCTGAAATGGGCATCAAACAGGCAAGCTGAAATATTATTCTGCCGCTGAAATAATATTCTATACCGTTCTTAGGGAGTACCTTAAGCTGCAAGCTCTGTCAACTGATAAGTAGTGGATAACAGTGTACATACTGAGGCAAAGACATCCATGTTCTAGGGGTTAGGTTGTTTGTTAAAAAATGTTTTTGTCAAAACAGTGTGCTCAATATTTTTTGGGAGAATTTGCCTAATCCCAGTCAATAAAAGTCCAACCACAATTCTTGTACATGTAAATAAAGTTTGCATTATTCCATCGATCTTCTCATACTCAGCATCACATTCCTAATAAGAGCATGCAGGAGACACATGCAGCCATCACAGGATTTTTTTTGCAATTTCCAAGTTGGGAAAATATTGTGAATATTCCCAATATTGGGGGGGAAATGGGACAAGATATTCCTATAATGGGAAAATATTGGCAAAAGTTTGGGTTTTCTCATTCCCAGAGTTGGTTTATTTTTGGGGAAAAAGTCCATTAAGTTTTAAAGTTTCCAGTTTGGGAAAAAATTGTAAATATTCCTAACGATGGGAAAAACATGGAAAACAATATTCCTATATTAGGAAAATATTGGCAAAAGTTTGGGTTTTCTCATTCCCAGAGTTGGTTTATTTTTGGGAAAAAAGTCCATTAAATTTTAAAGTTTCCAGTTTGGGAAAAAAATATAAATATTCCTAACGATGGGAAAAACATGGAACACAATATTCCTATATTGGGAAAATATTGGCAAAAGTTTGGGTACTTTTCCTAGACTAGAGTTTTATTTTTTTCAGGAAAAAGTCCATTTAATTTCAAAATTCTCAGTTTGGGAAAACATTGAGGGTTTTAATCATGTAGAGTAGCAGCATATTCTACATTATTTTTCACCAATCTGAATCTGTCTGCACTTCCAGAAGGCAGTAAAATATTAAGAATAGGCAATTTAATGGCAATGAGCATTATTCAAGGAATGAAAAGTAGGTACATGTACCATATTTGAAAAACATATGTCCCAGTTCTTCACCGTTGCTTTTAAACCAATTTGTTTCCCTGAATAACATGTGATTTATTCTTTCGAATCTGTTAATTAAATAATTGGAGCATTGCACTAGAGTGAAGTCAGGATGACCACTACACATTTCAACTCAATTATGTGTTTATGAACTAAGTACTTTTATAACTGAAATAATCAATGCCAGTAGTTATAACAATGATAACTGCATGTGATCTTATCAAGAAAGACTTACAGTGTTTAATAAGTGAAATTCAGTATTAAGAATAATTATAAACTAAACGCTGAATACATGTGGCACATGCACTGTGCAGTCCAGTATATAATTTAAGATTATTATAATTTTGTCCATCTTATAGTTTGAGAATTAAGTACTGGACATATAGCAATCTGCTCAGTTGAAAAAAGCCATTTCTCTGTTGATTTTCCTCATTAAATTTGTTTTTGCCAATGGGCATGATTAATCCAATGTCCTCTGGCAATTCCAAGAGTTGAGTCCCAAGGAACTGTGTTTCTACCATACCTTCCGAGGGTTTCCCGTACGTAGACATCCTTATGTCTGCTACTTTCAACAAAGAAAAGAACATCAATTGTTCTTTGGTGATGGTCAACACTTTGCACATGGCCATACCAAATCTCATGCAGCTGTTCACCTTGAATAAGCAGCATGTCTCCTGTTTCAAACCAAACTGGAACAAGAACTTCATATGGCAGCTATCTTTTTTGTCTCTGGTAGTCAGCAACACTATGTAAATTATCATCATAATTGTGAAGAATTACTTTTCTTTTGATGTCCTTAAGAGAGAAAAACAACAGATCAGAAAGTGGCTGGGCTTTAACTTTGATAGATGCACTCCAGAAATCCTTTGCAGACTGCCCATCTTCTGCAACATGTACTGGATAACAAAATCCAAGCCCAAGCAACATTGAAAAGTTTGTCTCCCCTTCACATCTGACTGACAGAAAGTTGTGTAATCTGATTACTACCTCTTGTCCATTAACATCCAGTATAACAGTATCTCGTTTTGATAAAATAGATCCCTTGAAACCTACATCAGCTATAAAGGCTTTCTTTGCAGTGAATCCTACTTCAGGTACCACTTCTTTAGGGACATCCAATGCATCTGCAATGCTATTTCGTCCATCCATCTCCAGAGCTTTAACATTTGACATGGAACCAAGTAGAAATGACCTTCGTGATGCAGACTCTCTTTCTGACTCAATTTTTGCAGTTTCAGCTGCACTGGCAAATCCCTGAATAAAAAAGGCATAACTAAATCACAGATGAAGAAAAAAATTATATGCATGCACACATTTACATGTACCAAGTTGACTGTTGATACCTACCATATTGTAATGTATTATATTTGATACATGTAGACAGACCTTAAATTCAATTTTTTTTTTTACAATTCTAACTCTTACCTGAGGAAACAATTAATTAATGAGCTACAATTATGTACTAGCTAAAAACAAATCACTAATAGTTGGTGTCTATTGGACCTGAACAATTCCTAACCAGTAGATAAATTATGCTAAAAAGGTTAACACCTATCCACTGGATAGTTATTTTTCAGGTGCATGATGATATCCATTATTTTTACAACCTTGACCTGAATAGACTTTGTATCCAAATACAAAGGCTTTGTTAACCCATGCATACCATCACATCACGAATGTAAATTGTGATGAACTTACTGTTTGCAAGTTAACTTTTCCTGCCTTTCTCTGCACATCCTCTTCCAGTGGTTTCAAAAATTCACGTCTTGACTCTGATTGTGCAAATGTTGCTTCGATCCCCTTGCAGTTGTGGGACTTCTTAACATACTGTTTCACTGCCCTCATAAACTGCACACCAATAGTTATCAGGCGCAGACAGGTTGATGATGTCTTCATGAATGTGGATCAGGTTGTGTAATGATATAGTGCACATTTGCAAGCCTTGGACTTCTTCAATTTGTATGTTAAGCCGCCAGGACAAATTTCTGTGAAGTTCAATCATATCGTTAGTCCATCCACTTCTGCCACTGTAAAAGTGCATTTCTGTAAGCCTAGAGACAAGTGACTGAATTTCAGATTCTTTGTTGTTGGTAGTCCATGAATATACAGTCAGCCATAGGGAAGGAAAACTTTTGAAGTCCATCTGCTTTCCACTGCCCAAGTCCTTTGCAATTGTGAATAGCATGAGGAATTCGTCCATCCTTGAGCTCTTGAGTCCAGGGGAAGTTCTCAATTTGTTTATCAAGGTATGACTGATCAATAAGGTTTAGTTCTAGAATTCTTTCAAGCTGTTTTTTTACAACATTGAGACAGATGGTATGAAAAACATCATAAACCATATGTTTCAATATGTCAAATCCATACAGTGGGTAAAGGTATTTATGAAGGATGCTTAAATTAATGTACCAGTGAAGCCTTTGTTTGATGCCAATGTTTTTCGAACACTCACTCTTGTTTCATGTTCTATATCAAAGAGGTCAATGAGAGTAGTTTCAATACACCTCTGCCCCCAAGGATATCTAAAATGGTAACGGTTTAAACCATAATACAAATGCGTGTTTGAGCTGTTTTCAAGTCGTTGACCTATTACTTTGCATCTGCGGCAACCACACCTTCCCTGGTTTAAGAACTTCCCCACCTCACATTGTGCAGTGTGATCTCCCGTCCAACACAGAAGCAGCAACCGCACAGTTTCTACTTCACCAGGTTCATAGCCTTCTACCACTATTTCTCTTGGATAGTTTAAGACCTTGAAACCATGAATAAAGCCTGTGCAAATATCCTGCATTAAGGGGTGCAGAAATGGATCAAGTGCTTCAGGTAAGTTTGGAACTTGATGACATGGTATAAATCCAACTACATAAACTTCATCTACATGGCTCCTGTCATTCTTTGTCATGTTTGCAACACTAACTTCAAGTGATCCACATCCTCTGTAACTGCTACCAAAGGGTTGCTATCCATCCCAATGGCCAATTAGTGCCAAGTTTAAAGGAGATCCATGGGCAACTTGAATGTGATGGTTAAAGTTCTCAAAGCAGTTGGGACACTCTACATCTTTGTACCCATCAATTCCATACTGTGAGTTTACCAAGTGATCTGAAGATACTGGTATGCCACATGATGGAACCACTGCAGTTCAACCCATCTCTCACCATCCCAAATCTCATATTTCTCTGCATAACTTTCATCCCTCCCAAGCCAATGGTCACGTTCTTTCCAGTGTGATAACAATTGTCTGCACATTTTTTTATTGTTGAACCAATTCTTTACTTTAGTGTTCAAACCAAGGTAGTAGTATTTCATGTAGCCTTTACTGTCACAGTGAACACATAAATCATCCTTCTTCTCCATGAGACTGTATTTACCACTGTAAACTAATTTCTTACTAGTTTTTCCATTTCTTACTTGTTCCTGCTCTTCACGACAGATACAAATGTAATACAATTTGGCATCTTCGTATCCCTCTTCTTTCAAAAGTTTTTGTACGCTGTTCCAGTTTTTGGGCCACAGTGTTGTTATGATTTCACGATCAACATTTTCAGAACCGAAACTGGTAAATAAGAGAGTTTTGCTCTATTCCAAAATTTCCTCGAATGTTTTGATAGAAGATCCACTGTCTTTCACTATCCTCAGTGCGTTCAGGACTGCATTAACAACTAGTTTTCTCAGAGGATTTGGCTGCTGATCATCTACGGTGCTTGGTGTGCACCTGGTTGCTGCACCCTCGCCCTCACTACGAACTAATTCTTGTTGATTACGGTTTTCATTTTGTTCCTCTAAAGGTTCTGAAATGTCTGGGAAATCCTGCCCTCCTTCTGGATTAAGGCAATCGGCTACAGTCTCTTCGACACCATTATTATTGGTAAATAAAGGTTCGCGGAACTGAAGATCTAATGTGGCCTGTGTTTGAGCTCTTACAACAACTTTCGTTTCTCTCCAGTGTCTTAGTTCGGTACGTCTATCTGCGGCTTGTCCCTCGCAGTTGGAACACGGACAGTGGACATGTCGATAAGATTTGTCAGAGCAACTACATGACGAAACGTCGCTTCTACTCCAAACAAGATTTGTTTTGCTACTGTTAGCGTCAGCCATCTGCATTAAAATGAATATAATAAAAGAGAGGACAACACCACGCAAGAAACACTCCGCGATCCTCCGCCGCCATGACACTTTACTAAAAGTTGTCCGCTGGCCAACAAAACTGTTTTCGAATTTTCATGACAACGAGGCTGGGGGGCAGTGCTTTCGGTTTGGGCGCGAAAAAAAGAGCGGGAAACGATAACAAATACCTCTCAGTAGATTCAAGTTTGACCAATCGGAAGCGGCGCAAATAATTAATGCCAAATGTCAATCCGATGCCATTCCAGTTCGCGCGCTTTCGGCATTTCATGCAGCAGTGTTCAGAAATCAGAAGGGTACATTTTCGCTCCTCAAAAGACAGAAAATGATGGAGGAATCTAACCAACAAAGCGCTAGCACTACTAGCGCCATCGACTCAAATGAACAGCCAAGTCAAGAACAAATTTCATACAAATTGAAGGAGTTATTTGGCGAAGCAATCGCCAAAGCGTTCGAAGGTACGCTAACGGTGGTTTAGTTATTTTCGCGCCAAGTCGATCTTCATTCTCTTCTCAAATTTTGAACAGAGTTATGTAGTTTTGCACTTTTTCTCGATAGATGAAGACATCAACTGCCATATTGCGATTGAAGACCTCTTGGGTAGGGATGCTGACTCGCCAATATTCCAAAAACTGGGGTTAATTTACGGAAAAGCGCTGCGTTTTAAGGCAGAGTTTGGAAAGTTTGTACCGAACAGCAAAGCTGCGAAGCGTCGAAGGACCTCGCCAACGTCAAAGCCTTCAATGGGAGAGATGGCATCGTTTACTCCAGAGTTAAAACGACTTTACCTTTCCAAGTAGGTTTTCTCTTTATTGTTTCCTCTCCTTTGTTGTCAATTTAAGACTTTACCTTTCCAAGTAGGTTTTCTCTTTGTTGTTTTTCTCCTCTTTATTGTCAATTTAAGAGTATACATTGTACAAAATATTATCAGGAGTCTTGTTTGTTTTCTTTTATACGAAAATATTTTCTTTACTTGGACAGTTGGGGAATGAGTATTAACAAAGGACTGTCACCAATATATTCCTATCCACAGGCAGTCCGGCAAAGCATGTAAAATAGGCCCCTGCTAGTTGATTATTATCATCCAGTAATGGATTTATGCAGATTATCATCATCATCACTATTAGCACTGAGTATTACATGAACATGTATCTCTATTATTATCACTATTATTATCACTATTATTATAACATAGGGGGCATGATTACATGTACTGAATAATTCTGATTGGCTTACGAGCAGGGTATTCTTTCTTAATCAAGGGCCTGATTACTGAAATATGATTGGAAGTAGGTTGCTTAACAACAGCCTTCACGCAATCAAAGTTTGCAGAGAAGATTTAGTTTTCCTTCAAAACGTGTGCACTTTTGCTCCAAAAATCCAAACAAATAAGGATTTCTCAACCATTTCATGACAGCAAAAAGTTTATAGGTAGGTCAACTAATCTGTTAAAATTAATGTTATTTTACAAATTTGTGAAGAATCTTTTGAGTGAAACTGTGGTATTTGGTGTATATTTTTCACTGCAAAGTTGACTCGGTCGGCTTGATTCTTTTAAACTTTCCTTGCTTACGTGGCAACAAAATAAGTTCAAAAGCTTGTTGTTCCCGCTTATAAACCTGTCTGTAATTAAAAATCATTGATAGTTATTAAATTAAAAAACAGCAGTTTCAAAGAATTTCATTCAAAACATCGCAGTTTTCTGTCGAGTTTGATGCAATTCGCTGGGAAATTTGTTTACTTACACAAGATTTTTACTTCACGTCAACTGCGAATAAACTATTCAAGACAAATCGAAAATGTGTTGTTGTACATATAATTAGCCTGCGTAGCAAGCCCAGGGGGAATGGGGAAGATTGGGAAAGAGGGGAGAGGGAATGAGGAGAGGGGAAGAGGAGGGGAGGAGGAATGGGGAGAGGAAAAGGGAAAGGAGGGCTTGCAACGTTCATTTTTTAGACGTAAAATTCCGATTGGCTAAAGTGGTGTTCAATGACATTTGATTGACACTTGTAATAAAAATAGCAGTTATGCGCGATGCAATGAAGAAGTGTTCACGAAGTCGAAGGACTTGTTGGCCATTTGAGTTTTGACCCACCAGATTTGGAAAAAGTATCTTCAACTTCTTGTAGTTTATAGAGCTATTAGTAGATGTACAGTGATGGCTTCAGGGTTGTCGGAAAAACGAATAGCGAAGACCCAGGCGGAAAAACGAAGCCCGAAAAACCGAAGACCGGAGAAGAACTGAAGTCTGTTGTGAATTTTTCCTTGTCGAAAATCGTATGTTTAAGCCAAAATGTCTTGCTGGAAATTTAGTACGGATACCCTAGAGGTTTCAGAGAGTTTTTATTTGGTGAAAATCGATACAGAACTCCATTTTCTAGCCCAAATGTTTGATCTTCGGCTTCGTGGAGAAGGCAGTTCAACATGGCGGCCCGTCTTGTTCAACCAGTGCTGTATACAGTTATACACTTAGTCTAGGCCAACTTTAGCAGCCTTGAGTTGCCTAAGAAGCAGATTCTTTACGGCTAGGATGTCAAGTGATTCAGGATAGCTACGTCTTGGGACCAGAAACTGCGAAGTTGTATTTTATTTTGATGCAAATGTCTGAAGGGTTGTGTTTTGTTACGCCAGTGTTTGGAAAGCGAAAGTCGTGAATGGACGAAAAACATTTTCAAACTTTTGATGTAGAAACACTGACTTGTATGGCCAAATATTGTACTACACTTGGATAATATGTACCCAGGAGACGTCAATAGCTTTTATTGCACTCAATTTGGTGCAGAAATGTGTTTTTGCGTACAAAACGCTCGCCAGATTGAGAGAGAAACCAAAATGGTCTTGGCTAGGCCAATTTAGTAGCCTTAATTTACCTTAGGTTGCCATAAGAAGTAGAGTATTTACGATTAGGATGTCAAGCGATTCAGGATAGCTACGTTTTAGGACCAGAAGCTGCGAAGTTGTATTTTATTTTGAGGCATTAGACTCTAGAGAGTTTTATAAATACTTAGTAACGCGAGTGTATTGTGTTTTTTCGTGTCGAAAAACGTATGTTTAAGCCACAATTTCCCGCTGTAAATTTAGTATGGTACCCCAGGGGTTGTAGAGTGTTTATTTGGTGTAAATCCATGCAGAAATCAATTTTCTAGCCCAAATGTTTGACCTCTGTTCTTCGTTTTTCCTAGGGGTCATTTTGAACTTCCTTCGCACCGAAGGTCAAACATTTGTAACAGACAGAAACAAGGAAGTTGATTGGTTGATTTTGACAGATGTCATGTCAGACGACACTGAAACTGAATTTATAATTTGGGGGCGTAAGGGAAAAAACGGGGGGTTCGTTGCAAGCCCTCCTTTCCCTTTCCTCTCCCCATTCCCCCTCCCCCCTCTTCCAATTCCCTCCCTCTCCCCTCTTCCCTCCTCTTCCCAATTCCCCCTGGGCTTGCTACGCAGGCTAACATATAATGTGAAGAGAGTGTACAGAGGAAGGCGAGTTGGACTAAGTTTGAAAGTGTCTCAGTCATGTTGGATCAGGTTTGCCATTGAGCACATCGGACAGATTCTGTAGACTGTTTCCAATGTCTTTTTCTTGGAAAAGTTTGTCCTCTATATTATAACCAAGTAATCGCATACGAGACCACGAATTAATCACTTGTGTTTTCAAACTTTTCACCAAATTGCTCTCGTCGCAAGTGACAACAGGCAATTTGGTGAAAAGCATGCATGATTAATTCTTAATTTTCGAGGTCTCATACAATTACATACCATTATACTAATCCAGATTAATATTAATTAGATGGCATTGGTGATTTTCTAGTTATACATGTATGTACCTTTTCACAACAAGAACAATATTGTTTACCTTTTGAGTGCTGGCGTATCAACGCCTTCAGCTTCAGAGTGTAGGCAAATGGTATTTTCATGTGCTCAATGGCACTAAAATTGCCAGATCTTCAACAGTTCCAACTATAGCAGTGGCAAATGTAGTGGGCTATTAACATAGGAAAAAAATTAGGAAATCTAAGTTGGATATTTCTAGAATATAGCATTCCAATACTGGAATTTTATTGGTTTATCGAGCGAAATCCTTGATTGTCCAATATGACCTTGGTACAACATTGGTAAACTATATAACAGGTATCCCAATATCATAAATGGAGATACAATACTCCTTCTCTGGGCTTCATTTCTCCTTGTTTTCGGAGCGGTGATAAAACGTTGTCATCACGCATCCCAATTTCTTTGTAGTCCTTCGACCATTACCAGAAAAAAACGAAATGTTGCCACACTAGCAAGTATGACCCTGATTGACCTAGAACCGCCCTGGACTATGACATCCCGTGAAAATATATATATACATATATGCATGAGAGGAAACACTTTACACAAGATTTCATGTAGGGGAACTGGTATAAAATGGGGGTTGATCACCAATTTTTAATTCAGCGATTTGGGAGGCATTGCAAGAGATAGTATAGGAAAAGGGAGGGGGCATCAACATTTGAGTACAGACTGGTGTACGCCAAGTACTCGGCCGTGTGGAATGATATCATGGTTTAGGACACGCAGTGTGTCAAATAATGTCAGATACCGTATACTCCACGATGCGGACTTTTTCCCTATCTGGGAATTTACGGTATACGACACGTCGTTGAAATGTTGTGTGCATGGATCGCGATACTCTATGATGTTACACTGGTTTCGAAGTTTCTTAAAGTATACGGGTAATGAATCTTGATGATACTTGGACCTTTATTGTCCAATATTACACGATATCCTGCCGTACTTCGCGATGCGCTAAGTGTCAAAGATAAATCACCCCCGATATTCTGCCGTACTTCGTGATACGTCTTGTGTCAAAAGTTAAATCACCCCCGATATTCCGCCGTGCATTGCGGAACACTTACTCTTCTATTGTAATGATATCAATAGCGTTTGATAGCGTTTGTGCTATGTGAGTTGTAGAGGAAAATTAGAGCGCCTTTGTATCTTTTTCCACTTTTTGTAAAACAATTCGTCGAATCCTAAGTCATATAAGGCCCAATGGCTGTAATGAAAATTTGGCTGTACATTGTGTGTTAAACGCCTGCAAGTTAAAAACGCCCAACATTGTAGTGAGCACTACGAAATTGTGATAAGAATATATTATCTCAAAGATTGGTGGGTTAAATTATCTCGCTACTAACGAGTTATTGCAGATTTCTGGAACTGTGCGATCTTTTCCTCTATTGTGTGTACAGGAAATCGCATCTGCAGGCTTTTCCAGCTCTCTTCTCCAGCGTCTTGGTCGTTGTGCATTTTTCTTACAGCTCCTTGAGAAAGATCTCCTTCTTTCTGACTTCTTGCAAGAACAGCAGCTTAGTGGAGTTGGCTAGCCATGGGATTGGCATACCAAGCTGTTAAAACAAAAGTATTTGCTGCTTTGGAATCATCCCTTAGAGTAAATCACCTGTGCATGGGGTACAAGGTTTTTGTTGTATTTGATCCGGAACCTTTTCTTAAAAGTAACACTGTCACTGATTCAAAGAGTATTATCCCTCCCCTGACAATAAACATAAAATATTATGCCTCCCCCTCTTTTGCTTATATACTATAACCCCCTTTTAATATCGCATTTGTTTAGCACCCTCCCCTTCACCCCCTGCTACTGAATTTCTGACCAGTTCCTTTGCTCAGTTGTAAGCTAACTGTAAGCTTGTAAACTATATTCCTTACTAACCTGGGTTTGAGTCAAATCAGTCGATGCACATAGTTGTTTTCCCTTTCTACTCCTGCTCTTCTGTTTCTTAATGGCACCAGCTTTAAACATTTCGCCGACTCCTCGAAGATGTCGTTCCTGAGAACAGCTGCTTGGAGTGTGGGATCAAGGCTATGCTCGTCCTTTTGAAGGCAATGGAAAGCTATTCGTGAGTTGAACAGGTATTCCAATTAGATTGAAAACTAGATCATTTACACATCGCAAAGAATGACGACAACCCGTATTATTTGCGAATTAATTCGAACGAGTGAGTTTTTAAGAGTATCGTAATTGCGTGAACCTGTAGTGCGAAGGCAATTTGAGCAATTTGATTTTTTTGGGAAAAAACAAGAGTTAATCCCAAATTGTACGAGAAATCCTTTCAATAATCACATTTTAATAAGATGAGCAAATAAATAATGAAATGACATAATTTACATCGCAAAACCAAAATTACGTAGTGTATTTAAGTTCCGTTCCCACTGGATGAGAAACTGCTAATTCATCAGACACGACATGTAGCTCATGTCACACATGAACGAAACATGAACGAAACATAAAACTGAACCACAACAAACATAATTTTGTAAATGATTTAACAGACAATAACATAACTTACAAAAGTTTTATGATTCGCTTAGTATTATATGGCTCCATTCATGCATAGTTATGTAGTTGTATTTTCCTGGGTTGAAATGCAAATACACGGTTTGCTCATTATCAACTTACCAATTAATTCTGAGGACTTTTCCTTCAAGAACAATTCCTTCATTGCTGAGCCCACTCATTTCGTGGTATACCTCTTTCATGCATTTTGCAAGAATATCATGAGACTCTGCGCCTGAATCACAAATGTCAGGATTAAAGAATATAAGACAAAAATACCATTTAAAAGAGTGAGTACCATTTTAATTAAAGTGTATATATGTTGCAGGTAAATTTTGATTTCAGGTTGAATTTTTTTCAGCCTAGGTTATATTTTTTTAAACTAGGTTGAATTGTTTTAACCAATGTTACTATTTTAAAACTAGATTGACATTTTTTAACCTACATGTACATGTATATGTTTTTTTTTTAAACTACTTGTTCTGCTAACTATATATGAGTTGACTTGTATTTTGTGTTGTCCAGGAAAAGGAAACGATGTGTCAGCCCTAAACCCCCTAAAGCAGTGACTAGCTCTAAACACCCTGAATTAGTGAACACCCGTTGTTGATGGTTAGGGTGTTTTTAAATGTAGGGATAGAGTTTGGATTAGTTCACAGGACCCAAGTACGGAACGCTTATTAAATTGTCTCAAAATGATATTTGGACTGACCTAAAAACAGAAATTGCAATAAAGACTTAATTGAAAGTGTATTGTGCAATAGTTTTGATGACATAATATAGTTGTTGAGAACACATAATCCTCACCGCTCAGTCATAAAAAAAATATCTGTAATTCTTGTTTATTTTACTTGTATGCTTCAAATTGCTTTGATATAATTTTTTTCAGCAGAGGTTTACTTGGAGAACTAACTGACTTCATCAGAACTATTGCACTTTCAAAATTCAAAAAGATCCTACATGTTTACATTGCAAAATAAAGAGAGGTTATTGACCAAGCGTGAGGTCAAGATGGGGGGATATTTCTGCGTGTTTATGGACCGAGATGAAGTCGAGGTCCATAAAAACGCAAAAAAATGAATGAGGCCAATATTCCCCAATCTTGACCGAACAAGCTTTGGTCAATAAGGTTTTTATTATATGGCAAAAATGAATAAAATCACACTTTGACGCACGCGCCAGGTAAGGAACCAATTGCGTGGTAAACTGAAGAGCGAATAGAAATCAAGTTAAAATTAGACTGAGACTTGACGAGTTTCACTTTTTTTTATGGATCAAAACTGACCCGTACTTTATTTCAGATGCACCAGGTTTCAATGACAACTTTATCAGGAACCCGAACGCATTATCTAGAGACAAAAATTTGCATATTTGTGTGGAAGATTTGAAGGTTGTAAAATGGCAAGTTGAAATCACTCGAGTGGCGATAATTATAAGCACACTGCAAAACTTGACAAAAAGAGGTGCAGAAGAATATTCAAACAAACTTGTAAGTATTAATTAGTAAATACTCATAATTTATAAGCCAATTACCAAATGTGAATGCTGAATTATTAGCCCATACAATAAAAAAACCTTCTTTCTTGACGAAACACCAAGCCTAAATTTATTACTCGTTTCCGTAATAACTTTATTTTTTTGTACCACGATTGTAGTAGTGTTGTGACGTAGCCAAACGATTCTTTTTTTTGTTTTGAAGTCACATCCATTTCAGCTTCTGTGTGCCTTCAGTGACAGCTATAGTATATTTATCTCCACGAATCCAGCTTCATTCAAAGAGCAGTCGTTTTTGCTGCAGTTGTTTTCATCGACCTTGGAGAGCCGGGAAAAAAAACTGTATTAATCGCTCTAAAAAGTTGAATTTTAGCTGAAAAATGAAAAAGCAGAAATAGTTTTAAATTAGTATTTGCCTTCATGTAACAAATTGTTTAGTTTCTTTCAAAATGTACGGGTTTTATCGCTATTTGGTTACGAAGAGTTCTGAGCGAATTTGGAAAATCCTGAGCGGGCAAGATGAAAACATCTTACCCGCTGGGCAACCAATCAGATTGCAGTATTCAGAGTCATCTTGCCTGCTCACTGAGCTGCCATATAATAAATTGCTTTTATTGCAATTTCAGTTTTCAGTATATACAGTCCAAAGGTGATTTTGAGACAATAGGTGTTTTGGTTCACTACCCAGATTTCTCACTTTCTGGTCGGATCTTAGCCATGATCAATAACAATACAAACAATGATGCTTAAGAGAGGTTTTTTTAGAACTTCGAGCAACGCGCCGCCAAAAATACCATAATTTCTTTTTCGAAATGACGAAATCGATCTAAAATTGAGCGCGTGTTAGCGCGTGTGGTTTTTAACACTTAATTTTCCCGGTTCATTGGCATATTTCGCATGTATTTAGAACAGAGGATGTTGAATTTTCACTGAGGTAATATTAAAGATATGTGGAGTTCGGATACCGACTTTAATGTACCTATTCGGTGTGAAAATGAAGCGAGAACAAACGCCAAAGCGATTACAATCTTCCCGGAAGTTTGGAGCTGGAAAGAAAAAAAAACGGAAAAGAAGAGGTAAGACTTAATTGTGCTTACTTTTAGGCTATCTTTAAAGGCTATGAAATTATTATAATTCTATTATCCGTTGTTCATATTAAATGTACAAGAGAGCTCGAAAATTGTTTACCAAAACTAAACAGGCACGTGCGAAGGGTTTTGCTTGCGTCGTGCATTGAAATGTCGCTCCTCCATCGAGCTTTTCTAATTAACGCAAATTTCTCTGTGCATTTATTTGAATTCAAGAACAACAAATAGTCAGACTAGAACCAAGGACTATCGTTGTTACTGTTTCGGAAGTTAAACTTTTGATTGCCGATGTAAAATGCAAGTATATCTGCGGCTTTCATCTGAAGATTCATTTTGTCCAATTACGATTTTGTGACTCCGCTAAGATGACGTTTTGTTTTGTTTATGTTTGATTTTGCTTGCGTGTACAAAGAAAATGAAACCAGCAATGGAAACTTAAATATGAGCAGAAAGAAGGATTTCAGTGCTTTTCTATTGAAACACTTGAACCGGTGAAGATTTTTCCTTGTTAAGGTTTACTGCTCGCACGTTTTTCAGTGACGCGAAAGCTACTTTACCAGGGTGTTTGATATGACTGTGATCGCTCATCATCCTTCAAAAAATTAACAAGTTAATGTACAACTTCACGACCAGGAGTCCATCTATCAGAGTTTGGATTTTGGAAGCCCTTGTCCACTTAAAGATGCAGAGACTGTTCGATAACTGATAATTTTGTTTTCATAGGTCCTTACTGTGTCAATATTTTCAGCGCCATTTGGGAGATGTGCTCGTGACAAAACCCGTTCAAGTTGATGTACAAAGACAAAATATTCACCAAACAAAAGCTAAATTAACCTTTTATTTGCTTTCACAAGTCATCCAGTCGGTACGATTTGAACCGGTGGCAAAATTGTAGTTCAAAGTTTGGGTTTCAGCTGACAGATATTTAGTTCGAATGACACTTTCACGTGTACGTTGTAATATATTTCACCTGCCTGGAATATTTCTTTCATTGGCTATCAGCTTTTCATTAATTTCTTTATCAAATTGTCAGGTCTTCATGTGGCAAAGGCATGTCAGACAGGTAAGACCTTGTAGATATATATATGTTATAGATGCTCTTGCTTCGAATACCTTTTAAATTGTGAAAATTGTAAAGCAATTTGTACGAATAAAATCTGACAGACTTTTGGAACACAGCTATTAGAAACTTATAATATTGCTTTTTAGTATATACCACACCTGTGAATATCACTTTTCGCACGCTCTGATTGGCATATATTGGTATATACTAAAACAATTATTCACCTCGTGTTGGTGAATAGTGATGGGTATTTACCTTGCCGAAGCGGCTTGGTAAATATCCACCACTATTCACCTCCACTTTGGTGAATAATTGTTAAATTAATACCTACATTGTAATAGGTTATACTTCCATTTTTCTTACAAATTTAAAGAACTTATTTAGAAATCCTGATCAATCTTGTCCATTCAAGGAAACCAGTATTTTTATACGTCAAGTATATCACAGAATAAAAACAACATTGGACATTTTATCAATAACAGACTGAGCCAAAATGTAGACTCCCATTGAAGCAGTTTGCTGCACTATACATGTAGCAACAACTAAAATAGGTTTTTAATTACATGATACCAGTATGCACAAGTTTCATAGTGGTATGAAATCTATAATTATGGCATTTACATGGAAGTCATTGTGAGGAGGTTCATTTAAGGCCTTCCTGTTACTAGCCAGCCAGTAATTAAGTTACATATACATGTATGTTTACATGATACTGGTATGCAATGTGGTCATTAACAATGTATTTTATACAGATATGCAACTTTTGTACCAGTATGAGAACAGGAGTGAACTCATACCAGTATGTCTCATCCCAGTCAGGGATGTACATGTAGTCAATAGATACATGTAGCAGGACCAGACATAGTTATAGAGGGGCAATTAGAGATACATGTAGCAGGACCAAACATAGTGTTATAGAGGGACCATTAGAGATAACAGGACCAAACATACATGTACTTATAGAGGGACCATTAGAGATAACAGGACCAAACATAGTTATAGAGGGGCCATTAGAGATACAAATGTAGCAGGGCTAAACGTACTGTAAATTTAATTTTTGACCTTGTAGAGGGGGCTTAATAGAGAGGGGGGGCTTATTTAAAAAAAGAAAACTGAAACAAAGTTATCTGTTCCTTGATCTGTACACACATACCTGGCACATGTTCAAGTACAACGGTAAAATCATGAGTTCAAGGAGGGGGGGGGGCTTGAAAGAGAGGAGGGGCTTATTTAAAAATTAGAGTGTTAAAGGGGGGGGGGGGTTATTAGAGAGGGGGCTTAATAGAGCTTTTACGATACATGTAGTTATTGAGGGGCCATTTTATAATGTTGTATGCTTACATTGTATTTTCTGTTTAAAATCTGGGCCATTATTGAAACCAAGGTGATTTTGCTGAGGAAATGACCTGTTACCTGGCTATTATCTACATTCCTGCATTTTGTACTGGTTTTATGTACTAAACAAATACAGAGCTACAAGTTGGAACTCTCGTATTGTGTATGAAACTCACCATACTTGTCTAGTATCATGTAAACATCCACAAAACTTGATTATCTCTTTGAAAAGTTAAGAAGGCTGTTTTCATCCAGTTAGCTACAAATGTAATGCACTAGTCAAAGTAAATCCCCTCTTCCCCCAACCCAGGACAGGGTGGGGAATTTGGAAATTTGTAGCAACAAATAGTAAAAATATCCCACCTTATGGGGCAATTGTTGGTGGCAAACTCACTCTTGTAGACTCTACGACCTACACTATTTAAACGTTCATTTAGCACAAATGGTACACATTTTAAGGCAGGAAACAATCCCCACCCTTGGTCTCCCAACTTCTTCAATCATGATCAAATCTCCATGTCTTTGCCCCAACTTAAAACCATTAACATGTATCAAATAGTTGACTTATGCCTACCCCCGGAGGTATTCCACCTTGATAAAATTTATCAAATGAATGTGATCATTAGCCCTATAACCTTTCCCCTACTCTGTCATGGGTTGAGGGGAGTGGGAGTTTACTTTGATTAGTACATAGTGTAGCACTCTGGTTCTGTTTTCTGTGATGTGCTGACCAGAAGCTTTTGATTTGACTTTCTTTCAGAACATTGTTGGGGCCAATATCAGGATCAGCCTCAATTTCTTTTTGGCACATTGCTGCAGTATACCTGTTTGTCTTGTTTCCCACCCCAGCCTCGTAACAATGTATCCTAACCCTCTTCTGAGTATCAGAAAATGTAACATGCTTACGGGGATCCTTGTTACATTTTCTTGCCATTCCACTTAGATTTCCTAAAATCTTTATGTTGATTTTCTTTTTGGCATGCTAATTTTTCAAATCCACTTTTCTGAAGAATCTCCATTTCTTTAATCTGAGATACTGTTTTTGAGATGTGTGATATTGTAGATTCTTCAGAATTTGTTTGCTTATCACTGGTCCTGTTTTTTAGATGGCACTCCAGATTTCCAGGACGGATAAATACCTTTGCACAATGCTTAAATGTGGAGAGTTTGGAACTGCTGTTTAGCCGAGTATCAGACCCTGGAGCTTCAGCACATGCAGTTGAACTTGTAGAGGTGGCTGGGTCTGGTGATGTGCTGATGTTAGATGCCTTTCGTTTTGCTGGTAAGAGCTGCTTTACATCTTGAGCTGCCTGGGCATTGAAGTTTGAGGTCACTCCAGTAGTTTTCTCACTGATATTTTAAATCCAAGTATTGTCAATGCTTTCTAGAGGATAGAATTTTCCATTTGAAATGGCACTTTGTTCCCGTACAGTCACTCCCTTGCACTTCATATCCTGTCCATATTCATACTGAAATTCTGAATATTCAGTAATTCCTTTCAGTGTTTTTGCTGATGATGGTTCCTGAGGTCTGTTGATTTGAACTGAGTACACATGAGTTCTACGTAGGCGTCTATTGGTTCCTTGTTCAATGTCCTCCCCACTTGTAATGTCATGGCCTTCTCTTCTGTAACGTTTTAAGGAGAACTTCAAAGTAGCATAATGCCCATCTAATCTTGTTTTCCCCTTCTGTGGCTCAAAATTAGAATATGACAAAATCTTTACTCCAGTAACAACACTAGTGTTTGGAAGCCACATAACAAAAGAAGTGTTTTTGTAATGTGCCCCATTGTCTGTCCACAACTTTACTTCTACTGTGTGTGGGTGTAAGGTTTTAAAGTTCTTAATTGATTCCTCTATGCAGCTGGATGAAATAAAACAATTTTGACGATCATCATGTTCACTATACAAATCATGGAACTCAGTTATTATGTCTCCATCTTCACTTTCCCTGAAAAGGAACATTGTACCATGTACAGATACCCCTTTCTTTCCAAACCAATCTTTTTGTGGTTCATAAAGTTTCTGAAACAGCAATTTCATCATGTAATCTGCCACTACAATAGCTTGTCCTGGCTTCAAATTGCTAATATCTTCCATAAATTTCTCTCTCTGGTACTTTCCTCTTATGATGTGTGCAATGTAGTTGTTTAGATTTGTGGAAATTAATCCAATTCTGTCAAGGGTTTCTTTATTTTCAGGAAGTTTCATTGCAACATTTCTTATATCATCAATTAGTTGGAACTGCTCCAAACATTGTGTGCATGAAATATTATGGTGCTGTACACATTGAGGCTGCTCAGACAAAAGAAACTCCATACAGTGTGTTGCACAGTCATTATGCATCTTAAGATTTCTCTGAAAGTCAGACAGTAAATATCCCCTAAGACACTTTGCTCTTGTTTTGAGTTGCTCTGTGCAATCAGGGATCTGATTGGCTTTCAATTTATCTCTAATATCAGTAAGAACTGTGGTTAGCTTGTCAAAATTCTGTGCCCCAATTTCTGAGCAAATGTTGCACACCCCAGCCTGTTCAGCAATAACCTTAAAGTTTCCTGCTTTCAAGCCTTGATAAAACATGCTGAAGCTGATGGGCCTCCTTCCCTGACTGTCACATTCCGATTTGTACCTCTGGTATAGTGCATTATAATTTTGTCTAAGGCATTTCACTGGTTGCTGGCTCCCACCCAATAGTTCACTGATCCATGATTTTCCCTTTCCTTCACAGGATTGTGTCTTGTAGGATGAGTATTCTACACTATCTGGATGATGAATGAAGTCCAGGACAAATGCAATTGTTTCTGATGAAAGCCTGTGGCTGTATGGACGACACTCTCGAACTGGAACTGCTGCACCAGGACCATGAACTTGTGCATGGATACGAGCTTTTGTAATTTCATAGTCGCTGCAGCTTTGAGTCTGTCCAGTTGAAGTTGGAAATTTGAAAAGCTCCTTTAGCTTTTTGTTTTCATAGTTCAAAGCAATGCAGCATAACAATTCTATGCGTTTAGCACTACCAGGTTTCTCTCTGGAGTAAAGCCAGGCAGCAAGAATGTTTTCCTCTGTTTTGTTGTTTTCCTAGGGATAAATAATTTATTCAAATGGGGTTTCATTTTTATTTCCAATATACAATGTGAAATGTTTATTTTGTAGGATTCTGTCTGGAAAAAAGTTTAAGAGATAAAGTAGCAGAGTGAGGATCATTATAAACAGTAAGAGAGGCAAGGGAAAAGGGGATATAGTGTCAGAATTTTAAAGATGCTCTTAAAGTATCTACAAATCGAAACTTAAGTTGATCTCATTTGAAAATCCTTTCGAGATGCAGAAGGATGGTGTTTTCTGTTTGTCAATATCTCATCTTGTTCCAGAGATATTCAGGTTTTTGCAATATGCAAATAAGATGAACTGATGTCATTTGATGGACACAGCCTTGAGACAAATCGCAATATGAAGAATATATCTGCAAATAGTGGGTAAAAACAATATAAACTTTGCATGTGTGGTACTAAGGAAAATAACATTACTATGGAAATTATGAGGTTTCCATGCAAAAACTCTTGGCCCCAGGCTTCTCTCAATGAGAAAATAAGATTTCCTAATTTCTCCTTTGTTGAACATATTTAACAGCTATGGCATCAGAAGATTTGGAATGCAGGCGTTGTATGCAAGTCATTTAAGTCAACTTTTTTTCTGTAACAAAAAATTATATAATTTTATCTGCAAGGTGAAAGGAGCCTGGGGTCAAGAGTGTTCCATGACAACATCATGTAAAACAAATACTGTGCCAGATGATAAAACCAAAAGGAGCGGATTTCTCTATGGACAAATACATTGTTAGTGTCAGTACTTGCAAGGCTGCTGGTACCGCTACATGTATTTACATGTATGTAGTTTTATTTTATCTAACAATCTCAATTCAAAGTTATTAAAACTCACCTTGCTTTTTACTTCTGTTTCAAAGTGATCCTGGATTGCACCCCTCAATATTGTATTATTGGAACCTGGTGCTATTTCTTCAATCTCATCATTAAGCTCCTTTATTTTATTTCCAACCATTGTTTTGGCCTTTCTATGAATGCGAGACTTTGTGCGATCAGATGAATTAGCATAATCCACTGGGGGTCGACCTTGTGTATTTGAGGTCAGATTTTCTTTCAAGGGCTCCTCTACATTTTCAACTTTAGCCAACCTTTGAAGTCTAATGTAACAAGCACAACATCAATGCTTTTCTTTGGTATTTACAATCAGACCAAATTCTTTGAGCAGGAAGGCATTTTGCTTAGGTAGAGGAAGATCTTTCACTGATGCTGGAAGAGGCCGTAGGTGATTCATTTTTGAGGATGTTTTGCATTTAGGTGCAGAGCACTTGCTACGCTCTCTTCTATTCCTACATATTTGGCACACTATCGTTGTACTACTGCTTTGCAGAGGACGAGATGTTATGTTGTCCACAGGATTATGGCAAATGTAACAGGTAGCTGTTGATACACCTGACATGTCTGCCCAATCTCCTAGCCTGAGCCTAACCTATCTGACACGTATGGAGGTACTAGAAAGGCACTAATTTTGATCTCAGCAGTAACTTTAGGTTCCTTTCTTTTCTATGCTACATTTTTTAGACTTTTCTTATTTAGAAAATCATATTCAAAGAAGTTTTAAATGTAAAAAAGATATACACAAAAATCTAAGTAGCCTTTAAAACCTGATATGGAGATAAACTAAAAGGCTGTAAAAGTGTGGCCAGAAGAACAACGGAAATAAAAAAAATGCAGTTTGTATACTTTTGTCCACCCACATTGTACTATCAGACAGAACGAATTATCAGGCACACGATGTATGTAAAGAAAGAAATATCACACTGTAGGCTAGCACCTAACCTTATCAATTCGGTGCTAAAGTAAAGACACTTAAAATAAATTTAAAGCGCACAAAATAAACCAAAAAGCATAAAACAAACTATGTAAAATAGCTTATACTGACAAACCTGTCACAAAGCGATTGTGAAAATGGCAAGGGCCGTCACACTAGAATATGGGGCATTACATGTGGACGTACATTGTAAACAGTACTGTATACGTGTTCAAATTGCGTGATATTGTAACTTTTGGCATCTCTCGTTCTCAGGGAAACTTCAGTGATAGCCAGGAAGGAAAGGCCGGGAAAAAACGCGAGCGGCACTGCATTTCCCCGCCCAAACACTGTTATCCAAGTTACGCGACTCGAAAGGAACAGAGTACAGTCGAATAAATGATCAACACACAACAAAATTACCAAAAGCGCTTTATTTACGACGCCCTATAGCTAGTTCTTTAGCAACACTATAAAGTGGTAACTTAAAAAAACTGTTCTTTACATGTTATAGGTGTTTTAGAAGTCTAATAATGCAAATTGGTTCAACTTGTGAACACAACGAACTAGCTTGTTAAACATTTACAAAATACGCCCTAAAACTACAACAACTGTGGTTCTGCCTTTTTTTAGCGGGAAAATCCACACATTTTCATCCGAAAACGAGCAAAGACTCGACATTTTCTCTGATCAACCAATAATCCAATATGGCTTCCTCTTCTCTGCTTCAGTCTCGGAAAGCCGCACCAGCGCGCAAAGCACAATGGGATTTTTGGCCGCAGACTGCCAGCATTGCTCGAAGTTCTAAAAACAGCTGTCTTAAATATACAAATGCACGTGAAGCATGTCTCCATTGACCTGGCCTCTGAAAATTGTCCTCTTGTTCAATTTCTGTAATTCTTACAAATCACCATCATAAATGGAGATACAATACTACTTCTCTGGGCTTCATTTCTCCTTGTTTTCGGAGCGGTGGTAAAACGTTGTCATCACGCTTCCCAATTTCTTTGTAGTCCTTCGCCCATCACCAGAAAAAAAAAGAAATGTTGCCACACCAGCCTCACAGCCCTCTTCCAATGCCATTCTAGATCTTGGATCTTGGTACAGGTAGGCAAGTATGACTCTGATTGACCTAGAACACACCTGGACTATGACATCCTGTGAAAAGATATATATACATATATGCATGGGGAGGGAACTGGTATAAAATGGGGGTTGATCACCAATTTTAATTCAGCGATTTGGGAGGCATAGCAAGAGATAGTATAGGAAAAGGGTGGGGGCATCAACATTTGAATACAGACTCGTGTACGCCAAGTACTCGGCCGTGTGGAATCGTGGACACGCAGTGTGTCAAATAATGTCAGATACCGTATACTCCACGATGCGGACTTTTTCCCTATCTGGGAATTTACGGTATGCGACACGTCATTGAAATGTTGTGTGTATGGATCGCGATACTCTATGATGTTACACTGGTTTGGAAGTTTCTTAAAGTATACGGGTAATGAATCTTGATAATACTTGGACCTTTATTGTCCAATATTACACGATATCCTGCCGTACTTCGCGATGCGCTAAGTGTCAAAGATAAACCACCCCGATATTCTGCCGTACATCGTTGTACGTCTTGTGTCAAAAGATAAATCACCCCCGATATTCTGCCGTACATTGCTTTTATTTGAAGTTTTAAATAAACCAGAGCAATGGGACAAATAATTATACAACTAATATCTCGTATAAACTGTAACAATACTATTAAGAAATCTTAGTAATATATACGTATATAATATGTACTATTTATACGTGTAAGTACTAGTATTATAAATATTATGTGCTTACCACATACGAAGATCGATTTCTGGAAATTCTTGCTCTTTTCTTAACATAAATGCATTTTACTAGTTTCTTTTTGCAAGGGACCAACGACATATTCTTTGTACCCCGCTTAACGTCAAATGAACGTCAAGGTTGGGATCCCCCTCAACGTCCACAGTTATAAAAAAGTACCGAGCTCAGGCGGAAATCACGCTGAGTTTAATCGATAAGAAGCTTCAGGACTATGAGACATCTACATGTTTGCTTCAACTACAGAAGACATGGCCACCATGTTAGTTCATTTCATGTTTTTGCTCCAGAACTGTTTGTGACTTAATGCCCATACTAACGTCCACGTCTGGACCCTCTCCCCCCCCCCCCCCCCACCCCCATTATGCGGGGTACTAAGTTTTTGTCGATGGGCAACAAACTCTTTTCTCTAAATAATTCAATTTATCACAAGACCCTTTTGCGTCATGCTGTCGTGAATAAACTATATATTAGTCTTCTTTGTTTTACAAAACGGTAACAGTGTTGTTGATTTGTTTTTTCTTTAAAATGTTGATCATCCTGGTAACACGGCAATGTCCTTAATCACAATACACGTGTACGCTTCCTTTTTCTTGTCTGCCGGACGATGGAACAGAGAGCTGCACGCACTGTACCTCTTGGTGTTTCCCTACATCTAGGTGTAGAGTTATCTTGTTCATCATCAAAACGTTCATCCAAACATTCTTCATCTAAACCGTTGTCATTGGACTCGGAGGATTCGCTGGACTCGTGTACCACAGGAGAATATCTTTGTTGCACTCTGACCATACTGGTATTCCTTTCAGGTGCGAGGCTTGAGGCTGGTGAAATCGGTTGACCGACAGGGTTCCTGGTTCGCTCCCTAGTATACTCCACTTCAACAAGATCGTTCGGCGCAACAGCCCAACCATGGGCATTGGATGGCTGGACTCGATCAGATGGTGGTCCATGGAGACCTGGGTTTTTGGGATGTTTCAATTATGAACTCTCTCGTAAGTGAACTTTTCCCTGAAGAGCAGTAAGTAGGTTATTCAGTGTTGGATTTCTCCAACCAGGTTTTCTCACAACTCAGCTGCCCTATTGCTCTCCTTGACCGTCCTCTTCATCACTCATGAAGCAAGTATTTACCTCGCCCATTTTCGTTTTCTCTTCATTGTCAGCGACTTTTAATCTGGACATATAAAGCTGTAACGACAAAATAAGATTTACCATTTAAGTATTGAATTGTTTTGGCATCACACTTTTGCTGAATATTCGATGTATTCTCAACTCATGTCAAAGCAGTAGTTTACTTTGTCATAGATAAAAACTAAACTTCAAATCTAACCAAAATCTAGGTTGATCCACCTCCACATTGTTGATCACTCAGTACCTTTTTAATAGTTTTATTCCGACTACACCCCTTCCAAGGCTTCATCCAGTTGCACATACCACAAGTACACTTGAATGATTTTTTCCTTACAGTAATATAAATACCGGAGCACTGATACAATCACAATATGCCTGATGTACCTATGGTCTACATGTACTTTTGTAAGGACTTTACATTTGCTGTACTCACTCTTCTCCTCTTTGAAGTAAGGCGCTTATCCTTTTGATTTCTCTCCACGCTTTCCTTCCTTTCTGGTAAGGAGTCGAGAAACTGCTGCCTCTTTGTTTCAAAATATCTTGTTTTGGCACCTGATGTCAGAAAATATCGACAATTAACCTTTTTATGCAAAAGAACTGAGTAATAACTATTACTAATGCACCAGTGAACTGAAACCACTGTCCCCAACTAGGCACTCCCCCTGCAACAAAGTGGGGCATTTAACATTTCCTTTTGTTAAATACATGTAGCAGTTATTTCCACGGCAAAAAGAATACTAGGTTCCTGTTAAAAAAACATTAAAATACCCCTGCCTCCATGGACCCTTCGATAACAATATTATTTATACTATTAATTAGTATAGCTGAGATTAGGAGTTCACAATCCTCAATAGCTACGATCGCTGGAAAGGTTTCCATTTAAAATCTCCAAGATGGAATTTTTGCCTAATCCAGAGCTATGAAAATGTTAACTGTTCTGGCGAATCTGTTCTCCACTCAACTGTGCTCTCTTATAGCACCATATTTTACTTCCACTGTAGCTGTACATTGTTAAATCACCGCTAGATTTCCTCACAGCCTTGTTCACACTGAAAGAAAACCATGGCCTAGTCCCTGGTTAACCCATGCTAGGTTGTGGGGGTCTGGGGTTTCATTTGACTGGTGAATAATAGCTACTATATTAAAAAAATTAAGTTGTATGTTTCGTTTTACTAAAATGAACAAATTTCACATCACACTTTTGAAGATATCCAGTTACCATGTTGTGCTGTGCAATTATCATAATTTAATTTTCCACTACATTATAATAATTATCCACTACATTACATGCAATAAATTTAAATAGCAGCCAAAACAAATTAGTTATTTTGGTTTTCCTAACCGTCAGGAGAATGGTAACTGGATATCATCAAAAGTATGCTGTAAAATTTCAAATTCATGTGCACATAAGTTGTAGCTAAAGAGTACACGTAAATTTGAAAACCAGTGTTTTCCAACCAATAATTTATTATTATTATAAGTAATACCATGACAAGAGGGAAATTAGTGATTAAATTTCCCCGCAAGTCGAGGGAGAGTTTGTGTAAGTCCCGATAACCTGAGTATCAGACTTACCTTTTCCCCCCGAGAAAAAGAATGAAAAAACAACGCGCGAGAGGGGGAAAAGAACGCCTGATACAAATACTATTCGAGACACCTTCTGCCCCTTGTCGCGTCGACTGTCACAATCATGTCAACAATCATGTAAGTGCTTTCAAGATTAGCCACTAGTAAACATGAACGACTTTTCACACATTCGAACCTCATAGTATCATGTCCACTTAAAACAATATTTATATTCCAAAATAATACTAGACTACTTACCATGTCTCCACAGTATGGACTTCGTCAACCACAAGAACTTTGGCTTTGTGCAATGCACCACATTTTAAACTTCGCTTAGCCATTGTTCGGCACTTCCATAGATTATTTCAGAAAATTTCCCTGTCTTTCTCTTCGGACTCGCCGACCGCTGCAGCTTGTAGACTAGTTTTGGCCTTTTTCAAATTATTAACCTGTTGCTTCATTATGTAGTCCCAACTACGATAGTAAACGGTACACTCGTTTCGTCGTGGTGCATGGTGGCCTTCGAAAAACTTCTCGCAAAGTTTCGGCAGACGTTGATAAATTAGGCTTTTTCCATAGCCCGTGGGAATTGCAAGGACGTCTTCGTTCAGACAGATCAGTCTCCTTATGCAATCCCTCTGCTCTGGCTTCAGAGACTTTACAGGAAAATGTTCAAGTGAATGTTGTATCGCCGTTTAAAATTTACACTCACTGTCTTTGGAAAACGACCGGAAGCTGATTCAGGATTAGCAACACCAATCAGAACAGTGCATTTAGACTATCATTGTCTTTCGACCAATTAGGAGTAACGACCGAAAATCGGTCGTTTTACACGCGTCTCTTCCATCGCGCAGAATGGCGCGACACATCCGGGTATTTTATTAGATGCAAAAGCCCTAAATTCAAAGCCTACACAATGAATAACGATGCAAATAATAGAGGAATTGGACTAAAAGGCTTAAGTGAACTAGAAGTTTTGCTTATTTATGGTTAAATGAAATTTGCTAGAGCTTAGGTACCACCTGGCTTTTGAAGAAGAGATATCAATGAACAATTTCCACCCAATTTCAACTTATTTGAGTGAGTATAAGCATTATCGGTTTGACCATGAATTTTGGGTTTTTTAACTGTTTCTACAGTGGAATATTCACTTGAGCTCACTTTGAGGTCAATTTTCTCGCTAACAATCGTATTTTCTACTTAGGTACCACCTGGAAAAGTTAGTTTAGTATGTTACTTACTACCAGCCGTGTTTTCATAGTAATCTGACCAGTATTAATATTATCGAAATCAATATTTCCAAGCCATGTCTTAAAACCTCGAATTCGCCTCATGTTTTGAAGTTTGAATATTCCCGCGGGACTTCTCTTGGGCTCTCTAGCTCCTCCTTCTCGAACAATAGCACACCCGCCGCATGATTAGCCATTGAAATTGACACAGAACCAAAGCTCAAAATTATTGTTAAAATAACACTTGCGCTTCATGAGCAAATCTTGAACTTACGTTTAAATTAGTTCAAGCTCCAAAATGAGACGTAACTCATGTTCGTACGTACTCTAGAAGTATTTAAAAGCTAAAAAAATCGCCCAGCCGAGTTGGCGGCAAAGTACTTTTAAACTGAAGCTGAGTAAAGGCAACCGCGACAAAACAAATCTTAGTGAGCATTAAATAAAAACTATAAACTTAGCGCGTCAAAAGCAAATTATAACGTTGTATTCAGAATAATCCAAGCTTCAAATTGAGACGTTGCTTATGTTCGTACGTGCTCTACAAGTACTTAAACGCTAAAAAAGTCTCCCCGGCGGAGTTGGCGGCAAAGTCCATTCAGTCTAAAGCTGAGTAAAGGCAAACGCGACAAAACAAATCTTAGAGAGCATTAAATAAAAACTATAAACTTAGCGCGTCTAAAGAAAATCATAACGTTGTATTCAGAATAATTCAAGCTTCAAATTAAGACGTTGCTCATGTTCGTACGTGCTCTAGAAGTATTTAAAAGCTAAAAACATCGCACCGGCGATCTCAAAGTTATAACTTTCTTCGTTTTATACGATTCATAGGAAAAAAAGTAAACCAACACGATTCTTTAATTTCTCAGAGAAAACTAAGCGGCGATTCGAATCATGGATTTAACCCAAAACTTTTACAAAGACAAGGTATCTTAAACTTTGAATTGATAAGTTTTAAGTCTGTATCTGTGTAATTGGCCCACCAAGGAAATGACAAGATCGAACAGACGAAAGGCTTTGCTTTTGAACTTCAGGGCGGTAATAACAACGTTAGTTAGTGTGATGACCTTCTTTAACGAGCTTTGAGAGTCCACTATTCCCATGAAGCGAGCAGTTGACATTGATTGACATGTGTTTCATGTGATGTGGGAGTAGAGTATTCCCAAACCGATTTGTCAAAAGCCAATCACAATCGCTTTCCCGCAGAATAATTAGCAATGTTATAATTATTCCGGCCTCACTTTAACCTCTCGGCCGTAAGTACATGTCGCCGAGGACAATAGAATTCTGCGCGATGCTTTCTTTCGGGGGGGGGGGGGGGGGGGGGCTGATACTCAGGTTAAAGTCCCGGCCAAGGGACTTTTACAAACTCTCCCGAGGCTTGAGGGGAAATTTAATCACTAATTTCCTGAATTGTCATGGTAGAAGTTTGTAATACTCTGATCGCCGAGGAACGGAACAAATCTCTGAGAAGTTTTCTCTGACTAAACTAAAGATGTCGCAGTTGAGTTGCTTTCGAAAATGTTTTGTCATTATGCTTGATTGAGCACCATTGATTGAATGACCCTGGCTTCCCCTGGAGATAAGTATGTTGTTTTTGAGAAGAATAACACTAAAATGCAATGTAATTATGTGGTTGACTAAATTTCAAAGCGCGTACATGGAGTTTAATTACGTCACGTTTATGGTTTTAAGTATCGCACATGAAAGAAGGATGCATCAGAAGTTATCTGGATAGCGTTGCGCAGCCAAAATAAGGATAGCGAAAAGGTTAAATACCTACTCTACCCCAATGCGTCAGGTGACAACCCAACGTCCCCTCATCAGCACACCAGCTGTACATTTCCCTGTAAACAAGGAAATTTCTAATTTTCCCACATTTGATGTCATTTGAGGGAAAATTAGAAATTTCCCTCGTTTGACGTCATTTGAGGGAGATTTAGAGCAGGTATGCATACTGATGAGCGAAGTTAGACGTTAATTGTCCCTATTGGGTCAAAGACCACCGAGGCGATCATGGTATTACTTTATTATTTTCAATTACAGGTTTGAGACAAGTTGTTAGGTTGATGGCAAGTTTTGTAAAGCAGACGGGTAATGATAGCGCAAAAACTATGTAGAAAATAATTATATGGAAAATTCAACCCCAAAATATGCAATGTCAAGCATTTTGAAACAATTTACAATTTAAATACCATCATTTGCACCTACATGTAGCTATGAACACTCATGATCAAAACATGCTTGATGAAGACATCAAACAAATTTTGCCTGTCTACTTATCAAGGTTTCCTGCCATTCTTGCCAGGGTTCATAGCATAATTGAAGGGCTGTGTGCAAAAAGGGTTAAGTGGCTCTTGATCACATTCTAAATTCTCCCTTAGAAAACGAAGAACTTGAAGGAAAATTTTGGATCTGATCAGGACACCCTTTTTGCGCACAGCCCTTCGATTATATAGTTGCGATAACATTTTGTCTACTTTAGTTTACATGTAAACGTTTTATTCTTAATGAACAAGAGTTCTGAATCTAAAATCTGTAAAAGCATAAAATTATAATATTATTGACAAGACAGATGAATGTCAACATTTTGCAATATACATACCATACATACGTATACCTTAAACAAGAACGGGTTTAGCAGTGCAATGTCGTTGAATGCTATCGACAAGATTGGCAGCATAATTTGACAAGTAGGCATGCAAAGCAAAAATGTTTTACATCTTCGTGAAGCAGGTTTTGATCATGTATGTTCATGGCTAGGTACACACGACGTTAGCTTACACTCTTCAGAATTGCATGGAGAACACAGGTTCAAATTTATGATTATCAAAGAAAACTTACGCAAAACAGTATTTCGGTTTTTTTTCCACGGTCTTCTTTAATAATCTGCTCAAAGAGGTAAGCCCTAATCCTTGTGTTGTGAGTACTGTCAAAGCTGAAAGAAAAATTAATATCATGATTAAAGTTGATTTTTTCATAAAATAACATGGTACAACATACATTGTAATTGTAGGTTGTAAACATAAGATGGGGTATGTAAGTAAGTAAGTGTCTTTATTTAAGTGTCGAATGTATTCAGCTTTGCAACTAATTGGGGACACTAGTCCAACGATTTTACGTCCTTATCCGAGAAGACGTGAAGGTCTAACCATTTGCAGTTGTTTCACAAAGGCAGCACCTTCTACTCAGTTATTTTAAGAGAGTGTTGGTCCGGCCGGGGTTTGAACCCGCGACCTTACGCTCAACAGACCGGAGCTTAACCACTGAGCTAACCGGGAAGAGGTATGGGTTAGAAAAAAAGAAAATGAAGCTTCCCACCTCATTTCACTAAGAAGCCTACTTTGGCTCTTTGTCCATTGGGCAAGTAACACTGATCTACTAGCCCCGTGCTATCTAGCCTGTTCACAGGCCCTTGGATACTAAAAAAATTCGGACAAAAAAAGAAGAGAAGAAGAGGAGGACTGGGGTAGAGAGGGGAAGAAAAGAAGAGAAGAGGAGGACTGGGGTAGAGAGGGGAAGAAAAGAAGAGAAGAGGAGGAGGACTGGGGTAGAGAGGGGGAGAGGAGGACTGGGATAGAGAGGGAGGAAGGGAGGGGGAGGAGGACTGGGGTAGAGAGGGAGGAAGGGAGGGGGAATGGGAGAGAAAGAGGAAAGGAAAGAGGGCCTGTGGACATTCTATTCAGAACCTTGTTCCGGTATACCAGCTCCTGGTATACCCTCTGATTGGTCAATTTTGACAGTTCGCATCAACACCGATCTGTCATGTCTAAGTACCGGTATTCCTAAAGTTCATGACTCATGGCTTCTCGAAGCGATATTTGTGGTATTCTTCAAAATTTGTTGAGGGATTTCCCACACGTGAAATCACTTCGACGGGAGCAGGAAGAATGCCTAGAAAACCTGGCGAGTGGCAAGGATGTGTTTGCATCGTTACCTACCGGCTTCGGGAAGAGCTTAATTTTTCAGTTATTTCCTCGATTGATGAAAGCTTTAAATGGTAAGAATGCAGCTACAATTGTTGTAGTTTCTCCGTTGGTTGCCATTATGACTGACCAAGTCAAAGATCTAAAGGCAATTGGAGTATCAGCCGCCGCAATTGGGATCGACGACACCAGCGATCAAGACGAGATGTGTGTGACTAATGGCGAGTGCGAGATCGTGTACGGGAGTCCAGAGTCCTGGCTCTCAAAAAGATGGACAACAGAGCTTAAAGAGGGGAAGCTAGGCAGGCAAACTGTTGCAATAGCGATCGACGAAGTCCACTCAATTACAGGATGGTAAGTTCATTTTTAAAAGGCATAAATTTATCTAAATCGTTAACTGTAATTTAGTTAAATTTATCTAAATCGTCAACACCGACTTTGGAGTGACCAGGATATTATTCATTATAATATCTATAATAATTACCATAATTTGCATGAACACGCGAGGCAAAACCTGATTCGTAGTTGAGGATATTTACAATAAACACAGTAAACAAATACAGCCATAATGTCAAACCAGGTGTGCCTTCAGAAATAAAGTGGTCAAGAGCTGTTTGGAGAATTATCAATATGGGAAGAGAATAAGTTGGTTTTTGAGCACAAAAGTTCATCTAGCATGCCTTCAAACTTCGAAAGGTTGATAACTAATCACATTACATTTGGTACCCAATAATTAGCACATGTTTTCATCTCACATGTTGACGCTTAGATGCAAGCGACAATCGTATTACTCTATTTTCTGTTTTAAGGGGACTCCCACAAGGGAAGAAAGGAAAAAAGAAAGCAAAGGACCCATTCAGAGAAGCATTTGGCAGAGTGAAGGATCTGAGATCATTTCTCCCTGGTGTTCCAATGCTTGCATTAACTGCAACGGTACAGTTGAATGAGAGAGCCAAGCTCATTAAAGCAAGTGGTATGATCAAACCTTTCACAATTGATGTATGTCCTAATAAGGAAAACATTGTTCTGGATTTCATGCCAATTCCAAATGAGAAAGATGCAGTGACTCATTTGAAATGGATTGCAGATATGGTAGCAGAAAAGGGCAAAGAAACTCCACAAACAATTATATTTTGCAATACTTTCAATGACATATCAAATGTCCTAAGTTATTTGCTGCTTATCTTGAAGGAAAAGGCTTTCATTGTTTCTGATGATGGAAAGAAAGATTGTCTTCTTGGAGTATACCATGCCAGGACCTGGGAGTTCAGAAAAGCAGAAATAGAGGAAGATTTCAGGAGGAATGGAATGAGGAGAGTTGTTATTGCAACTTGTGCCCTCGGAATGGGAATTAATTTTCCAAATGTGAAGTATGTGGTACAGTTTGGCCCGCCCACAAGTGTCGTTGATCTAATGCAGCAAGCTGGACGAGGTGGGCGCAATGGAAGTCAAGCTCACAGTGTAACGTATTTCACAAGACGACAGCTTTCCAGATGTGGTAAAGATGTAAAAGTTGTAGCAAATACAGAAGGATGTCAGAGAAAAGCCCTTTATGATCATTTCAGTGATTCAGTTTCTTCTTTGGTTCCTGGCCACCTCTGCTGTTCCCACTGCAGAAGCCATTGTAAGTGCAGTGCTGACAGTTGTGCCAGCATTGAACCACCTTATCTGAAAGTAGCTAAGCAAGATGAACCAGAAGAAGTGCCCAGTTCTATCACAAGGTGTATGACGCTCACCGATGAAAATGATTTGAAGATGTCTCTGTTCGAACTAAAACAGAATTATTCAATGGGGGGATTATCTTTCTTTCATGATACAATAAGCCAAAGCTTTACTGATGAACTTATAGATGACATTGTTAAGAATGCTGGAAGAGTTTGTTCATCTGAATACTTGTACCAGAACTTCTCCATTTATTGTACACAGCATGTAATGGACATACTGGAAGTCTTCCAGGAACTTTTTGGAGACATTGCAAATTATGAACAGGACATGGAACGCCTTTGTCTAATCAACAGTGAAGTTCTCCAGTCTAAAAGCTTCACAAACAATACCAACTCGGTATGTGCTGTTTTGACTCCAGAAGATAATGAAGACACTGACTTTCTTCATTTGGATCTGCCGGAGTATGATGTTAATTTCTGATTGAACTAAATATTGTTCATGGTTTGTACAGTCTTGAAATTAAGCTCAAGGTTGCATTCGACTGCATATCTTTAAAGGAGACCCTGGCTGTTGGAACAAGTTGCCATTAAATTGTTGGAAATATGGTCAAAGTTGAAAATATGTTGATAAAATTTTTATTTTTTAAAAACAAAATAATAAATACGAATATGAGCCATTTGCTATCTTGGATCTGATGATGTCTCATGGTGGTCCCTATTGTAAAAAAAACAATAGCTTTAATTTGTTGTTTAACAATAGGGACTTAAGTTGTCTCATACATGTACTTTTGTCAAAAATTAATATTAAAATAAATCCATTTTTTTCTATCTATTTTCAACTTAGACCATATTGCCAACAATTTAACAGCAACTTGTTCCACCAGCCAGTTTTCCCTTTAAAGATTATAAATCCAAACCAATGGTGTATAACCATTCTGTTAGACCTAGTTCTGAGAGAGTCTTTAAACTTCTTAGTATCCATATTTATATAATATGGACAGGTGTAATTTAAAGCTGTATGAACCATGTCAATAATTTACAGTTGTCATTCACAACAACTACATTACATGTACTTACATGTCTAGTAATCTCACGTTATAATGCAGTGATGAATTTAAGTGACACATGCCAACCCTAGGAAACACGGGGATATTATACATGTAGCTTTAAAGTAACAGCATTCCATCAAGAACAGAATTCATTGATTCCTATCAGAAGTGCATGTACATCCATTCAGTTTAAGGAAAACAATATGTACACTAAGATTTCCAGTAATACTTAGTGTGCTATTCTTTAATGCTTCACTCAAAACTGAAATACTGTAGTACTTATTAATGTTGTTCTTAATACAAGAAATAGGGTCTGGTATTGCTTGTACATGTCGAGTGCCTTAAATGTATTATACCAGATGAGGTTCACTTCATAACATCTGTTTTTTTCTAGTGATTCATGCAACTTACATGTACTTTATTCATTATTTACTATCTTGAGCAGATTTTGTATGAGTTAATTGGCAAGTTACTGCAAATCAATATGCCATGGCATAACATTGGATGCCATTTAATTATGGCTATTTCTTCCAATAAAAAATACAGAGTTATGGAAAGGCAAGGTGGCATAATAGCTGGTTATGGTTAGGCTTCGGACATACCATACATGTAGTTTGATTCCACTCATCAGGGCTCGAAATAACGGCCGGTCAACGGTCAATGTCCGGCCAACTTTGGTGCTTGACCGGTCAAATACCGTTTTGAACGGACATGTTGACCGGTTATATAATTATTTGAAAAAATTTGACCTACAAATCGCAAAGTCATATTGAATTTATATTAGGTCAATGTTCGTCAGGCGTGCAACAATCAGTGAAAAGTATGGCCTGTCATGATTATCAATACCGTCCTTTTTGTTCACCCGACATCCAAACATGTTCTAATTTAATAATAGTTGCCGAAACGCTAACGTTTGTTAATTTCAACTGTCAGCGAGCCACATAGTTGGAATGTAAGGGAACATATTTTTTTCGCAGTCCTTGCCGCTAAATGTAATTTCTTAGTTTTTCATTGTACTTCGCTACTGCACATATTTGATAAGCATTATTTGACATGCCTTCGATATGGTTGGCTAAAGCAGAGTGAGACCGATCAAGGGAAAATGATGCGAGAAATGAAATTCCTGAAAGACCTATTTCGACCCCTTCTCTCATCCTATTCCCTCACCCTCCCTATTTGATGTCTGGGTGCGAATACCCGCTCTAACACACAAAAACAAAAAAACAAAAAAAACAAAAAAAACACACAAAAAACAAAAAATCATTTTTGACCGTCCAAAAATTGGCAATGTCCGGTCAAAAATGTATTTGGCCGGACATCTTGACCGGCGTATGACCGGCCGTTATTTCGAGCTCTGCTCATACAAAATCCACTAAAAGCAAATTTTGTTGCTGAATAGTTTCCTTGTTATATTGATAACAAATTGGTACTATAGATGTACTTCATGTAAAAGTGCCACTGAGTTAAGCATAACAAATAATTAAGTTATCCTGTTCCACCATGGAGTCAGTTTCTATTCCTTATAATAGACTGCTTGCCATAGCTTACATTTAGCTGAAGCCCAGTTGAAAAATTCTCGGTAATCTAGCTTATGAAGAATATTTCCCTTAAAGCCTTTAAAAGAAGCATAGCTTCTTCCAGGTTGAGTGCTGAACACTTTCTCATCATTCAAATCTTGTGTGATGCTGATGATTGTTTCATCTAAGTGCTTTGAACTATGAAACCCACTCCTTGACTTAAGCTGGCAGTCATTATCTACGTTTTTTAACACACATTCCAGTGTTGATAGAGATTTAGCAATTCGCTGAGCACTAGTTTCTGTTATATTCGATCCTAGTTGTTTCAATGCTATCTTCAGTAACTTATTTAAGTGCTCCATTCTGAGATCAAGAGGTATATTTCCTCCAGCTCTCCCTGAGCTGTTAAAAAACCTGTTCTGAAGCAATTCAAATGCAAGGTTTTCTGACAAAATAGCATGGACTTTAGCAAGAAACAGTAGGACAGCATATGCGTACTTAACCCTCTTATATGTGTAAAGCAGAAGGAGTGAAACTTTCATGCATTTTAGAAGCCTATCAGAATCACCTTCCTTTACAGAATCATCCAATAGCATTATCAGTAGACCAAACATTAATCTGGCACAATGGTAATTATGCTTATAATCTTGTTGTGCATCTTGATCAGTGTCTAGCTGCTCTGGCAGTTCTGTCTCCTGCAACTGATGTTGGTTTCGCTCATGTCTGTATTGCAAAGAAAAGGAGGTATTACAACTATAATTACTTTTTTTGTGTGTGTTTTGATGTCAATAAAATATTACTGATTGTACAACATATGGCATAGTATTATAAGTAACAGCATGACCTGAGTGAAATAAGTTATTAAATTTCCCAAAGAGCTGAGGGATGATTTGTAAAAGTTCCTCTGCCTGTGGCGTCAGGACTTCCACAAACCTCCCTCAGCTCTCTGGGAAATTTATCACTAATTTCCCAAAATGTCATGCTATTAGATTGTAATACTATGATCTCAGAGGAAGCGAACTAATCTGCGAGAAGTTGAGTTCTCTCTGCCTGAAGTAAACATGTCCCAGTTGAGTTGCTTTTGAAAACGTTTTGTTATTATGCTTGATTGAGTGCAATAAATTGAATGGCTTCCCCTGGAGACAATTGTGTTGTTTTTGAGTAGAATAGCAGTAAAACACAATGTAATCATTCCTTGACTAAATATTCAAAGGTCATGCATATACATGGTAACATCCCACACGAAAGAAGCAGTATAAGGAATCGAGAAGGGTACTTCGTGCAGGTACAAGTTGACAGAGGATGAAGGGTATACGATTTAGTACTACCCAGTACTCACTCTAACCCGATGCTGTCAGGGGGACTTTAATGTCTCCTCGCCAGCTTGTATGCCTCTCCTACGTTTCCCTCTTGTACATGTATGGTTAATGAGGGAGATTTAGTGAAAGTATGCATGCCGATGAGGGATATTAGAGATTAAATGTCCCTGAACAAACAAAGGAAGCCAAAGGGATCATGGTATTATCATAGAAATATACATAATGGATCTAGAGGGACTTTGGTATGAGTGGGACACAGATACAGCAAGTCCATAACCATACTGTAGAAAAAGGCAAAACTAATGGAAACCAAAATTGATGAAATAAACTGTACTAGTATTAAAGGCAAATAAATTAAAACACCTAAAGTTTTTTTTTTAGTAATGATACCCGTCACTTCTGCAAATATAGAAAATTTGTTCGGTGTACGAACCTGGTTCTTCCTTGTTTGGTCTTGTATCTCTTCCCACACTGACTTCTGCAAATGTAGTAACCAAATTCGTCTCGCTCAACTTCATTAGAGGGGTTTGGAACTTGTCCATGTTGAGTCCTCTCATGACTAGAATGGGTCATTAATAAATTATTTGACTTGGTATTATTCATCTTGAAAAGTGCTTGGTTTTGATGGACATGACAAAAACTGACATCAACAAGTACCTAAACAAATGGCGCATAGATAAATTATTATCCCCGTCTTGCAAAACGTACTGACTAAAGGTAAAGGTCAAATTGTCGTTTTTATAAGCAATTGTATGGATACAATGTAAATCTGACTTCACTTCACAAGCTGTGGGCCATTTTTCTGAAATCATGATAAGGCCTATTATGACTTGGCATAACCCAGCCACCGTCTATTAGCAAGCAAACTTGCAATCTGATTGGCTGCCTACTGTTGCCATGCTAGATCAAACAAAATTGATTTTGAAAATTGTCATTTTTCACGGCTCTCTCTGTTGCTAAATAATATTGATAGAAAGGTGGTTTGGTTATAATTTGTAAAACAATTAGACTTACTCACTTGGTTTCTATCGACTTAGACAGATATGCTGTGTCCCTTGCCAACTATCTGCTGATAGAAACCTCAAGCTCAAAGTCTAATTGTTAAATAGAATTCAGTTGGCATACTTCACTCTAGTTGAATGATGCTTAAATGTCTGTCCACACACGTTACATGCAAAACCATCTTTCTGAAGGGTTTCAAGTCCTTCCACTGCAGCTACAAACTCGTTTAGATGCTGTGTTGTGTGTGTGAATGCATAAGCATTTAAGAACTCTCCAATTTCACTGCTTAGCCAATTGCGCATCTGCTCTGTTCCCCAATTCTTGGTTGCTGTACTATCAGGAAGTCTTCGATGTTCAGGCAATCCTTTTTATTTAGAAATAAAAATTATAAATAAAACATACAAAATCAAGAAGAAAAACATTTCTATATAACTTCCTTGCAAAAATAATCTAGTAAAGAATATATAACTTTACCACATAAGATATTTCTAAAGCACAAGTTGTTCTATTGCTAATTCTAATATTAAATTCTTTAATTACTTTAATTTTATTAATCTAGCTGTAGCTTTCACATATTTTGGTGTGGAATAAATCAGATTTAAATGTAGGGGGGGGGGGGGGGGGGTTGTATATAAAGTCCATAAAAATTATTATCTTAGTTGTTGTCTAACTGTTTTTTCACACACCTTGAAGCAAGAGATAACCTTGCAATTGCCCCAGGTTCAAACTTCAGTTATTAATAATATGACTATAACTTCAAATAAATAATTCCACTTGCCTTCTATGCTATCCATACCTGCGAATTCCATCCATGCAGCAATGATGTGGGCAGATGTCTCTGACTGGTGGAAATCTTTGAAGGCATTATAATCCACAGCAGGTCCCTTCTTTGCATTAGAACAGTCACTACGGTTCATTTCAGCAAATGAGGTTCCCTTTTCCCCAGCTGACTCCTCCTTTACAAATATTTTGTTGTTCACCTGTTCATTCAACCAATGCAACTGATAATTAGAATTTCTCTTCCCATTCGTATGGGTATAGACCCTATGCATAAGTCCTGGTAACTAGCATGTCAACGAGACCAGTAAGGTCCTCTGGAATGTTGAAATTGAAGCGCCCGGGGAGATTGTGAAATGCACTGAAACAATGCCGTTAATTTGCTATGCGCCTGGCTGGTTGTACTATAAAGAAAACTAAAGGATAAATGAGCACAGATTAGCAACATTTTTCAACTAAACAATCATGTTCAACACCTTTCACACCTCCTGCTAGTATTTGAACTTCAACATTCCAGAGGACCTACCGGCCTCTTTTTCGTGTTGTGACCACGCGAGTTATGCATAGTGTGTATATGCTCAACATATTTTCCAGCCTATTTTAGGCCCTTAATAAAACTCCAATGAAAATTATTTGGTGATGTACATTTACTTTAATTATTAATGTTTATGCAGGGTCCTCAGTAAAAGCCAGCAACCAGCAGTTTTCTGCCGCTTTTCAAAAAAGTAGTTATAATTATTGAAAGTTAACTGGTATATATGAGATAAAAAACAAAGATCCAATAATAATTAAGTAGTATATTATGCTTTGATTATTTATATTTACCTCATACATACACATTTTGAAGTGAAATTCAGAGAAGGTGTTTTCAAGCCCTTCTAGACGATCCACTTCAGTATCCCCAAGAGTGTATGTCCACTGGACATTTCTTCCCCTCTCTTCTGTTAGTTGATCACCATGGACAATGGTTTTGTGGAGAACATGACCATGCATGCTTAGTTGGAACATGCTGTTCCTGGAACCTTTTCAGGATCTCTGCCATGTCCCCTGACTTGTTAGGGTTGAGAAACTCCAATCCAAGAAGGCACTGAAGTAGTAATTAAAACACTTGTTATTACAAATTCATATACATATCTACCCTGTTTTCACAAAAGGAGCTCTACAACCTAAGACCCCCTTTTGTGAAAACAGGGTAGATCTTGTGTGCCTTTAACTTTAAAAGCCAGTTACTCGTGGTCTTGCAGTTCTCTTGAAAGGGCAAATGGCAGTTTAAGACTTTTCTGGCCCCATAATTGACAGACAGACAGACACATTTTTTTATTGGTGTTTTGTACATGCAAGTACTTCGACATGGGTCCAATAAATTTCAGTTAAATTAAGTTATGTATATCTCTGTTAGTGGGAACAGGCATCACTGCATTAGAGCTTCAGCTCTGATGTTGAAGCAGTTATAAATGAATTTTGCTGAAAGACTACAAATTCTACTGTCAGGGTTCATGATTGTGCATAATAGGCTATTGATCTCTAGGTATTTTATGTTGGAAGGGGGGGGGGTATGAGGGGTGTGAGGACTAGTTCAAACATTTTTGCGAATAACTCAAGCTTTTAAAGGATTTTGATGCACTATACGGCAGTACAACGTTCTCTTAATGTACATTGCGTTTAATCGATGGCATTTTGCTGTAGTTTGAGTAAAAATACCAGAAAATGGCCTTTTTCTAACCTAAGCCTAACCTCTAGCTCTCAAATAAAGAAATTATGGGATAGATCTAACACAAGTAAATTATGGGATAGAAACGCCAAAAAATCTTAAACTGTCATTTGCCCTTTCAAGAAAATGGCATAAAACAGAAGTTACTGGCTTTTAAAACTAAAGGCACACAAGATCTACCCTGTTTTCACAAAAGGGGGTCTTATAGGTTCTATGGCTCCTTTTGTGAAAACAGGGTAGATATATATACTGGTTTTATCACAATTATCTACACATTTAATTTAAATACATGCTCATTCATTTATTTGTGGTAGTTAAACATGACCCAACAACCCGGGTTGTGGGCTGCCCCAAAGGGTATGGTTTTCAAGCAATTTTAGTCAGAAATAGTGTTACAAAATTCTCATTTTTAGTCTGGAATAGGTTATGATTTTGACAGTGAAGTATGAGACCACACATTTTCACATATTTCTCTTAACATAATGTAGGGTATTGGTCTGGTAAAGGGTATAGAAAATCAATAATAGTTTTCATAAATTTATAGCTACACATCTACATGTATATAAAGTTAATTGGCCATGCATGAATCAGTTAATTGTGTAGCATTTAAAGTGACAATTCAAACTAAATTGAGACCTGTTCCGATTTCTTCTTCATCTCTGATGAATAGACATGGGGAATGTGGGGAATAACTGCTTTACAGAAGGCTTTGTAGGCAGGAATATACTTGCATATCACCCTAAACACCAGTGGTATCAAACTGGATTTGATACTCTGCTGATCATCTTGGCTAGGTAGTATTTCTGACATCTGCAAGTTTTCGACTTGTTTTTGTGGCTTACTGCTGTCCAGAACACCACCAGATGAGACCCGGTTTTTCACTGCAAAGCTGTGGGTCCAGTGAAGGGACTTGTTCCGGTGTGACTTAGACTGATGTCTGGCTTGTATTTCAAAGTCAACATTATCTGTTACTAACCTGAAAATTAAAATAATGTTGATTAAAAAATTATGATACACTAAATGAAATTTGAACATTTATAGTTGTGTTTACTTACAGTCAATGTAATTGTGGCCACCTCACTATTAATTTTTATGGCCACATTTTTTGGATCAAGCAAAAGCAAAGTTTTTTCTTATTTCTAACCCAGCCACACAATTCATCATGCACCTTGTCCTAAGTAGCCATGTCCAACAGTGCCACAATAATTTTTATCTCAATCAATTTAGTGGGGCTTGGAATGGGAAATATATAATAATTATTGTTAATGTACAAATGAACCCCAGCCACTCAAAAACCATAGGCGTAATATGATTGATGAATGATAAATAATTAGAAAAATCAGATATTCAGTCCAGCAGCAGCTGTGCGAAAAATAGCCACACTGAGAAAGAAATTTCTTGAATGTAAAAGAAATTCAAACAACAACAACACTATTTTGTCTGGAACACCCTGTTCCAGCCTAGAAACAACGAAAACACTGTTCCAGGCAAAATGGCAAAAGATATCCTGTTCCAGACTAGAAACGAGAGACTGCATGTGGCTATGTTGTACGGGATCTATGAGATGAAGACTAAATTAATTCACAATCACAAGAAGCTGCTTAATCCTTTTGACCATGCGTCCCTGATATTGATGATCGGAAACTACCTGGTCCACATGAACTACCTGGTCCACATGAACTACCTGGTCCACATGAACTACCTTCGGCTGGTATACAACATCTTCAGACCAAATCAGTGATTTATATACATGTACCCTGTTCCAGACTAAGAATAACTGTCACTGAAACCATACCCAGTCGAGCAGCACATAACCGTATAGCCTATATAATTGGGAGTCTCTTACCCCCAGGTATATATGTTTGGGAACATGGTGGAAGCATTATAATTAACAAGAAGTGAGACAGACAAACCCCATTTATAAAGTATGACCATCTTCATTAATAATTGGACATAATTATATAGTGGCCATTCTTTTAATAGACTTACTTGTAGTGTACAATACTCTTCTTCAATTCCTGCACTGCATGTTGCACTGTTTCCTGTGTAAAATTATATTGTCCCACATTGGCCGACATCTGGCTGGAACCATTTTCCTTTTTACTGCCAGGCTCTCTTATATTCTGTAGCAAACTGCAACATTCCAAATAAAGACCTTCATCAAAGTAATCATAATCCTGCACTTCCTCTCTTTGCATATCAACTTCATCTTCAGCTGCCTGCTTCTCCAAAACCTCTTCAAGAAATTTCACCTTCAATTCCTTTACCATGGTGTCTTGCTTCCAACAGGTACTTCTGTTGTCTGTTGTGCTGGCAGCCTTCTCTTGCATTCTTATAGCTGATTTATGCTGTACACAAATTCCAAGATTAGCACATCTTTCAAGGGCCAGTGCCTTAGTTCCTCCATTCAGTAGAAGTAGAGCATTTCTGTAATGTGAGGCATTAAGCTGTTGGTTGGTTTGCCTCAAACAAATGGAAGCTGCAAGGCAAACCGAATTCCTGAATTTTACAGCATCATTCATCTCCTGGATGTTTGGAAGCTTGGTCTTCAGCTTTCCTGGTTTGCTCATAGATCCAAGTAATAATGTAAATCTTGGGCATTGTGCAGCGAGTTGCTCATACAATAATTCATTGGAAAAGTTCTTTAGATCTGTTGGAGTTTCCAACCTCAGTAGACAATCCGGGTCCTTGGCATAAAGCCTTATCTCACTCTTGATTTCATTAATAGCTTCAATAAGGACAAGTTCCTTTAACTTCTCGTCCCTGTACACTGCCTTGACAAGTGCCCTTTCATTCCCAGATACCACATTTTTTACAATGTGTCTTGTTGAACGTTTTTCTAGTTTGTACTCATTCACCTTTCCAGACACAGGATAACCTATAAACACCTACAAGAAATATATACATACATTCAGTTCTACTTTGCTATTTAAATATAAATAATGATAACAATATATAATCATGACCATTATCATCATTCCATTCACTCTATTTAAATAATTGGAGTTAAAACAATAGTCTATAATGATCAGCTGTGAAAATTAGTATTTTAAGAATTTATCTCATTTTGAGTTTAGACTCTAGTACTTATGCACCTATCAGCAGCTTCCCGAGGGGTCGACCCCCGGGATGACCAGGGGGATTGTAAAAAGACCGAAACAATCTTGACAATTTCCCCCAGGGGTAGGGGAATCATCCCTTTCAAAGTCCCCTGGTTAGGTCTTCCACGACCTACAAATCCCCCGTCATTTTGCACGAAATGAGATCGATGGAGATGAATTGACTACTAAATCTCGATTACTAACGTTATTTCTCTAACATTGAACACTACTTTCAACAGAAAAGGGAACTTTATTAACACTTCACTGAACTTCATAGTATCCTTAAGGAACAAATCCCCCACCCCAGTTTTCCAACCCTAGAGCAAAGTCGAGCATTTCCCCGACCCCAGGGGCAATGTTTGCATTCAATCTTCCTGTATTCTCCCACATATCTCCGTGGTTAGCCCGGGGGTCGACCCCTCGGGGAAGCCGCTGATTGGTGCATTATGTTAATAGCAGTTCGCGGTTAATTCCGACATTTTGAAAGGGGTGCAAACATGGCGCGAACATGGCGCGAAATACAGTGTTTGTATATGGTAATCCGATGCCAAAAAAATCCGTAAAATCGAATTTCTGAAATATTCTTCAGATACAAACTTAAGATACCAGGTAAAATATTAACTGATCTAAATTTGAGGGATGTAGCTGTGCTGGGAAGCGTGCAATCTTATTTTTAGTAACTGAGTAAGATGTAGTCTATATGCTCTCACCTTCATCACGGTTTGATTTGTATCGCCCGGTAGATTCATGCCAGCATCCATTTTCTCGGACAGTTCCGAAATGCCAGCCATCAGATCGCTGTTTTTTCTCTCGTTTCCAAATCCACTTGACAGCCCAAGCGAACACCGTGGTCTTCTCGCTGGTGAACGCTCGGAAGAGCTTCCGAGTCTGGTACGTTTTGCGAATGGAGAAATTCCAGTGGGCGAGTTTGAAAGTCTCTTCGTGGATAACGCATTTTCTCCTTTCAATACATTTGAATTCGACGTGAGTTTGATAAAGGTCGCATAAATTCTAACACATGTTCTGGCACATGTCAGACAGCTAACTTTCGAGAACTCATCGCCTCTTTTAAGTTCGTGGCCGAGGAAGCTCACTACATCAGCCAAAACAACGCTCTTCAAACCACAGAAACCAACCAGTTCTTTATTCTGCACAGAGTTGTACAGACAAACTCTCGGGACTTTGGATCCCGTAAAACTAAGATTCTTATCGCAGAATCGGCAGCGCTTGGATGGGTGGATTAGCGAATTGGGAGTTCTATTCATGCTGTTTACATGGATTCCCGCCCCCGCGCTGTAAACTGGAATTTGATAGACAGCTTGAAACCGCAATTGAGTGACAGCTTGAAAAGTGGGCGGAAGAAGTTTCGGAATATAATGTCCACAGGCTCTCTTTCCTTTCCTTTCCCCCAGTCCCCCCTCTTTCCCCCCGCCATTTTGTTTTCGCCACGTTTCCGTCATTTTCGTTTCCGTTTCTTATCATTTTCCCTACTATCTAGAGCCTGTGAACAGGCTACGTGCTATCAGACAACTTTGTTAGTCATGCCCTGAACCACAATTTTCTGTGCCACTGATTAATGTACTGATAATGCTTTATGTCAGTGCATAGATTCCACTAGACTGGCATATGGTGGACAATAAAATGTTTCCATAACATTGATGTAAGCCCTTTTTGGTCTCGCAGCTTACACCTTACTGGAAATCACATACATGTAAGGCGAGATGTTTTCCTAGCGTGAATTTCAGCAGTCTCCTCTGGTTCGTAATCCTTCGATTTTGACAAACACGTGTGAACTTTATCCCTAATTTCACTCGTCCTCATTTGATTACCTATACAAATTATGGGTTTGGTACTCTCAGAACATTAATTTATAACATTATACAATTTAATTTGGTGCAGAGACTCGTGATCTTGTCATTCCCTGTCAGTATTTGGGGATTTTGTCGTTCTAAAATGTTTGATTTTCGGGTGATTCGCAAACCTCCATTTAGTAATTTGTCACGCTTGAGGAGTTTGACCAATGAGAGGAAAGCAGTCCCACGGTCATTGGTATGCAAATGATGTCGAAACTGGAATGACTCGTCCATGATTGTGGACGGCGGCGGTTGATCAAAGAAAGCGTCGGCAGAGGTCTCCCTCCTTTCGTTTCCATTTTTATAATACCAAGACAGAGATACCTCTGCTAGCAGGGAAACTGGCACCTTGCACTGATTTGTTATGAAAAGCCAAACAGAGCCGTCCGAATTGTCCTCGAATACCATAGAACAGAAATGGTACCCTCGAAAATTTTACTACACTCGGAGATTATGATAATCATAGACACGAAGGCTCTGCTCGCTGGGTATAAATATCGATCACCCTAACGAAGAACTCGAGGGATTGTGAGAGACTTGGCACAAGTCGACGAACGTCTTTTTCCCGGGCGCCAGGCAAGCGTAGGGAACAAGTAGCCTGCGTTACATCCGAACTAAACCTAATTACCAAAATCTGGGTAGTGATCACATTTGTATTCTGGACTTTCGCTCGATCTTCTTAACTGACAAATATTCAACATCGATGTCTAAAATGTTCCTTTCTCATCATAGCTTCTTTAGCAAATATGAGCTAAAAGACTGCTCAATAGTGTCTCTTCCTTGCTCGTGCAATGGGCGCAATGTCATGGTACTGCGCATGTGTGACAAACTGATGATTTGTGAATTTATTATGGTCTAGCCCAGACTTCACTTTGATAAAATTCGGACTGTTTATGACTGGAAACAAGGCAAAAAAATACAAGTAATGAAATCTAGATACCATTCTTTACTGCTATTTAGTCTCGCCATATACTGAGCAAAACTACAATCTGTAAATCACGGCTGTTACCCGATTACAGGGTGGGGTTTCCGGCAATTTATCTTGATTGATGTTACACAATACGGCTGTCAATTCAATGTCTGGATACTGTAACATGCGCAGTACAGTGACAGCACAGGTTAGCACAGTGATAAAACACTAGCCTTTCACCGCTGCAGTCCGGGATTCGATTCGATTCCCCGTATGTAAGTTAGGTTTATTGTTGATTCCTTATCTGCATTCGAGGGTTTCTCTCCGGGTTTCTCCGGTTTTCCTCCCTCCATAAAAATCAACCGTGAGTCGAGTGTAGTGTGTCCAAAACAGTTAATGTAGTGGGGAGTGTGTGAGGAGTAAAAGCCGGCCCCCACCAGCTTTAAGCTGTAATACTCAGCCTGCTATAAAATATTTATTTTATTTTATTAACTTTACGCGACAGGCAACCGGGATTATACCCTTCCAAATTCCATGGTTCATCGGAAACATGGTTTACTGCAATTTTATCCCGCAAACACAAATCTCGGAGTGGCAAAATCATTTCAACATATTTCTCGAACATTTTAGGGCGACAAAATTCGTAGCCTCGGTTTCTAGCCATAGGGGACCTGGGGCGGCGTATTGGTTAAGCGCTTTGCCTCTCATTTCTATGGCCCAGGTTTGATTCCCAGACACAGCGCCATATGTGAGTGGAGTTTGTCGGTATGCATCGCCTGTTGCGTTGCTGTCATCATGGCACTTCATCAGCTTATTGAGCATATCGTAGATCTGTGGTAATGCCACGAGGGCTTTTCCAATGTTGGACAGCGTGGTGGTTAAGCGCAGACGACCTGCAGTTCTCGATAATAAAGTTGGCTATTGCTATTCCAGATTCTTCAATGACGGCTTGGGCAGGTTTCATAACTCCCTTCTTTCATAGCTTGCGACTTTCCTGTTGCTCGTAGGCCTACGTAGATCATGTAAATATTAAACGGTACAGTGTATTTTCCCTGTAATATTAAGTTTCTTGCATTCGCTGCGATGAATGCTGTTGCAAATAGAACAGGCACCAAATATCCTATGCTAGTGGTCAAAGATCTAGAAACGTTCTTGAGGTACTGAGCTTCATCTGGATCAAAAAGTTCCTCGTAATTAAAAGGAAGCTCCATAAGTCTCTTATGCAGTAGGCTCCACACGTTTTCTCGTGCTGTCTACCGATTTTAGCTGGCTTGCTGTTTGACATGTTAGACCGATAAAAACTAGCTGGGTTCGGTCGAGTTTCTGGTAGAATGTTATATTGCTTTGTTAAAGCGTGTTATTAGCGCTAGTAAAATACCGATGAATAGGATTGGCAAATATTCAAAAAAGAAAAACAACTACAAAATGATTGAAAACATTTTAACTACAATTTTCAAGTTTGACGCGAATACCAGAACAAGTGAATTTATGTTGTATAATCGCGCGATTATGTAATTTAGTTTGTTTCCAGCTGGCATTTACAACCTTTGGTAAATGACTCGGGTGGATCGGGCTATTATAAGAACGTAAGTGTTTATTTGTTTAGTACTCGAAAACAATGACTTCCCTTTCAGGTTTTCAATTTCAAGTTCATAGTGCTTCTTATTCTTGCATTTTAAGGAAAAGGAAAAACCTCTTTCAATTAATCAACGGAGATGCATTCTTCAAATTAGATCCATATGGGGGACACGCAAGTATTTAAAATGTTTCTGTTTTTTTTTGTGGGGAATGGATTTTGACTTAACAGTTTTGGGCTACCAATAACAATTCTCTAGATAAACGCACACGGTAATATAGCATCTAAAGGAAATATTTGGTTCTATTATTATTGCATTCAACACAATAGAGTCCTGTATTTAAATGGGAGGAAAAGGATCTAGAAGTACAGGAACACAAGTAGGCCCTTAAGGCATTCTCAACTAAATTCAGTTTTTCTCACTGAACTATTTTTTTTCTCCGTTTTATACAATTTTTATGCTTTTGAACTGCTGCATTCCGCTAAGCATCTAGGGACTCGAGTTATTTTTTCTGTAGTTAAATATTTTAAGGCACAATAGACAGAGAAAAAAACGTCATTTGGAAGAACTGACAAGTAATCATTAGTAATTTAAAATTAAGATTACTGCGGAAGCCTTTCAGTCTCTATCCAACCCTTACGAGATTAACGTTTTTGTGCGTACATCATAAAATGAATATGAAATAGTCTCTTAATAACGTTTATTATGGAGGTCGGCACATTTCGGTCCGTTAAGATTTCAGCAATGACAACAATCGATCATTTAGCCATTTATTTATTGAATAATATTGGAGGAACATATACAAATGTTCGGAACCCAAATTACAACTTCACTTCTGATTCAATACCAATTTTGGAGTAACCTACAAAAATGTTGGTTCCGAAATTCGGAGCCCAAATTACAACAGTTACTTTCTACGAAAGACCAATTTTGGCGTAACCTAGAAAAATATTGGTTCCGAAATTTGGAGCCCAAATTACAACTTCGCTTCTGATTCAATACCAATTTTGGAGTAACTTAGAAAAATGTTGGCTCCGAAATTCCTTGCCGAAATTTTAGTGTAACCTAGAAAAATGTTGGTTCCGAAATTCGGAGCCCAAATTACAACTTCACTTTTAACTCTAGACCAATTTTGGCGTAACTTACAATTACAATTGTGTTCAGCAAATGCTGTTCAAACTCGCGGCTAAGCTATTTCTTGGTTCTTTTCAGCAAGTGCTTAATAAGTCAAAGCAAATAGTGAACTCACAAACTACTAGGTTTGCGAGCTACCCTTAATCGTGAACCTTTTTCCGTGTTCGTTTAAGTTTGAAACCAATTTTAGGACCGTGATGTTGAAAAACTTTAACATGTCCCGCCTTCACGTTTCAGCTGTGTTGGACTTTTCAGCTAGATTTGCCTTCGTGCTACGCTAAATCAGACATGTTGTGTCCGGTTTTGGACACTAAGAATTATGAGAGATGCAAGATAACAACTGCATGTCTCTAGGTATACTCTTGAGTTTCACGACGGTAATTATAAATCAAAGATTTTCAACATCAAGGTTAAAACTTGACGGTTAATTGAAAAGGTTTGTGTCGCCAACGTCTAGGTTTCAAACATAAATGAATTAACGCGGCGGAAAAGGTTCTCGCACGCTTAACTACAGGGCTTGCTGGATTGCCGTATCGTGCTGTAGTTGATTACTGCCTCTATATACAACGCGTTCTCGAGGTTTAAAGTAATGATTATCATTACTTGTCAAATCTCTTTAAAGTTATTATAATCATTAGTCTAAGACAAATCCTAACCCGAACCACAAAACGATCCCTACCCATCGAACGAGTTCACGGGTAAACGACGGTTCTCACTCACCTAGAGCTAGGGTTAACAGGTACACAAGAGGAGAACTGAGGTAAAAAGAGAGGAAATGTTACTCGTAACCGTTTGCGTATAGAGCAATGTAGTGCAGACGTCATGACCACTACACAAAGCCCGTCTCCCAGCAAGCAACAATACGTTGAAACAACGTTGTTTAAATGTCGATTATCAACGTTGAAAAGCCGTTTAAATCGTCGTCGAAATCCCGACGTTGAAACGACGTCAGTTAGCAACATCGTATCAACGTTGTGAGAACGTCGTAACAACGTCAGGAGATGATTTATTTAGACGTTTCATTAATCGTCCTTTGAAACGTTTTGGCGATGAAAATTGCTCGATAATTACCCCTGGGTGGTAATAAACAAGATTTATTTTAAAGCGCCCGGCAAAGGTGGTTTGACAACTCGCGCCTTCAGCACTCGCAGTAAACGATATTGATCAAGAAAAAAACGTTTTTAAAACCTCTGGAACCCAGGGTGCTTCAGCAAACAAAATGGACGTTATTGTAACCCAATAATTGACTTTGCATATCTTTGATTTTTTTGGCTATTCATTACATAGATTAAATAATAAAAAAACAATGGGCTCGATCTGCAGTGAGTACTTCATGCAACAATCGTGTAACAAAAACAGTTTATTTTGAAATTTCATCAATAGAATAACAATATGTAGCAACAGTTTGTTTTTCAATATTTGTTAACAATCTATAACGTTCTATTTTGTGCTAACCACTTATTATATTCAAATCTGTTAACAGAACTGGCAATGCATCTATTTTCTTGCGGATACAAAACAATAATTTGCCATTACTTATCACAACTAGTCAATAATGTATGAATGGTATTGTCTTTACAGGTGGATGTTGCCCATTTTTCATTACCGGTTCATCTCATGAAAAGTTTCACATTTTAGCTTGGCCTTATACCAACGTTTGCCTATCATAATAAAGCAACCTTTTGACGGCTACAATGCTACTTTTTTCATGGTCACTCGAAATTAGCAGTGATGCTTCAAACTTAAGAGAGGGTCCATGTGAAAACCATGCAGACGAGTCTACAGTGCACCTCTCCGATTTCCTTTAAACTTGGCACACATTTATATCTTAACTAGCTAATGTCCCATGTGAAATAGTTTGGCTGAAATGTAAAAGGCCTTTGAGATATGACAATCAAACTGTTTGACCCCCTGAAATGCTCAAAATCAGAGCAAAATATACCTTATGTTGTAACATGTCGCAATCGCAAATGATTTTAAGTAGAAAGATAATATTTTTACCTGCTTTAGTACTAAGTCCCGTCAGCATATTAAAACCAAAATCAACTAATTTTATTTATATTTTGTCGCTTCTGTCGAATTTTTATTTAACGCTACTTTAATAGGTATTTTTAAAACCCGATAAATGCTGTCTGGCAATGGCCGTTTGCAGAGTTGCGGCCTTCTTTTCTTTGAATTTAGAAATATTCCTAGATTGACTTACAATATATCTTTGCATCTGGTAAAAAAAATCTCTGTAAAGTTAATGCTGGGTTAGAGATTACGCACTCTCAAAATCCGCAATGTTCAGTTATTAAACAAACGACGATATGGCGACACGGCGATTTTTTTCCGATTAAAATCGAAAATACGGTGAACTTCACAGATTTTCTGCCAATAATTGCTTTAAGAATTCGAATGCACATTCATTTTCAATATTATTTTAGTTTTGAAGGGTGACCAAGTCCATCACCCGATATGCAGATGTCTAAAGTGACTGAATTATTGTCGAGTTTGACGGAGTCAAAGCTGAAAAATAGGTACTCATAGTTTATGGCAGTATCTTCGTTTAAAATTGTTTGATTGGATCAAAGACAATTAAGTTTCTTTGAATATGATATATAGAGGATTTCAAACTACGCTACGCTTTAAATACAGCTTCTAATCCGGCGAGTCACTCTGAATTTTGCGATCCTCTGTAGCGGGGTGAATGAGTGACAAGTAGAAATGCACGTACAGTCGTATTTAGGTTCTTCAGCCGATTCTCTATTCAAGATTTTAGTTTTTATTCTGTAAAGAAACGATGTTTTCTTTTCATAATAAAAAAAACCCTAATGGTTTCGTTTTCTTGGAAGCCCTTTATTATATGCTCATCGAATAGTTGGCCAAGTTAGAACCGTTTAGATTCAGCAACGGGAAGCCATTCTGATGTCGTTACTACCTTGTTACGGACTCAATTTGTTTCAATCTTGTGCATAATATTCTGTTCGTTCCGTTGAAATACCAAAATGTGTGTATAATCCATGAAATCAAATGTGGTATCACCGAAATAGATGAAATCACTTCAGTGATATAATGATATCTCAAGAATTGCGTGACAGGAACTGCGTGTAACGTGTGCACGTGTATTTCCCGCCCTATCCACGAGATGGATTTGGACTTGATCAAGTGCTCATTTTGTGTATATTCAACGAGGGAATGTGGCATATCTTCCCGGCGTTTATACCAGGGAAAAACAACTATATTACCGTTGAAGGCATGTCCCGACCCCCTTACTAAGAATTGTATGAAATGCCTTGGCACTTGGCGCGGATGTTGTTGATGGCGCGTGTCAAGTAAAATTATCATAAAATCTATAAATATTTTCACCTGTACTGTACTGTCTAGACAGGGTATTTTATTCATTTTTGATTTTAGGTAATGCACTAGTCAAAGTAACCCCCCCCCTCCTCCTCCTCCCCCAACCCGGGACAGGGTGGGAGGGGGAGGGGGGGGGGGGGGTGGGGGTGGGGATTGATTTAGACTAGTGCATAATGGCTCACTCTCTGCTTAAAGCTGCCTGTGATACACTTGTATGCGATTTGTTACTGTCGTCCTCGTATCTCTTTATAGCGGAGCTCGTTGCATAAAAAAACACAAAGAAAATCAATATGGAAAACAAAAGATAAAAGAACAACCCACACAAGTGAAAAAAAAATCACGCCGCGCGCCTCGCCCGCTCGCAGACGTAAATTAAAGGTCGGTACACACGAAGGGACAAGTCACGTGTCCTGATATCCTGTTCCCCGCGGACACCGACCATCCTACAGCTGAGAAACTACAAACCTCATACACAAAGAATAACGTATTTCTTTACAGTTTTAAGGTAATAGACCAGTTCGCGGTTTATTATAATTCCGACATTTTGAAAGGGGTGTAAACATGGCGCGAAATACAGTGTTTGTATGGGAATCCTATGACAAATAAAATCCGTAAAATCGAATTTCTGAAATATTCTTCAGATACAAACTTAAGATACCAGGTAAAAGATTAATTGATCGAAATTTGAGGGATGTAGCTGTGCTGGGAAGCATGCAATCGTGGATTTAGTTTTCCATACATTTGTCTGTAAAAACGAGTCAAAGTCCGCGGGAAAATTTGCGCAAAAAAAATCATCTTCCAGGAAGGAAAACATTTTTCTGAAGCATTTCAAAGACATTTTTTTGTTTCGATGAGGCAAAATTTGCTTCCGCAACAATGTTTTCACGTTGGCTATAGAGGAAAACAATGTTTACTAGGCTCCAGTGACACACAGTATATGTGTTTCTTAGCAACACAAACCCAGACCCCACCGGGAAGACAATTTGACACAGTGCGCATTCGTTAGTTTTTTTTCGGCAACAACGTTTCCTCGTATATCCACCCGTGCAGCAAAACATGTGTATGCTTCCTGCTCGTTCAATTAGCCACCCAGGCAACATTAAGAGAAACAGAGAAGCGCATGTTCGCGCCTACGCCTTTTCGATCCCTCGTGCCTCGATCGGATGATCACGTAAAATGGCGATCCCGTCTCACGCAATCTCGTTCTCATAACCCGCGATCTTTTGGCCAGTATCTTGGCGCTGGTCAAATGATCGCGGGCTCTGGGAACGAGATTGCATCTCACGACGCTCGTATTAATCAGCAGCTGTGTATCACAGGACGCTAAGGAACCACTTTGGACATTAAACAAATATCTGGCAGTGACCACCCTCAGTGCTTGTTGGTCAGCCGCATTAATGGGAAGATAACTAACATAACTACTCATGCTTGTAAACTGCGTGGCTTACCGTGTGTCTGAACAAGCGCCCCGCACATACATGTATATGTAAATCCAGCGTAATTCAGGTCTGGATAAAGTCTGTCACGATCCACACAATATGTTTCATCGTTCACCCAGATGTTTTCTGAACCCTTTTCTAAGATAGTTTGTAGCAATAGCAACATACGTCAGACATTTCTGAACTTCGCTTTCCAGGATGGCAGTGCGCTCCAGTTCGGCACCGACACAGCTGATTAGGCCATCCCAATAAAATGCAAATACGTAGAGAGCTAGGAAAAGAGGTGTAGTATGAAAGTATGTTCTTCAATATTTTTTTTTAACTTTTCCCAAAAATTGGGTCAATGTCAAGCTTTGTATTTTTGTTAACTTTTCCAAAAAAAATTGGGTCGGTCTGGCGATTGGAAACGGAACATTTTATTGGGATGGCCGTATGTGGGTCGTGTGAATATACAGGATATATGCACGGGATGTTAGAAATCATTTATAATTCATTGTTGTGACCTTGTGTATGAATGTATGCAAACATTTGACCCCATAACAGTTACATATATCAGGTGCATCATGGGTAATTTTAACCTATAATCAGCTTGAAAAAATTAAAGTTTTGCAAACAAAATTATGTAGATGTATTAAGTAGTGCATTATGATTATTTTCAGTTCTGTTTCATGAGATTCATAAATATTTCAATATAAATTACCCACTCTGGTATATATGTTGGGCACCACAGACGAAATGATAAAACACCGGATCTCCTAGCGTGTAGGGATCTGATCAGCAATATATATATATATAAATAGACAAGAAAGGAAAGGCTGATTCAACGGTAGAGAGTTTTTTCTTCCAATATTCCACATGGAATGTACACATATGTGTTCGGGCTACCTGTGGTGCACAACAGCAGACTGGGTTCTAGTCCTAAATAAAATGGCGGATGCTACAAAGCCATCTGTATAAACTATAATGGGTAAATGTTCTTTCGGTGTAAAATCGACAAGAAGATAATTATCGTAAGTTGTGGCTTCGAGACCATGACAGAGCTGGGGAGGAGAGCACAAATAAGGCTAGAATCAGGTATGCATTTATCGCTGATTCATCCTTCGTATTACTAATTTCTCTTATTTTGAAGTTGATTGTTAATTAGTTGTTGTTTATTGCAAAACCATAGGCATAAGTGACAAATAAATTTATCACCCAGTTATTTTAGGGCTATGTTTCTCATTCCTGTCCGTTATTTGTCCCGTTATTCTGCACACGATACAGATTGCATCTGGCGTTGATTGTTTATTTACGTTGGACCCGGGCGTTGGGAGTATGTTACTTTGGCCTCACTGCTCCTAAGCTGAATAAACTTTACAAACTTTTTAGTCCCCAGTTGTATTTCCAAATGACTGATCTACAAAATAATAACTCTCTCATCTTCTACAATTTCGCCGCATCGATAGTATTCGAATGTCATTTTACCCTAAAATTTGACTTTTTGAAAAATAATTTCGGAAGTCACTTGTACATGAAAGCCTTACTCCTTCAATACTGAATATTTGTTGGCACTTATATCATAATTAAATTGCAATTGGTCGTGTTTATGCTGTAGAAACGTTTTGTGTATATAGCTTATATGGTTTGTTCAAAAATATTCTGTAAACATGACTAAAAATACATAGTGGAAATACCCCTCAAACCGAGGCAGTTCGTACTGACCCCCATATCTCTTACAGTTTTTGGAATTTTTCCAAAATATTCTACCAAGTCTAATGCCAGGCCAATAGTAACATATGTGCAAAATATGAACAAAATCTGAGATGTACCATGTAGACTCATATTTTCAGGGTGCATGGTTTTCACATGGATGCCCTCTTAAAACTACTGCATGATGTATTATTAGAAACATATTCAATAAACCTTTTACGCATCAAAAAAATCAATAGATACACTTGTGCGATACATTAAAGTGCCTATAACCCTTAGCCAGCTATCATTTTCCCGTAAACTAGGAAGGTTGAAATTATTTTCCTTCATGATTTTATTGCCATTCAAAACCGTACCTCGGCCCTAAAAATGTGGGCATGCGAGGAACCTGGGCCGAGCTGTTATCTTCACCGAGTCCGATAAAGTTTAAGGCTGTTTTCGGAGGTAATAACTAAATAATAATGTCAGCCTGCAGTTCAGATAGTAGTTCTGACTCAGAAGGCAGTGAAAACGATTCAGAATGTAACTATATTCCTTATGCTACGTCATCGGTCAACTCAATACCTTTTTATGATTATGAAATTATCCCACAGGAAGCCAAAATATATTTTTTCACTAACTTTGAGTAGCTGTAAAGAAATACTAATTCAAAGCTTGGACGTTTTTTTTGCAAAATAATGTTCTATGAGACAAGTACCTTCGGGGGAAAATAAGGTGAAAAGGGGTTATAGGCACTTTAAAGTATTATTGAATTCGCCCCAAGTATAAAAAGAGACTTTCATTGATTAGCTGGAGCATATTTCAAAACAGATGACACTGTCAAAGCCACATCACACTCTGTTGCTTTCTGGCTTTTCAGCACACTTTCTAAAAAAAAAAAAAGAAGGGACATACATTCTTATACAATCGTTTGGAAGCACATAATCTATTAAAAATTAGTGCACTTGCATAATATATTAAAAATTAGTGCACTTGCAAATTGAGTGCACTACACTGATACAAAATGTATGTCAGATCGAAATTAAACAAGCAATCACAATTTTACTCCTATTTATTTCCTTTTCACATCCCTGAAAATGCAGTTTGAATTAGGGTGGTTAGCACTACTCATGCAATCCACATTAATTTATCACCAGAGCAGGGTTCATTCTAGAATTTGGTGAAATGAATGATAATCTCATGAGGATTTGCATGATATTTTGGGATGGCTAAAAGAGAGGATGATTATGGAGATGTAATAAAACAGATGTAATATTATGATAAAAGGTTACTACAATTACCTAGTAAATATTGCATGGATTTGTAAATAGGATGTTTGCATGATTGAGTCATATGACTACACCTACCAGAGTTGGAAAATCTGAATCTGGTATTTGTAGTCAAATGATGCAATCGTGAAATCATTCTTCAAATTTAGTGAGCGGTGGATGGTGACAGACTGAGAGACAAATGGCATACAGTCAATTTCTTATAATGCAAGAATATTACAACACATTTTATATGTAATTTATAATTGTTGTTATTTTAGCATGTGAAACTGAATTATAACTGCACGATTCTTACATATGCGTGACCGAGAATGAACCCCAAGTATAATGGCTGTGATTGTAAATGGTCTACTACAATGCTAAAAAACCTAATGATACTGTTCATTTCGCTTCATGTATTTAAAGGAGAACTGTACCCCAAAATTGACCTATTTTTAAGTAAATCTTAAAGGTTTGAATACTTGAATTTCAAAATTATTTTTCTCAAAATAGATGCCAGAAATGGAATTAGGAGCAAGCCAAAAATAGTAACTGGAGCAAGTTTCATTCCCATATCTTAAAGGTAAAGCAAGGAAACAGTTTTAAAATCTCTTTGTTTAACAGAGTTGATGAAGCTGGAGCCGCATTCATTCTCCTATACTGCGTCACGAGTTCTAAAAATATCCGCTGACAACCAAATTCTGTGATGCATTAATGGAGCCTAAGTCGACTCACAAAATGATGAAAAATAACTTTGAAAATCAAGTATCCATACCTTTAAGTAATAGATAAAGAATGAGTGGCCGATCTTTATCCGATTTACAAACTCGAGCTGAAAGTGAGAGTTTGTAAATCGGATAAGATCGGGCACAAATTCTTTATCTTATCAAATGTCTACATGTAGATGTAGAGAGTCATGTTTTCAGTTATTTTGGCGATACGACTTATTTTGGCTTATTGGTCGGTGATTTCCTTTGTTTTTGCTTCATGAATTATTAATGAGTTTGATAAGAGTTATTTAGAAATAGGTAATTTTTCAGGTACAGTTCCCCTTTAAAGAAACAATGTAAGTTACCTGTCACAACTTTAAACAAATTCGTTTCCCGGAATCCAACTTTGCCATTTTTGCCCTTCATATTCATTTGTGACATTAACTTATTGCTCATCAACCTACAAAGTATAAAATTCAGACAGTAATAGTTAATCAAATAGAAGAGTACACTAGATACATGCACTACCAAAATCCATCTGACAACTTTTGATTCGCTCACAATAGCAGACGTTTTGGTTCTGAGATTCGACTGTAATGTCTCTGCCGTCTTTGCAGAAAGAAGATGAATGATGTTTCAATCCTTTAAAGTGCCCTTACGCTCAAATTTTGATAATATTATATCAATGTTTTTACATATTCATAAAGTACAGAGCTACCACAATGTCAAATTTGATTGGCTCTGAAACCTTGTAACACTTTGCTGATCGTCACAGATCACAGTGTATTTTCCTAGTGGCTAATTGTTGATCATTCCCGATCTTTGCTCTCTTTGCTCCCTTCCCTCCCTTTATGGCAAGTTCTCCACTGAATATTCAGTGTGACAGGTGTCAGGGTTGCCATGGATATCTCAATATTGCACTGAAATTGCATGTGGGTAGGTTCTGAAAGGGTTGGAGGGAGCCCCCAATCTTTATACCCAGTTAACAATTAACAATTTATACGTACTGCATGAAAACTGTTCCTGTGGTAGTATATTGATGCTCTCCCCCTGTTCCAGTTCATTTTCACTTTCTCCAAAAGAATCTGAAATTATGCAAAGAAACAATCCAGAGCTAAAACCTTGCATGCATCCTGGTACATAAATATGCAGTTTATCATTTTATCAGATGTGACCCATTCCTTTTTTCTTAAATTACATGAAGATATGAAAGTCTTAGCCGATCTTTGAGATTTTTGGACCAGTTGTTTCCTGACATTGAAGAATAGGCATCACAAAACCTTTTTATTATTATGCACAAAATCATACATTTCACCAGCTGGTGTTCAAATTCATAGTTTTGAGATTTTAAATTTGTGTTTCCTTTTCTTCAATGTCAGGAAATATATGTACCTGGTCCAAAAAATCTCAAAGGTTGGCCAAGATCATCCTGTTTAAAATCACAAATATTTGATACCAACTTGGCTCAGTGTTACAATACACCCTTGCACCACCTTTGGTTAATACCTGTAATGCAGTCATCAAATTGTTTCCTTTTAACTCTTCTTCTGCTCAGCACCCCCTCCTCCTCTTCTTTACTTACTTCTGCTGTTGTTGTCTCATTATGGTCCTCGCACACTTTTTTATTCACTACACATGTGGATATAAATCATGTGTTTGTGAAGTAGTAGTATTATGAAAGCACTTAAGGTACCAATAAAGGTTAAAAATTCAAAGGTTTGCAAGGTAAGATTGTTTTGCAGATTTTAAAGCCCTAATCTAGTATTTAAAAAAAAAAAAAAACTTTGAAGGTATCCAGTAACCTTAAGTAAATGCAATATGAAATAATGTTAGATTGAAAAGTATTTGTTATTTTTTCACTAAATGAAAACTATAAATATTATGCTTCATACATGTAGTGTTTACAGTGGTTTCAATAGCTTTTGAAGTAGGAGGCAGTAAAGAAAGAATACTGTAGGTAGCTGATGAAACAATGGGTGCCAAAGGTACACGAGCCTCTAGGGATTCAAATTCATGGCTTACAGCCTACAGCCACCATAGAAGCTGGCTCCCGCCGGAACTAATGAAATCACTGGTTTAAGAATGGCAATAAAATCTATATTAGATTTATTTCTCTTTAAGGAAGTTATTTTTTATATACTTAGGAGATTTCTTTCAATAAATATTTGATCTGCATTTATATTTACCTTACAGTAGATACAAATGTACTGGTCATACCTGATCTAATTTTCACTTTGACAAGTTTAAACTTTAGCCACTTCTCTGTTGGTAATCTCCTCTCTTTCATGGCTCTCGAAGCATTAGTCCCTGGAGGCCAGTACACATGCATGTCAGTTAACCAACAATCTGGAACAACACCTTCTTCCTGGTCTCCCTCAACCCACACAGCTCTTGTCCACATTTCAGTGCAATCTATAAATTAAAATAATGTACCTACTTTAAACAAAACCTGTGATGATCAAGAGGCAAACAGAAAATGACAAGCAACACCCCAAAGCAAAATAATTGTTGTTTTTAGTGCTGGCCCTGCATAGTTCCCAGGTACTAAGCTCTAAGTTCAATGCTTTTTTGACAGAAAATAACTAGTACTCTCAAACTTATCAGATATAGGTGATTTCAAAAGTTTTTGTTGAAGAAATGTGTAGTTTACAGCTGCAGTTTTCACAATAACTTTAGTACAGAGCAATAACAACAAAGTATTTGTCTCAAAATTATATGATTTTATATTCTGCCTTTAAATGTGACTGTTCTAAAACCCCACATAATAGACCTTGAAACTTTAATACTCCACAGGGTTCTGGTTAAAAAATGCACCGTAACATGGCCCCATATACCAGTATTTTGTGAGGTAGTGTACACCCCAAACCCTGAAAGTACCAGACAATATTGATTCTCAACTGAAACACTATTACTTATAGAATCACATGCAGGTACATACATGTCAAACATAACAGTCGCTGAATAGTAGTTGCAGTGTAATGGATTTATAGATTTCATGATCGCTCAACTCCATGAAGTAATGGCAGTAGCAGATATTTTCCACTGTAAGGAAGGCATACAACTTTGCGAGCTAAGTCACTCTTTTCAATTAAGACCTTTTTGCTTTACTTTTCAAGTCTCTCACACAAGCAATGTTGAGGAGCTTTGAGCTGCATGGATTGCTAAAGAAACTATCCATGTGTTGCTGTCTGATGATGTCACAAACTAGCTTGCCATCTTGCCTTTTCTCTTTTACAAATGCAAACTTTTCTAACTGTAAAAGAAAGCAGTTATCCTTCATTCTGGTCGAGATGCAGAAAGTTGTACTCTTCTTCATCAGCGTTGCCCTAGAGTTTTCCACTTCTGTCATACGTTTTGTAACTTGAGCTATTGGATTCTGAGCCTTCTTGACCATCCTTTTTAACTTTTGAAGATGGTTTTCGAAAGGAAAGGCAGATACATCATTGAGAGAACTGCCAAAATACTCAACATCTTCAACAATATGGATGAGGTTGTGGATGTTATAAACGGTAAACGTGTCTCCATATACATCTTTACTCTTCTTAACGAAATACACCAACAGATCCTTTACATATTGTAGATAGCCATTTCGTTTTTCATCACTCGAATCCAACAAAATTGACAAGGCAACAGTTAAGGTGCCGAAATGCTTATATACTGCACTGGAAACCACATTTGTTAATACAAGAGGTCCAGTGTAAAGTAAGAATTGTCTAAATTATGTGGCCTTCCATCTATCTAAATAATACAAAGACCTTGGCTGCCTTGCGAATTCACTGGGCATTTTTCCTTGCAATGATCGGAGATTGTTTGAGATTTCATTTTGTTGTTGGCACGACAGTCGGCACTCACGTGGACCCCTCTTCAAGAAGCTTTACCACTCCCAAGCAGATCAGATGCATATAGTCCAAAGCAAAAGACTTGATGCAAGAAATACCACAATCAACAAGTGGTGTTTTTCGTACTTGATGATGTTTGTATAACAAACTGTTAAAATCATCCTCATTGCGTAGGGGTGACACTTCATCGGAGTTGAAAACAATTCTTCCTTGCCATGAATCCTTGATTTCACACCTCTCACATGCAAAGTAAGCATTGTGGCTTTTTATGGCCTTCAAAAAAGCTCTTGCTGGTTCATCACAAACAAAAGCTCTTATGTTCAATTGGTATGTCTTTGTGTTGTAAATAATGCCATGATCCTTTAGCCTTTGAAATTCTTGAAGGAAATCACCAAGATATTCTTCCAAAGAGGTTGGTTTACTCTCCCCACCAAAATGGCTCAAACCCACTAAAACTAACTAATACAGGCCACATCTGGACATTAGAGGACTTGAAAAGTGGTACTCCATCAATGTTTGCAATCAAGTCTATGGAGTTTGCAAATAATTTGTTTTGTGCCAATATCCTTAAAATCCCAGTTTCAATCCCAAAGTAGGTGTACTTGCCACCACATGTTTCTGCCACTTGCACAGTCTGGGGGGTTCCCAAAAGTGTCCGAGCATCTTTGGCAGGCGATGCCCTTGTTGTCGTAGTATGTCCAACATTTCATTCAGTCCAGAACGTGTGACATTGTTTTTGGTGGCCCAGGCTGCAAGCTCCTCACAAAGGACTGGCTTTTTATCAACCTCAGACTGATCACATTGGTTTAAGTCACTTGCTTCAGAGTCAGAAGAAGAAATTGCTTCCTCAGAAGAGCCAAACTCTATGTCAGATTCATGGCTTAAATCTGGAGATAATGAGCTTGGCCTTTGTTCACATTCAATAACATGAGTTGCCTCTGGAAACCCCATGGGCTCCTCTCCTTCACTGCTACTGCTGGACTGAGCTAAATCAAGTACATTCTCATGACATTTCCTCCATCTCTTATGATACATAGTGGCAGACCTTGTAAAACTAAGTGAATGATGTTTAACTATGATATTGCTCTTGAAATAAATGTTTCCTCTATACAAAGTTTGAAATCAAGCCAGTTGGAAATTGAGCAACAGAAACAGAAATAAATCTCCAAACCAGCCTCCAAGAGTTTTACATTGAGCCACAGCAAGACAAAATACATGTGTGGTAAAATTGCAAATTGCAGGTGTTAAGTTGAAGTTGTTGGATACAAAATTTAGTAAAAACCCTAGTCCTATTCACCATATTCCAGCTACATGTAAGTTTAGGCGTAAGAGAAAAAAAGTTTAACTAGAACCCCCTACAGGAAAATAATACCTAGGAAAATAGTTTTTACAAGTATGTCAAACAAGGTAGCATTTATTATGGACATTATGGACTATTACAATTTCTCAATCTCACATTGTCCAGTTCATAAATTATATGGCACAAGAATTGAACTGTCATCAAAATATTGTACTTTTGTGTGAACTGTATTCTATGAAAAGTTGTAACACAAAATAAACTTCCCTCAAGACAGACAGCATGATGGGACTTGTGCCCTCCCCTCAGAAATGAATTGACTTTCCATGTCTTGACCCCAACCGAGTCTGTTCATTAAATATCGGAATGAAAACGACGCAAGTGAGAAATTGCAAATCTTAAAATCCAACTTCGCATTTTGTGCTTCACCTGAGGAAAACAGAAGGTGGCAGATCATTTACAGTCTCAAATATTAAATGCTGGAACTCCCTACCCTTCTATATTCGATCATCCTCTTCCGCAAAATCTCTTAAAACTTCTCTGTATAAGCGCTACCTGGCCTACCAAAAGGAATGCAATACTTGTATACCATTTTTGGAAACCCAATTTCACATATCCTAAAGTTTTCTAAAGTTTCCTAAAGTCCCTTCGTATTTTCATTACTATTTATAGTTAGTGGTATTTATATATAGCTTTTAATGCCTAGTGAATATTGTTCTAACATAATTTTACATTTATGCTCTTATAATTGTAATTCATTTTTTTGTATTATTGTATTTATTAGCTTAGGAGGGCCACTAGTATATTAGTGCTCCACTATTGAGTGTTACCCTCTTGAGGTAACTCCATGGATATTTGCTGCCAAAAATTGTGCTGTGTACCCACAATTATTTGCGGCCCATGTTAAGACCGAAGGTATACCAAAGCGAATCAGGTCTAATCTGTGTTAGCTAAAGGGATAGCTTGCAAGGATTTTGGAAAGATTATAGTTCGGCTAAAACTCTGTCAGCCGTGCAATAAATCTGCTTTCCATTCACTGAAAGTGAATGACCACGTACACAGACAATGATAAGCAATTTGACTCAGCTCTCTGATAAACGAGCCCAGTAGTTGGATAGGCGAGAAAAAAAAAATTATTTTGCAAATCTTAAGATTTTTCTATAATCAGCATTTTCACATGCACAAATTGTCACGATCTTCATAAAATTTGACTTGAAAAACCCTAAAAGCAACAGTAAAATAACAGAAAAGAGTAACGCTAACCCAAATTGTCACATGTCATTTTCATTGTGAGCCCTTCAATATTATTTACACAAATTATTTGTTAATTCAGTACTAAATGCAACTTTGACATGGTAAAATATCTAGCAAGTATTTGGGGCCATGTATCATGTTCACGGAGTGCTGAGTTTGGCTTTCAGTGGTTATTCAGTGTTGTATCCAGAGTGTGTCATTGTGTAATATGTTTCATTTTGGACACCTAAAAATGATGCAAAGCTAGGGGTCTTTTTGGATGCAACTCATTGGCCTCGATTTGTCTGTATTTTTGTCAGGTTGATAAACAATAAATGTCATAGGACTTTCTCAAGTCATTTTAGATCATCTGAGGGGAATTGAGAACCAGAAACTGCGAAAAAGTTTCTCCAATCTCGACTTGGTTTTAGTGAGAATATGGGTAAGAGTTTTTCAAACCTAATGAATAATTAATGATGAATGGCTCCTGAAATTCCTGTTGAGGGCGTTGTGCCAGCCTTCGACGTCGTTGTTGGTCGTGATTGCCTTCTTGAAGATGCTCCAACTGGATGCTCAAACTACGTAAGAACTTAAGTTCACTTGTCCTGATAGGATTTCAACGGAACTAGGGTAGGATTTCATCTCGATCTTCTGCCTGAACCTCAACTAGGAATTGGTATCGAAGTGACTTGGAGTTGGTATCGAAGTGACTTGGAGTTGGTATCGAAGTGACTTGGAGTTGGTATCGAAGTGACTTGGAGTTGGTATCGAAACGTCTTGAATTGGTATCGAAATGACTGGTATCGAAACGACCGGTTACCCTTTCTGAGGAAAAGGCACACCTATTATATCAAGTTCAAGAACGAATCGACATTCCCCAAACAGTTAGCAGCGCGGCAAAAACATCTCAGTTCTTCTGCATGAATTTCAAAATTGACTCTTCTTGTTGAGGTTTGAGACTTTCGATCTCTGGGAAAAGCGACTTGAATGTTACAGAAACTGCTTCAGAGAAATACTTTCCATGGAGTCTTCCGCCGTCTTGATTGAAATGTAAACCCAAAACCGGTTTTTCGTTCCCTAGTTAATCTTGCTGGGGTTTTAAGTAATAGCATCGGAAAGCACTTTCCTGAGAGCTCGAGCGTTCGCCATGTTGTTTTCAATATGTGTCCAAACCAGTTTTTATCAAGTGAATCTACCTGACCAATAACATCGCAAGAGAGCATTCTAATTATAATTGACCTATCAACTTCCAGGTACAGTTTCTGTTATCATAGAAGTGAGGCTGGCTATACGCGTCACCAGAGCCTACTCGCTTCGCTCGTCACTGTGAGACCGGTCAGTAAACGAGTGAAGCTTTGAGACTCTGGTACCCAGGGTATGTTAGGTTAAGTATATAGGGGGAGAGTCGCAAAATTATGGGCGCACGTTTATGGGAGGTCAATAAATATTATGCACTAGTTTGGGGGAGGGCCACACTTTTTAGGGCCGAATTTATAAAACCTTAGTTTCCCGTGCGTTTTTGCTATGATTGGTAAAATAATTTCTAAATTTTGCATTACACATTGATGTGGTCGTTGTGTTTCCAATTGATTCAGTTCTGCATACCTGCCCTAGCAGGAAGTAATTGAGCCAGGGCATTGCTCTTTGAACTTAGTCAGACTTAAACCCTCAAAGCAAGTAACCAGTAATAGTGCCATATGCCACTCTTGGGATTGAAAGGGTTAATAAAGAAAACACATGCAAAAAGATATTGGTGTGATAACCTATAAGTATTAATGCAGTGTAAGCATTTGTGATCAATCCAGCATTAAAATAGTCTACAAATAAAGCAAAAATATAGTTTTGGATCTAATAGACTAATGACAAAAAAAACATATTTTTGTGTGGAAAATATTAAGCTAATGTTCCCTTCATTTATAAATCAAGACCGATCTCACCGTTTCAGTTTGTTAGATAATTTCTATTAAACTTTCACTCCATATTTCATATATTTACACATACAGTGACAACATACCATTGAACAATAGAATGAGCCTCGTCTATTGCCACCCCGACTAACATCTCCCTGAAGTTTGGAGCATTAAAGATTCCTCTCCATGTTGCAGTGTATAGCAAGCATTCAGGAGAGCCGAACACGACGATGTAGTTGCCATTTAGGACTTGCTGTATAACTTCTGCATCCTCTTCATCTCCAATTGCTATTGCTGTAATCCACATGTTGTTTAGGAAAAGAACTTGGTCGGCCATTAAGAATCTCAATGGAGAAATCACGACTATCACACTTGGACCTCGAGGTTTACAGTGGAGTATGTCCACTACTATGGGAAGACACTGAAATATCAGCGACTTTTCATACCCCGTTGGTAGATTTACAAATACGTTGTTCTTGTTGAAGTATGTTCTAATAGCTTGCTGTTGCTCTGGCAAAAGACTTTCTAATTCAAATTGATCTTCTACAGCTGAAAATGCTTGTTTCCACAGATCCTCGCTATAGTACACCATATTTCGTTGTACTTAAAGTGAGAGGGTGCCTGTTCCGTCTCCCGATCGTTGTAAACACTTTCTAAGCTGTTCTCGAGTATTTTAAGTTGATCGAGAAGACTCCTGCGTTTCTTCAACTTGTTAAGGCATTCCTTAGGTATAAAACTGCTTGTGTAGAATATGAGATACGGTAGGTCTTGTAACTCTGATAAGGCATTCAATTGACCTCTTCCTTCAACAAGATATCTTTCGTGATTCTTGTTAATGTCTCGATAACATAAAATACAAGTTTTCCTCGTCGAATTCATCGGGGGAAATTCATCTGGGGAAATCCATCAAGTTGCTTACGTGTGAAACGTGAAATCAAAACAAACACTCCGGAAGACTGGCGAAAGGGAATGGCCAATCGGAAGCCGCGTAAGAATTGTTTTTACTAATAGCCAATCACAATCGACTACATATATCCTGGTACTTCGTTGGGGGTCTAGAACAAGCTTTCTGTCGCTGGTTCGCATTCGGACTTGACAGGGTTTAGTTCGGATGTGACACAGGCTAGAACATTTTAAACAGGATTTTCCGTTCAGTATTTTAAGCGCATGGTCACAGCACTGTTCTAACTACCGGAATCGTTGTATTTACAATTTCTCAAAATCAAGACTGTTCAAAATTCTGTAAACAAAAATATTTAGGCAAATGTAATCCAACTTTTACCATGACATATTCACTAAGTGTCCACTCCTGTAGAAATTTCATGCCATTCCATGAAAGATTTAGTCTTCTTAAGTCGAAAAAGCTAAGATATTTCAGCTGTTACGACAGCAAAATTGTCAAAATAAAGTGTGTTAAAAATTCTGCAAACATAAATACTTGCCCAAATGTCATGAAACTATTACCATGATATACTCAGTATCTGTGTTCACTGCTGTAAAATGTTTATTACATTTCATGAAATATTTGGTCTTCTAAATGCCAAAAATCTAGGAGATATTAGATTTATGGCCTACAAAGCGGTCGAGGAAGATTAATGATTTTCCAAAGCCCATCATTGCACAGGAAAAAAAAAAGTGAGATCCCAACATTGGATTTTCATTGTTTTTTTATTGGAAAATCATTGGGAAGTCATTGGTAACTTTATCAATATTCCAACATTGGGAAAGTCATTGGAAACCATAAGCAAAGTCTCCAACATTGGTAAGTCATCTTCCAATATTGGTATATGAGATGTATACCATAGTTGGTTGCCCTGTTTCCAACATTGGTATCAGAGATGGATACCATAGTTGGTTGCTCTGTTTCCAATATTGGTATCTGAGATGTCTACCATAGTTGGTTGCCCTGTTTACAATATTGGTATCTGAGATGTCTACCATAGTTGGTTGCCCTGTTTACAATATTGGTATCTGAGATGGCTACCATATTGGAGGCATGTTATCAACAATGGTACCAATAGTGTGATTGTATCTCCAATATTGGTTAATGACAAGTATGCCATTGCTGAAAGCCTAGATCTGCTACATCATGACTACCAATTATGCATACTGATATAGGTTTCAAGTTTTGGAGAAACAAAAACAGCCCAACCTGTCAATGTACATCAATTATTGTCATGTTTCAGTAATTAAATAATACAGACATGAATGTATATAGCCTTTTTTATTCCTTACGTGTTGACCATGTTGCTGCTTCAACAAAACTTATTAATTTAATAATTTGACACCTGTCATTACATTAATTTTATACCGAATCAGATATACAAATGCATGAACCTGAGACGTTTTGTGTATATCTGTGAATTAGTATTAAGTTTTAATATATAATAGACAATTAATTATATTGATACTTTTATTATACTCTTATCTATGCTTGTTCAAAATCGATAAAATTTTAACCTTCCCACTGATTCGTGACTGCATACGTTGTATGTAAAAGCCTGGTCAAAATGTTACAGATGAATTCTTCAAATTATAGCAAAGTCAAGTTCCTGGGACTTTATAATGACTTCAACCCAGGCAAAACTTTAGCCTAATTTAATCTTTAAACAAGCATACAGAGAGTACAGTAAAGTACTATTCTTTCTAAACTAAAAGACTTTCACAGCAATAACCTGCATAATTTAATGAAAACAGTTTCTTTGTTGACATGTTTTCCAGCTTTTGTTAAACTTAAAGTTTGCAACAACTGAGTCAGTGAGTTTGACTGTAACAATTATTATTACTGTTTTCGTTTAAGTGCGACTCAGTGAAAGTTTCAAGTCTCGTATGGAAATTTGCATTTAGCCGACCTTCAATCAAACAACTGCCGCCTAGCTAGATCTAATTAAGTCTAGGCAGTACACCTTTGAAAGCTTTGTTTGAGACGACTCCACATTTGATTGACGGTCCGCTAAATGCAATTTTCAGAACACAACTTGGAACTTCCAGGGTCACACTTCAATGAAAACAGTAATAATGAAATTAAAGAATGCAATATCAAACTACATTTTGTAACTCTTGTGCACTTAAACTTCAGGACGGTCAGCACATAATGCTGAAACAGCCTGAGTTATGTCTTTGTTAACAGATAGTTGTTCCCGCTTAAGGAGCTTGTAGTTACAACTGTGTCGTTGACTGTTACGAAATTCTGTGTTATAAGCTCTTTTGCAATTGGATGCATAATTTCATACTTTCCTTGTGAACGGCACTTCACTTTCAGGACTTTTGCGAGGGGTAACAAGTGTTATGTGGTGATGTTGTATCTGATTTACAATCTTTAGCCGCAGGTGAAAGATTGTGAGTCAGATACAACATTGCCATGAATATTGTAAAGTAGTTATATATTATAATGATATGCACCTGACTGATGTCTTCAGGGCAGTATGCCTTCTTTGCAGGAACATGTGTTTTCTGTAATGAATAAACATAATTATGGCTAAATCTGTTTGATCCTTACGAAGCAAAGCACAAACTTGAATTGAACAGAACTCCAATCTGTTGTTGAAAGGAAAATTATTTGGTCAGTGGCGAAAAATGGCGCCAAAATTTGTGCACAATTTTCTCAAGCAGAATTCCAAACTGTCATGGTCTTGGAAGTTGTTCATACCTGAACTAGTAATACATTATCCTCTGTAGGCGGACTGTAATTTGAAGCCATTAGTGAAGCTGTTTTCTTTCTTTAATGAAGGATTTCGCTCCAACTGCATGTATCACAACACTGAAGTACTGGTCAACTGAAAAACTAGCCTTGTGGGAGCCCGCGTGGCCTCATGGGAAGCGTATGTCCACTCGTCACCAGACTTCTGTTGGCGTGCGTTCGAAGTCGAGTAGTTTCGCATTTATTGCGAATTCTGGAATCAATCTTTTCAATAGATTTATTTAGTGTTTTGACGTTTCCCATTAGGTAACGTTTTCCGTCAGTTTTAACTTTAAATTAGCTAGTAACAGGGAACTGTGTTTAAGTATACCAATGCTATTCCTGTGTTGGAAATTCATTGGATTTCTACAATTTCAAGTTTAGTATATAGTTATCCAATACCATTCAAAACAAAAGCCAGTGTTGGTATACCTGATGACTAGTACACCAATGTTATAACAGTTATAAGCTTGGGTTCCAATAGTAATCCAGTTTGGTACGTTATTGGACCATCATTGGTATCATCGTGTGACCTCCCAATAAAATCCCAATATTGGGATCCAATAATGATCCAGTTTGGTACGTCATTTGAGCATCATTGGTATCATCGTTTGACCTCCCAATAAAATCCAATAAAGAACTAATAATGATCCAATGTTGGATAGCAATAGATAACCAGGCTGGGGAACATTGGATTATCATTGGACAATCTGTATACATTTCCAACGAACAACCAATAATGATCCAATGTTGGTTGACAATAGATAACCAGGCTGGGAACATTGGATTATCATTGGACAATCTGTATACATTTCCAATGAACAACCAATAATGATCCAATGTTGGTTGACAATAGATAACCAGGCTGGGGAACATTGGATTATCATTGGACAATCTGTATACATTTCCAATGAACAACCAATAATGACCCAATGTTGGTTGACAATAGATAACCAGGCTGGGGAACATTGGATTATCATTGGACAATCTGTATACATTTCCAATAAAGAACCAGTAATGATCCAATGTTGGTTGGCAATAGATAACCAGGCTGGGGAACATTGGATTATCATTGGACAATCTGTATACATTTCAAATGAACAACCAATAATGATCCAATGTTGGTTGGCATTACGTTCCCATATTGGAATATTATTGGAATACTGTAGATTTACCAACAATATACCAATGTTGGAATCCTAAATGTCTGATTTACCAACGATATACCCAATTGGAATCTCTTTTTTTTCTGTGTTGGTAGATTCACAAACATCGCGATATCGATAGTAGTTCCTATCAGATTTTCCTGGTACACGTCTGAGGACATGTTTCTCCACATTCTTTTTCCATACATTTGAAGCTGTAGATCGTATTCTGCAGTGCATGAAAGTGCGTGATTCTAGCGATCTGTAGAAGGGTTTCTGTAGAAGGATACATAATGTTTCTTTTCTCGATTCTCGACCTGGTCGTCGCCTATAGATGCAGCTGTGGTGGCCAAGGCCCTTCCGGGAAACGAAGGATAATCATGCCTTTCTCTGTTCGGGAAATAATTCCGAAATGCCGAAGGTTTCACACGCTTTCTCCAAAGCCATATCAAGTACTTTGTATTGTCCGCCATTTGACTTCACCTTCAGGTTCCACTAGACATTCGACGCATACCTCAGTTCTCTAAAAAATGAAACCTTCGTTCTGATTGGTCAAAATGAAAACAATGGCTAGAACACAGTTTCTGCCAAAGTCCATCAGTCGGGGAGGGCGAGGAAGTGAGAGCGGAGGACCTCGTACCGTCTGAAAATCAGGCTAACATGGACTCGGCAAGCATTCATTCTATCGCCAGTGAGCAAAACAGCCAACTGTGTGAAAAGCCCTCCACCGATTCAATGAAATCTCTATACTTCCAAAGCTAATAGTAATACTAATTTGGATCGTAGTCCCTTAAAGTGGATAGCACTTAAGGGACCAGTCTTGAGATATATTGGACGGTATTAGTGCCAAGTAATATATATACAGCACCGACGTTTTATAGATGAATGACTGCAGAATAGCACAATAATTGTACATGTACATATTTACAATTAATAAAAAATACCTTAACCCATGGCCATATACGCAATATGCTATATTGGTTGATAGTTGAATCAGATACATGTACCTGTAGGGTACACACATTTAACAGTTAATGGTTGCCTAGGTTGCACGTCCTGACAATTTCAGTTGCATGTGCACATAAATTCAGGACAGTAAATAAATTATCGAATATGCAAGTGACTCATGATATGAACAGGGTTAAAAACTATTTTTTGTCTCTAGTTGTATCAGCCTGGCAACCACAGAATATTTAGGTCATCGGCAGTCCCTTGCTCCTGGTTAAGCCAAGGAAAACAAAATCTGTGTATAGCCCAAAAATGGGGTTGTCCAAAGTGCAAGTCCACTCAGTATGATTTGGTCGCAGGCATAATTTTGCTTGTCCAGGACAACTACTAATTTTGAACCCTGGATATGAAATACAGTGTACAAATGATTACATTCTGAATGCAAAAGAGAGCAATACACTGATGACCACAATTAATGTGTTTACAAAAGTAGTGCTCGATCTCATAAAATAAACAAATAAGGTGAGAGGCAAGGTTAGATGAATTGAGAGCAGAAACCTTGAAAAATAATGGTAAAATATTATATAACATTATCTGGACAGCTTACGTTTGATGCAATCGATAGTTGGCCTCTCGCTAGGATTATTAACCATACATTCCTTTACTATATCAACCAATGTTCTGTAGCTATGATGCTTGCAAACATAGTTCGTCATCACACCAAGAGAAAAAATGCCACTTTTAGATGACTGTCTGGGCGTCCCTTTTATCAATTCTGGAGCAACGTGCCAGTGACTGTGGCGATATACTTCTTGTTCCTTTTTGTTGAGACAATAATGCTTAGCGTTATGAATTCTTTTGGATTTACCAAAGTCAGTTATAATGGGGTGTAGATTTTTTGATTCAGTACTAACAACATTGCCCCCCTTGCAAGAATCCTTTAAGATAGATACTTAACCATTTAGAGCAATCTTCCCATAATGATTTTTTCCGGCACTCACCGGAGTCCTGCACTTTCCATCAACACCATGGAACTGTGCAAAAATTCTAAAGGTCTATTGTTCATCAGATCATGATCAGAGGCTAGTTGTTTTGAGGGGCAAATCAAAGACGTTGCCATGGATGCTGGATGGCAAATTAAAAACGCTGTTTTAGATCAACACTCGATTGGAGGTGGAATATTTAGCATTTACAAACTACTGATATCGTCAAGTGCCTTTAAATATATGAACCACGTGATTGCATTCCTGCAAAAGGTCCATTATATATAAATTATCACGAGCATGAGTAGTGAGTAGTAGCTCCCCATGTATGACAAAAATATCCTAGACCTCCATGAACTACATGTATTTACCTTTTGCTAGATGGCCCGAGTTAAGGCCACTCAGGGCTTGTTGTTTTTAATTTGACCCTTGTCGATCAGATTTTCAGTGTTGGGCTGTGCGCTCTTACCACAGGCAGCCCGAGCATTACTGTTATCTGAACTAATACACCCATTCACCATACCTGCTAGTAAAATATAATATCTCATCCTAGTGCAAATTAACTACCACATGTATGAGAAATGGTAATTGATGCCAATTTGGTCCCATGTGAGATGTATTGTGGATAATGTGAAAGCATAGCTATACGGGAAACGTTATGTATTCAGAAAGCATTAGTATTTAAAAAAAGAAATAGCGTATGGTAAGGAGGAGCTCTGCTAACATGTACATCTGTGTATAAAGTTGAACTAAGCTACAATCCTGGACACTCCAGTTGGGACCCCCAATCCCCCATTTCAATGATGTTGGAGGCATATTTTCTTTTGCACATGCTAATACTTCCACTTGTTTCCAACATTGAACAAATAGTAGGGAGAGGAAATATCTCAAGGGTGTCCCAAGGATCTGTGAAGGCTTTTGTAATTGTCTGTGTGACTGGTTATGCGTGACATCAGATAGGAAGCTGTAATGATAACGAGTGTGACCTAAAACACCTCAAGGATAGTTTCAGAATTTTTTTTCCTGAGTAAGCATCGTTTATCACAATTTATTATCATTGTTTTTCGAACTAACTTATAATTATTTAATTACCAGTCTCAAAAATGGTTTTCACCTACACACAATACTACAACAAGACATTTCAATTATTTAATAATTATTATTATTGGATGTCTGTGTTGAGCTAGGTTTGCGGCCATAGATGCAACTAATAATATTTTGGAATGTACACAGCTGTTTGAAATTAGTAAAATAATTGAGGATTTTTAAGTACAAAATGTATTTCGGTAGTAACCTAATCATCAAGTTTTCTAAAATTTAAAGTTATTTTGAAATGTAAGTAATGTAGTGTAGAACGCTATGAATTTCCAAAAAATTATACATAAATAAATATATTGATTAAGCTTACATGCTTGTTTTGAGTCCCATAAATTACAAAAAAAATATCTCTATTGAAAAGAGTGTCACTGAAAAGTTATTTATCTGGCTACTTGACAGAATGTGCCAGCTATGTGAAAATTTACGGAAAACCCTGATGTAAAACGTCGAGATTATGTTTAAGGTGTTCAAAATGTCAGTGCAATGACCCACATTGGTCATGGTCATGAGCCAATAAAAACGGACTTTATTATTATCAACAAAATTGCTGCATACTACACCTGCTACCAAGTAAAGCAAATATTCCATATGGTAGACTAAATATAAATCCCTCATACAATGACTGAAGTGTATCTTTCGAATACATAAACAATAAAATTATGCCCATAAAACATATGAGACAATAAAACAAATTTTACACTTTTGGGACTATTTCCTATTCCGATATATTAAAACAAAAGAACACGATTACTATAATTATATTCTTATTCCAGAATTAAGTCTCAAAATAATGTGTTCTTATTTATAATTAGGTACAATGCTTGATGGCAGAGAGACAGAGCGGAAAAACGGAGCGCATGCGCACCAGGCACTTTATTATTATTATTATTATTAGTAATAATAATAATAATAATAATGGCCATATTTATATAGCGCCATATCAACCACAGTTTCATGGCGCTTTACATATGACTGACATATCCCGTCAGTGAATTATTTCGGACTGCTTCACGGCGCTAATAGCTGCCACGCAGTTTACAATGTTGAGTGTGGTTAGTGCAATGGCCAGGCTGCTGTACCGGGTGACAACACGGCAGAAAAAGCTAAGTTTTCCGACATGGATAATATGCTCTTTATTACATTAAACACGAAATCATCCGACCTTTTTCTCCGGAACTTCAACTGGATTATTTTGAAAATTCAGCAATTTGCCGACACGTTAAAATGCTTTAAACGTTCAATTATCGTCGGTTTTCATTTTATGATCATCAGAGGTAAACAAGAGTTTACTGAAGTTCTATGTAAAGTTATTATTTGCGGAAAATCTTAGTTTCCCACGTTTTTCGTATCGAGATTATTCAATAAAATTTAAGACTTTCTGGAACCTTTTTCGCTTTACTATTCCACCAAATCTAGAATAATCTAGTTATTTGACCACTTGGATTATCCAAACTAGTTTATTTCACCAGATATCACGTAATCGTAAAGTTTTCCAATTTTAAAACCTTGAAGAGATGCAGATTTTCCTACGTTTTCCTGTCAGTTAATACATTTTTACCGGAATAATCCTGCTTTTCTTGTCATATAATTCAGGCAGATCAATTATTTTATGGAATTATTTGGGCTGGTTTATCTCACCAAATCCCACATATACTAGCGTTTTATTGAAAGGATAATGCTGGATTGTGTCCGTGTGTGTAGGTGTATAACGAGACAGAGAGAAACCAACAAATTGAGTAATCTTCATTATTTTAGTGAAATATATTAATCTCAAATACAAATTAAGAAAACTGAATGAAGTTCCTAATAAATACACCATTACAGTAAAAATATTATTGCAGTCTTCATTCATAATTATTCTATTTCAAAACTCTAGGATTTGTTGGAAATTGTATGATATATACATAAGTTTTAAAACCGTTTCACAATAAACGTGACTTTAATCCTAGCATTGCATTATAAATATAAACAGTAACCATAAATGATTTTTAAAATATTACCGATTGTCCATAAATTTATAGTAATTTCTAACCTCAAATAGTTTCAATTCTTACAAAACACATACCTATTAAATTATAGCTATTACATAATAATATACAGTACACATGAATAGCCTTTTGGGATTTGTTGTCCATGTACAGAACCTCAATTAACTTGAACAGGTTTAAATTCTTACAATACATGTAAGCTACAAAAATATGGGAATTGCTGTACTTCATGCATGCTGATAGCTTCATTATGTGAAAATAACAAGAACGAATAATTGAAGGCTGTGTGCAAGGGCAACTCCTGATCAAATTCTAAATTCTCCTTTAAGTCTTTGTTTTTGAAGGGAGAATGTAGACGTTATCACGATTTACCCATGCCCTTCTTGCACACAGATCTTCAATTATAATGCAAATCTTTGTATTACCACTGACTATAAGTCACCTATATATTTTTAAAAGTTATTTCCATAATTAAATAAAGGGGCTGTGTCATGGCAAGAGACCTTTTCTTTTGCTCTCCAGGTTGGACACATACAGTTATCAGGGATTTACATATCAACTGATGAACCTAATTTGGGTTGGTTGAAAATCCTTTCAATCAAGCATGGAGAGGGGTTCAACTGTTTGTAGCCAATTGACAGCCACCAATTAAGTGACGACTCCATATATGCACAATACCATGACATAGCCCCTTTAATAATTTACACCTTATTAGCTACTTCAAAAACCCGAAGCTTGTCACAAACAAGAGTTAACTGTCCAGCTATGCAGAATAGATAATATGGGCAAAATTTAAAACATCACCATGCTTTCAGCTACAACTAAATCTATTCAATCTGGGAATGGGTCTTATGTAGGAATGCAATCACGTGGTTCTACTGGATGGAAAAAATTCTGACTTCATATTTAAAGGCACTTGTATGAGATTTGTAGTTATGATATCGGCACAACCAGTTTGTAAATGCTAATTTTCACTCGGCAATCTTAAAAAAAAAAGCATTTTGAAGTTTGTTTGCAATCCAGTAAAGCTTTTTCCATGGATCAAGATTAGTTCATTTAGTTATTGAAGTGGTATATTATTACTTTACTGTTTACTGCAAAAGACATATATCCATTGTCAGTGACAACCCCTTTGTCGAAATAGGTGTGGGATGGAAATATAGCGGGTTTTAATTGTTGTTATCTTGTAGGGCAGTGACAATATATGTTTTGTATACATAAATTATTTACACGAGAATAGGCCATTTTGACGATGTTGCGCGCACAGCTAGAACAATGGCTATCTGTTTTAAATATCACAATGCTGGCAAACCAGAACAGGTCTTAGTAACTCGCATCTATTGTTCTACTAATGTGTGCATGACATCGTCAAAATGGCCTACAGTTTACTTCCTGCCTGATGTGCCATGAAAACCCTCTATAAAAGATTGCTGAAATACATGACAGGGAAATTGAGAAATTTTAAATCTTAACATCACTGTCATTAATGGCCCGTTTTAAAGACTCTGGGATGAACACAGTCTCTTTCACTTGGTGCACCAACAGTTCTTTTTGCTATTTGTCTCTTTGCTATTTGTCTCTTATGTGAGGGGGTCAATGAGGATTCCCACCGTGTGTAGCTCCTTTAAAAAAATAGAGACACCTCCTGTCCTCCAGACGATAGCTATCGAATCCTCCCCTGACTCCTCTGATGACATTAGAGCACTTTGAACAGCCTTTCCCAATTCCGTGTTCTTCTCACCCTCTGACAGTTGCATCTTTCCCCGCTTCAACTTCTACAAAATTTAAACAAATAAATACTGTTAAGGGACTGGTTATTATTTAAGGGGAGTACCGGGTTGGATAAAATTCGTACGGGTATTATTATTTTTTCAGGAAAACCTACGGGGTATGGGATTCTTTAATCAACTATGTAACGGAATTGTTTTTATCCAACCCGGTTCTTCCCTTAAATAATGACTGGTCCTTAACTAAATAAATAAAATTTAAGCATCAGTGTTGCTCTGTTGTTACACAACAAAATAAATGCTGTTTTTCATAGTGGCAACATGCAGTAAATTCAAAAAAGTTTATACATGATTGTATATGAACAGGAAAATTTGACCATAACTGACCTCTAGTGCACAATAATTATTTACATGAAACAAACACTACATATATAGGTACCATAACAAGCATTTGAGAACAATACACTTAGGATTGAATTATAAAGTGGACAGTAGAATAACTAAACAAATAAATCCCAGCAATGCGACATTGTGCAGCAGGCAATCCATAAAAAAAGTATATGAAAAAGTTACCATGTTCTCACCAGACCAGGCCTTTGCTGGATTCTGACTTGTTTTTAAAATATACTTGAGAGTCAGAAATGTCCAAAGCAGGAAAACTAGATGTTATTTTAAGTTATTTTAAAAAGGAAATAAATATCTTCGATTGCTAATGAAAATGCTATATTGTCCCATTTATCTCTGAAATGCCCCACAATAATAATTATTATTTTTGTTTTTGTGGGTCCTTATACATGTACCCCAAGCTACAATCTTATTGTGAGAACACTGATTCTAAAGATGTACCTGATCTTAAGTCAATTTAATGAATCCAACTGAAGCTCAGCTAAGGACAAAATCACTTGGCTAGACACATTCTGGCAAGAAAAATCTTGGGCAAGTTTACCAGTCGCAATAAAGTTGAATTGATGTTTCCTTGTCTACTCCATATTTCCTTGAGAATGTGTCATCAATGTATTATTTAGATTAGCAAATTATTTAAAATCTATAGTAAAGACTTACTCTTTCAGCCCTTGGCATCTTCCTTAGTTTGCTTCCTTCTAAAACTTTGTTCTGACCCCTCATCTTGTCTTTTCAATTACTTCTTTGCTGTTTCAAATGTTGCTTGAATGGGACCTTTAGGATAATAAACATAAGTTAGAAAATGCATCTTACCTCTAAAAGAAGCATACAACAAATTTATGGGGCTCTTGACATTTCATAAAATATAGTGAGACAGGGCTCATCATTAGCACTTGTCTGCTTGCCGAGGGCAACCAAAAATTTAAACCAGGCAGGTAATTTTTGTACCTGGACAACTAAAAATACCAAAGACAAACCAGGTGCTTCAGCAACCAGCCTAAAGCCTTTATGTCGAGCACTGCTGAGGGATTTGTACTCAACATGGCACCTACCATGTACATTGTATATACTAAATAACTATTGTAGAAGAAGACATTACATTTTATACTTTGACCACCAGGTGAGCTATTATAAATCAAGAAAATAATTATTAAATTTAATGAACCATACATTTGTAGCTACATTTACATCTATTGAATAGACCACCTCAAAGTTTCGTTGCCATTTTTAAAGGTATGCAAGATTTCCTGGCACAATAGGCCTTTTGAATCAATTGATCAAATGATGATTTGGCCCATAGCAATGCCTGTGTGGAGGGCAAGCCATCCACATATTCCTTGACAACAGATAGAGCATGAAACCTGGTCTGCCGATTCCTTTGTTATTCGTTTTCAGCCCAAATTTATCAGAACTATTTACATGTAGTTCAGTGTTAGAGGATTTTAAGAGCCATTAGACGATCAGAATAACTTTCTGAAGCCAAAAACGAACCGGACTCTGCGAGTTACTTGCAACATGATGGTGGCCTCAACAGTTAAGAAGCTGACTTCGGGAATGAACTTTTCTTCCACGCTTTAAATAGGCTTAGTGAACATTCTAGAAAAATTATGTGATGACAGGAGATGTATCTATTACTCTACCATAGCCTAGGAGACGCTGGTTTTGTATGATCAACTGGAACATGTTTACGATAAAACATTGTTGTGTGCTACAATGCACACAATGCCACAATTCCCTCTCAAGAATATTTTACGAGTCCCCAGGCGAAGCACAAACATGGCGGAACAACTATCTTTGCAAAGCTCAGACCACGAAATTTACCAAAATGGCCTTCTTAGCTCCAAAATATTAACAGTTTGCTTTGCCTGAAGACAACTCTGTGTAAATCTCCAGCAGAGTCATCTCAAACATTAAGCTTTCAAATGATTGTGTACCAACTAGACTTAATTAATTATTGGTGGTATGCATTTGATTAACAGCTGCCTGGCTGAATCGAATTTTGCAGATGACACTTGTAACTTACAGGGTCGCACTGCCTGCCCCTGGGTGGGGTTATTTATAGGAAACACAAGGAAGATACAATGTAGGGCAGTAGGGTGGTAGTTCACTGATGTTTTAATAATCCATCATTTCTTTAACAGCAAATTGTGAAATAAAATACCCTTTGACTTGATTCTGCTGTGTGTTGATTTAGCGCGCGCTCATAATACAGCTCGGGTTTCCTGTGGCTCAGGTTTGTTTACATATAGCTTGGGCTTCCTGTGGCTCATCTCGCCAACTGCATAAAACTACACAAGGCAAGCAACTAAATTCATGGCCGACAAGCAAGACAGACGAGAACTTCCAGGTTTCTGCTCCCTCTCCCCAGTCATGTGTACCCTTGTTTGGTAGAGAGTTCGTTTCGTCGAATTTTTTCAAAATGGTTTGTCTAAGACACTTGTTATTAATCTTTGCAAACTCTTTGATACTTTGGTCACAATTCCTATGGTGAGCACCTGTGTAGATTTTAAATTAGACAAGAGGTACAATTACCTCGCAGGATAATTGTAATTCTCTGAGCCATTCACGGCTGTTTCAAAACCAGAAATTTGGGACATTAGGTTCTAGGTCTCATCCTGTGAGAGAGAAGTTGGCAGTGTCTCGAAATTGTGGCATTTTGTCGTTTGTATACGGTTTTTTCACCGTAGCTAAAAATTGAGAATCTAAAAAAGATGTGTACATCATGTTTTTCGAGGCATTTTTCGCAGTGGATTTGTGATAATTATCGTTTCATTCTGCACTTCGCGAAACGAAGATGGCGGCTTTGCACAACACGCGTTTTATCCCTGAATTTGTGGTGGATTGTACATCTAATGGGGCAATTTCGAGAATCGGGTAAGTAATTGTGTTTTGCTATGTTGTATCCCAAACAAAGTGATGCTGTTACTTTTTTGCTAACTATTGTTTTGAGCTGATTTGTAATCGGTCAAAGTGGAATAGGTCTTCGACAATAAGAAGGCTCGATCTGCGTAGATCCTGTCGTTCTGAACATTAGTTCCTGCCACATAGACGGGACGCGCGCGTGTCGCATTTCATTTGGGCTTGTGCTTGGCGCTAAAATTTACTTTTACGCGTAAGGTAGATGTTTTAAAAGATGCCGAACGTAGAGAAAAGGAAGCGGTTGAGGTACATTTTTAAAAATAAGTTAAAAAAATAAGTTTACGGTTTGCTGGACAGTATCTACAATTTTAATACAGTATCTAATGTTCTGCCTGTTTTTACTTTAAAATACAATTGGCAGCAGAAATTTCGTAAGAAAGGCAAAGATCAGACAGCCCCAGGGTGTTGTATTTGTAGACGATGAAAGGTATAGTATGGTAATATCGATTTGCTTGGCAGTGAAGTTTTGAAATTTTATCAAAGAAAGTAAAGAAGTTGACAAATTTGGGTTCTAACTTTTTATTCTAGAACTGACGAAGAGATTAAGAAAATTTCGCAAGAAATGAGAGAACGCCTGCGAAAAAGATTGTAGGAGGAAAAGAGAAAAAAAGAGGCTAAACCACCACCAATTAAGCTTTAAATAACGTACAAGTAAAAATAACTGTAAAAACTGAAGGAGAATTGTGTAGAACGTACATGCATGGTCGTGTTTTTACAAATGCGTGTACTTTAAGGTTTCTGGAATTTATACTTGTAAGTTTTCAGCCATTTTTATCATTTTATGTTTTGTATTCAGCAAGGGAAGAGGATTTGTTTAATTAAACTAAAGTCTCTCAATACATATATGTCTGTATTTATAATCAGAGGTCATTACATTCATTAAATATACAGTTTATAAGTTTTGTCATATTGTTGCTACTAGTATACATGCTAGCAATCAACATGATACTTGGATATGAGAATCCTTTGTCTTAAATCCTAAAACCTTTTTAAAAGGTCAATAATTCAAACCATTAAGCAAAAATGCAACAGCATCAAATGCATACTTATATTTAAATATTTAGAAAGCATATTTGTATACTAGATACAATTGTACATGTCAGATTTAGAATGATCTCAAAATCACTCAAGTATGAAACAAGGAAGAGGCATTTCCGGTTTTACTTCCCACAAACCTCTGTACTTTTGTTCGAATTCAATTTGCAATAGTATTTATGAAAATAACTTTATGTACTTAAGCTCTCAAAATATCCCATGTTACATGTACTAATGCAAATGTGGTCTTTGTAGTCATCTACAGTGTATATTATTTTAGCAACCACCACAATCCATTTCATTCTGGATATGTTGCTAGTCATTTGCCACTTGTCGGAGACAACCTTTTTTGAAACCGGTGTATACGTAGAGGTTATTGACCAAGCGTGAGGTCAAGATGGGGGGATATTGGTCGAGTTCATTTTTTGCGTTTTTATGGACCGAGACGGAGTCGAGGTCCATAAAAACGCAAAAAATGAACGAGGACAATATCCCCCCATCTTGACCGAACAAGCTTGGTCAATAAGGTTTTTATTATATGGCACAAATGAATAAAATCACACTTTGACACACGCGCCAGGAACCCATTGCGTGGTAAACTGAAGAGCGAATAGAAATCAATCTAAAAGACGACTTTTCACTTGAAGTTCAACCTTGTGGCGTTCAAAACAGTTTGTTTTCCGACGTAAAAAAATGTGTTTTTATGGATGAAAACTGACCTGTACTTTACTTCAGATGTACTGAGTTTCAATGACAACTTCATCAGGAAGGCCGAATGCATTAACTAGAAACAAAAATGTGCATATTTGTGGAAGATTTGAAAGTTGAAAACCACCGGCGTTGAATTTGAAATCACTCGAGTGGCGATAACTCAGATAAGCACACTGCAAAACTTGACAAATCAGAGAGCTGTAGAAGAATACAAACAAACTTGTAAGTATTAATCTAGTAAATACTCTTAATTTGTAAGCCATTTACCAAATGTAAATGCTGAATTTCTTAGGTCATACAATATAAAACCTGCTTTCTTTGAATTTGATGAAACTGTGTGCTAAGCTTACTTTTTATTTCTTTGTACCACGATTGTAGTAGCGTTGTGAGGTAGCCGAACTTTTCTTTGTGTTTTTGAAGTCACGGCCATTTCAGCTTCGCTATAGTTTTTTATCTCCGTAAGTCCAGCTTCGTTCAATTCAGTCGCTTTTGCTGCAGTTGTTTTCATCGAACTTGCAAGAGCCAGAAAAAACTGCATTAATCCCTCTAAAAAGGTGAATTTTAGCTGTAAACGAAAAGGCAGAATGATTTTTAAATTAGTATTTGCCTTCATGCCACAAATTGTTTAGTTTCTTTCAAAATGTATGGGTTCTATCGCTATTTGTTTACGAAGAATTGTGAGCGGTTTTGTAAAATCCTGAGCGGGCAAGATGGAAAAATCTTGCCCGCTGAGCAACCAATCAGATTGCAGCATTCAGAGTCATATTGCCCGCTCACGGAGCTGCCATGTAATAAACATACAATATTGTACATGTACAATGAATGTATTACTTACTTCAAGAGGAAAAAAAAACAAGGAAATAATAATTATTGCAGAGTTGTCAGTTGAAATTAAAACAAGAATTTGCATAGGGTCTTAATTTTTCTGAGAATAGGTTCATTGTGTTAATGAAGTATGTTTTTGTTATACATTGTAGAATCAAGTGAACATACTCATTGCTGGAATCCAAGTGGCTGAAGATTGCCTCTGTTATGTCCAACACATATGCACATGGAGCAGGTTTTACATCAATAATCCCATCTTTTGTAAATGTAAATGGCATATCTTCTGCTTGTACCCCCAGCTCTTGCATTTTTGCCTGATTGCGTTGCTTTTTTTCACTCTCCACTTCAATGCCCCAGTTGCTAAACCATCTAAGCTCACACAAAAAAACGATATATTTCACTGTATTAAAGGGGCACTATCATAACAGGGATTAATTCAAAGACAGAAATAGGCACTCAGATTAACATAATTTATTTTAGATGTACATGTACTGTATTTGAGACACTTGAAGAAGGTTGCAAAAATTTAAGTGGATGAGAAATACTGCTTTAGAGTGACATTTACAGCAACTTGATTTTGGTCCACGTTTGACTGAAATCAAGTTATATAATTATTAGAGTAGGGTTTTTCCGCCTTGTAAATACTGCTAGAGCAATACTGCAATACTGCTAGAGGGTGGCCGCTTAATGGCCCAGTACGGACCTTGATGCTTTGCGTGTATATGTTTTGTTTTGTTTCGCTTCAAATCGAGGCTTCTATTATCTTGTCTCGTAAAACTTCGAATTTTCAACCGCGATAAATGGCGGATTTGAGGTATGCAGTGCACAAAGCATCAAGGTCCGTACTGGGCCTTTAAATACAGTTTTGTTATTTTATTGTATTTGATTTTATTCACGAATTTTGCTGAAAATTTACTTTTCCTTGAACAAAAAAAAATGACACATTCTGAAGTATTGAGTTACCCCACCCACCATACTAGGTGACAATACTTTACCTTCTAATATCCCTTATTTTATTCCATGGAAGAGAAAGGCTTGCCTTGAAAGCTAAGCCTTCACCTTCTGGGATGACCACCTTAAATCCGCCTTCTTTTCAAATCTGTTGCCGTTCATTCTTTTTGTTGTGTCTTAACTCGACAATCTGCTGTTTCACAACATCCTCATCTGTTCCTCCACACAATTGTTCTCGAATTGTTTTTATAAGCAGTGCTCGTCTGTTTACTGTCTTAGTTGTTGCAGTAACACTTCGTGTCTTTGACTGTGGAACAACAGCTAGTTTGAGAGGCTGTATAGAAATAGATATGATTAATAAATTTTCATATTATAAAAAAAAAATGTATTATTCTTTTCTATTGTCCCTGTGATTGTTAAAGGGGATTAAGAAAGAAAGAATGAATATGAAACCACTTTAATGGGATAACAATATGTGATAATGAACATTGAGTACTCTCCCCTCAACCTACAATCTAAGCTTACTTCAATGTGTAGTGGATGTTTCAATACGCTCAAACTACTTTATTTGGACGTTTGGGGTGCGGATGTTCAAATCAACTTTTTTGTTGGAATATTATGTCCAGCAATATTGGAGCAGTACCAGTATGTGCTTTCTGTTTTGCTAACCTACCAGTGTGTCAATGAAAGTTAGAAGCTGAGGGCCACTGAGTCAAATGATTTTGGTGAGAGTGGGTCAACTTTACACTGACACGATTTGATTAATAATTTTATGGGCAAACATAATTTCAGAAAAAAACATTCTTACCGTGCCTCCTGTTTGTAGAGAGATGTGTGCACGATCATCTGTCCTAAGCTTTCTTTTGATTAGGTGAGTGGCAAGAGATTCTTCAATGGCAGATAGAGGAGTTGTCATGGATACTTGGAGTATATCTGATAACCAATATATATACATGTAATAGTCAGCTCAATCCAGCTGAGGGACTGTTCATTATTTATATCCCTAAGGCGGAGCATGTTAGTGTGGCCTATAATTTAAAGTGGCTATGAAGCTTATTTTTTTTATTGTAGATATCAATTCTAAACCAAGTGAATAGTAGAATGGTAAAATATATTTTGCTTTGAATTCTGTGCCGCTGAGTTAAGGAGGTTTTAATATCCAAAATGCTAATTACATGACGTCAGGGGAGGTATCTGCAATCACTTCTTAGTGGTTGTGAATGGGCGTTTCTACTGATATAGGAAAACAAATTTCTAACATCATTTTATTTCAACCATGGGTATAACACTGATAATTTTAAAAATTGGTTTAATTGTAACAAAAAAAATTGTATAATAATTGATGCCTCCCCTGACGTCATGTAATTAGCATTTTGGACATTAAAACCTCCTTAACTCAGTGGCACAGCATTCAAAGCAAGATATATTGTACCATTCTACTATTCACTTGATGTTGAATTGATATCTAAAAAAAAAAAAAACTTCATAGGCACTTTAAGATCAGGCCGCAAGAAACATTTTACTTTACTTATGGTTACACTACAGCTTCAATTAGAAGTACATTTCGATATATGATACGAAGACAATAAATTTATTACGACTGAACAAGGTTTAGATCTTAAATCTACAATGTAGATTTTAGTTGTTATATTCATATTTGTATACCACTTGTTGGTTCAGTTTTATTCTGAAATAGAGTGCAATAAACAGTATGTATTATTATTGTTATAATTATAGTTTTTTTAAGAGTCTTGTATTTTTGGAGTATTTAGGCTGTTTGTAATATAAATATACAAAGAAACTACACTGTGGAAAACCATCTGAACCATTAATGTCAATGTTGCAACCTCGATGGTACTGTATCGTCCATGGATATTTCTTGCGTATAGGGTATTGTCATATTGTAAGAATGAAATAAATTTGTAAAAGCCTGGCACAATGTGTATAATTCCTACTAAGGTATTTGTTAGTCGCCATAACATTGTTTCTGTTATCATCGTCTTATTTTTGTGATTGAATGTTCCACCTAAAGGTATATACGGCAGTGGTGTACCCCGTTTTTTTTTAAAATTAGTAGACCCAAACAACCGCTACCCGGTAATTTTTAGATTTGACTTTCGCAGCCTTCTGCAGCACTTCAGGTCATGTTTTGCGTATTTCGACAGCTAGCTCTTCTTGCCCAACATTCATGTGTAACAAGACTAGTAGGGCCGGGCCTATAGGCTAGTTACACCCCTGTATACATTTGTACATTATTACATGCACGTAAAACATGCGTAAAAAACGAACGTAAAACTTTGTATGTAATACAACACGCCGCGAAAGGTTTTTTGCATACGCTTTTCAAACGTACATTTGTGTACCTAACAGTTCACAGCGTAAACAAATAATTGCATTCGGTGTGTTTAATACGCACGTACAGAAAGACGCAAGGAATGTGTTTACTCACCTTCAACGGATATTCTTGAAACCTCTGTAACATACATGGTACAGTCCGCTTCGTGTATAGGCAGGCGGTCCAACTGGTAATAGTGGTAATAGTGAACAATCACGTACCAAATTTTGGGTCGTTAGGTTGTCGGTAGGTTGTCGGTAGGCTGTCGGTAGGTTGTCGGTAGATTGTCGGTAGGCTGCATTTTGCAAGATACCAGGGATGCCGACAGAACGTTGAGGAGTAGTCTTGGGACTTTACCAAGCGTGTACGAAGAAACGGGTGATTTACAAACAGGACACGCTGTATTTATCCCGGCACAGCTAATCCAAGTTTCTATACACTCAAAACAGTAATAGTGCTCGCAGGGAGCTTGAACGGGTTTCGTTTAAATTTCCCGGCAAATAGGACAAATGATCTCGTTTGGTGGATTGATAAAGCGTTCGATTGCAGGCATAGCGCTTATTACTGGGGGTGGTATTAGATCACTTGGCAAGAAGGAGATCGCAAGTGATGTATCGATGTTTTCCTTTTTGTTTTTAAGAGGGCGGCCTCTCCCCGCTGATCCTTTTTTTTTTCTCCCACCATGTTGTTTTCTTGTGAAAAAGATACACGTTGGGCATTCCTGGCTGTCAATATGGGGAATCCAACCGACTGGCTGCGCGGCGCAGTGGTACGCCGGGTCATAACCCTTCGTGCATTTGGCGAAACAGTTGTTACATAATAGTTTCGGGTGGATGCTTGGGTCGTCTTTAGAAACGTCTAATCCAAACAGGGCGTAGATCCTTGGCGCAACATGCTGGCTTTTACATTCATAAACATGGTGCGACTTTAATGCAATGTTGTAGTCCCCACAGATGCGACAACATTTCTGGAGGCTGGTAAGATGATATTCCAATCTTGACATCTATAAATGTTACAATGTTGTCAATCAAACAATTGGCGTTGAATTGTTGCATTTTTGTTTATGCCCAAATCCCACTTTTAAAAAATAGTTAGCAAAATTTGAAAAAACAGTCAATGAAACTCGCAAACTGAACTGTGCATAAACCACTCACCATCTATCGGAAATTGCTCGAGGGCTCCGGGAATTGCGCTTGTCGACAGCGTTGTTCTTGTAATTGCCGATGCGGCGCGCAAGGAAAATGATAGAATGATGAGACTTCACCGATTCTTTGAGGCTATTATCATTAAATGAATTAGATACTGAGAGAGAGAAGTAGAATGCCGTCAATCAAAAGACCAACAATAGAAGGAAGTTGTCGGTAAATTGCAAATACTGCCAGTTTTGATAGTGACACAAATTTTCCTTTGACCGCCATTTTGGTTGTCAAGTACGCCTCTCCCTTGACAACAACATATTGGCCGAGCTGCGGCCTGGAACCTAATGTCCCGCGCGAAACAGCCGTGCATTCAGAACATTTTGCAAATTATAATGGTATAAAACCCGGTGCCCAGCAAGGCCAGGCCTCTTCTTCTTGAGTGCAAGTCAGTTTACCATATTAGGCAATCGTATACATAAAAAGGGCAGGGTGTGAGAATGTGAAATCCATGCAAGTATATATATCGATAGGGGGGGGGGGGGGTAAATAAGGTCATAATGTTCCGTTTGGCTCAGAGAATTACAATTATCCTGCAAGGTTAGTGTACCTCTTGTCTAATTTAAAATTCTCTTTCACCATACATTATGCCCCTTATTATGCGTGTTTAAATGGCCCAACACTACAAGTGACAAAATTAATAAATGTCACATATAGATATGCATATGTTCTTTAACTATTACAGAGCCAGCTTACTGGTTGATATTGAGTCTGAAGCAATGATAGGCTTGTTATAATACTTATTGTTATTATACAGTATCCGTGAAACAAAACCAAATTATACAAAATAGTGGATATTACTGGAGCAGAACATTGGAACAAAAGCAAATACCCCTACGCTTCTTTGTTTGGTTCATCTCTGAGTTGTTGTTGATGTTGGCTGCTTGTACACCAGATCGCAATATGTGGTGGAAGTCTTGCTGCTCTTGCTGCTCTTGCTGCTCTTGCTGCTCTTGCATTACAAGCTTTTCCAACATTGTTTTGATGTGGCTGTTCAGCCACACCCGCTTGGTGTTCTTGTCTGCATTCAATACTCTTGGAGGGATGACTGTCTCGGTTGAAGTGTTGACAGCATCCATCCCAAAGTATTTGAGGGCTGCAGCCACAATGAATACTTCCGTCTCTGTATTTACATATTCTTTACAGCTGTTGTAGTTGTCCAGCACGTTGGTGGTCTTTGCATTCACAGAGAAAGTGACATTCATGTTGGCATACATAGTTCCGATGTCTGCAGCTGATGTTGCTTTGTAAAATATATCATACAAAACCTGAAATGACAAAGAACTACATTTTTAAAATATTATCTTGGATGGTTCTCTTAGGGGTGAAAATGGATAAGCAGGGTGGTACCACTTTAAATGGTACGTCATCGGTGGCCTAATTAAATTTATACCCCCCACAAGGGTCTGCATCCCTACAGTAGGGAAAAATAACCAAAAAAGATGTAATGAGATAGTCCAGTGGCATTAATGGTGAAATGACTCACGGTGACTCACTATATTACTGGTAGTTATGAGCTCATACATTGCTCATGTATAGGCATTAACAATGTACAGCAAGATAAATTCAATTATCAATACCTGGTACATAATTATAATCGCATGCCAATCTTCAACTTTAGGGATGAGCCCCTCCAGTCTCTCAAATGGATCGTCCCCGTCACTGCGTGCCGTAGCAGCATTCCTCGACCTCTCCTCTGTTAGCTGATCACCTCCAAGAAAGACTTTATTGAGGATCTCGGTCCGTTGGCTTTCCCCCTCATCTCCATCACAAATCTCAACAGGAATGTATTTCTGATGAAGTTCTTGAAGAATGTCTAACATGTCCTCAGTCTTGTTTCCATTCTTCATCAGCAAACCAAGGGGGTTCTTACAGAAGAAAATAACAAATTATAATTAAATCTGACAAGCCTGCAATTTAAACAAATTGCATTCACTGTTCCATTCTTTTTTTTTTTTGGTATAAAAATGTCATGCAGACATTACAGTGGAATCCCGATTGTTCGAACCCTCGATTTTTCGAAAAATCAGGATTGTACTGTATATGGAAAAAGGGGAAAATATCTTAACAGTTCCGCAAAGTTTTTCACCATCCTGGCCTCCCCCCATTTACATGTAACTATGAACATACTGCACCTGTTGAGACTTGCTTGTCATTTTGGCTGTATATCTATGTCGTATGTGCAACACCACAGACTTCTTGAAACTTTCAAAAGCTGGAATGCAACGCACAAGCACCTGAGCTACCAGTGGCATTAGGTCATGAAGCAGATCTCGGTTATCCTTTGGAGAGGGGAGGAAGTCTATATTTTCCATTTCACCTACTGACTTGATTGGATGGTCATCAGAATACTTCTGACCACTTACTCTGTCTTCCACCGCATTCAAATGGCACCAATGGATAGAACTGTTCTGATTGTCAGATGTCATGTGTTTGGCCTTGATATGCAGGTCCACATTATCGCCAATTATTTTGTATCCAGGGCTGTGAGGTAGCAGTACTTCATACATACTTGTTGTGGCTGGTGCTTCGTTAATCGATTGAATGGTTTCAACGAAAGTACTACTGTCCAGTTTATCCCCCCCATTGCTGCTTCAACTCTTTGCCTTACAGCTTCTTCTCCGTGTGGAGGAAAGTGCCATAGAGAAAACCCAGCGAATGGGACATGCAAGTCATGGACAAATACAAAGCTATGGTTCAATTGCACAGGAATCAAACACCGTGCGGATCTGTGTAAGAGCAAATCAAGCTGTCAGAAATGGAAACAGAGACACCACACGTCGATTTGTGACACTCGTCTAGATGCCAGTGGTAATCCTCTACTTGTGGCCGCAGGAGTTCCAGTCACGCACGTGATTTACATAGTTGTATTGTTGATGTCGAGGTGATAAAATGTAGTGCTTTGCTAGACACAGGAGCCGGAAGATTATACGCAGCTGGCACTTTTCAATCGACTGTCATGCCATTGGGTGAAATGATGCTCGGTGTGACAACACGCAAGGTAGAACTGACGAAAATCTAGATTGGGGCAACACCCAGGAAATTCTCGCTGTCTGTGGAAGTAACTAACGTGAACAAAGGAGAGCTGTTGTTCCTGGGGAATCCTTGATACGAGGAAATTTTGAAGTAAGTGGGAGAATGCAATCCCCAAGAGAGTGGAAATTCCCAGGTCACTGCCTGTACACTGGGACGACATCGGAAGCATCAAGTTGCACTCCTTTGGCAACGCATGGGCAAACTGGTGCCTGCATTTATGCCAATCATTTATGGCAATTGTACGCCAATCATCCAAGAAACAGACAGATGTTTTAATTTTCGACCAATAAGTACATCAAAGTTCAAAAACTAATTAATTCATTGTCTGTTCGTAAATCCACAGCCATCTATAGTATATCTGCTATAGTAGTAAACCTGGCAGTTTCTATTATAGCGCAGCCTTTGACACATATATGTAATTCAGCCATCCTATCTGAATGTTTTCCACTTGATTGGAAAATCGTAAGAGTCACGCCGATTTTCAAAAAGGGCCCGAGAAACATTCTTGATAATTATCGACCAATTTCCGTTCTTTCGATTGTTAGTTAAGTGTTTGAGAAAATCTTATTTGAGTAATTGTATGGGTACCTAACGAAGCATAATTTACTATCAAACCAGCAATATGGCTTTAGACAATTTAACTCAACTGCACCTACCCTTTTAGACTGCACAAATGAATGGTATGTCAATATGGATCGTGGTATGTTTAATTTGGAAATATTCGTTGAGGAGCACATCACCTACAAAATACTGAAAACGTAGTTCACTGTAATAACTCGTCAGCTTGGCTAGACTGCAAAATATTGTTATCGTGTTGTTGACGGTGCCGCCTAAACGCTCAAAATCTCGTCATTTCATGTGTTTATATTACACTTCATGACGAAAGAAAGCAGAACTATAATCGGGTTTCATAGAAGAGACCTTGGAAACAATAACAAGTGATTGACATACTCTACTTGAGACAGAGAGACGAGATCCGCCATATTGCCCTCGTGTACGATGTAGATTCCACGTACGAGGTCAAGAACTTGGGAACTAGTCATGTCCCTTAGAGGGCTCCGTCCGTACTTATATGCTAGTTTTAAGCACATCAAATTTCCAAGGGAACTATCATCCGATAGTTCCGAGACAAACACACTATTTGTCATTATTGTGATTTTTTATCACAAAATTGTCCTCCACTCTCAGTGGGCACTATCACCTGATAGTTTGCATTGACAGATGACAACTATCGCGTCTCTTGATCGCTTTTAGCCAATGACGCAGTCAGGGGCCGTCTATCGATCGATAGTCGACCATGTGTGGGCTGCAGACAAAAAAATACTTAGAAAACTTGGTTATACTATTAGACTGACTCGCTGCTATCAACTTTGATGGTTGACTTGGGGCTGTGCCTCAAGCTCGTAGTCTAATTGTTAAATAGTTTGCATCCGCTGACGACAACTACCATATCACGTGATCGCTTTTTACCAATGAGCTTGCACAAAAATTGTTTCGTGAACTATAATATAGAAATAGAGTAGTGTCGGTCAAGGAACTATCGGCCGATAGTTGCCTGCGTAAATTTGATAATTTTAAAACGCATATTAAGTCCCAGAATGAAGTTCGAGGACTTCTATGCTAGGTTTTAGAACATCATATCTCCAAGGAGAATTAGTCCATAGTCCAGAGACAGAAACACTATTGTTATAATATAAACTGAAGCTTCCAGTCTAATTTTTAATTAAATTTCTTCATTGAAAAGATATTTAAATATTTTCCTTTGCATAACAAATTATCAGTTATACTGTCCAGTAGTAGACTTACCAGCTTTCAAGGCCTTTGTTAACGATTCCAACCTTTGAACAAGCTGATCGTTAGATTCCTGAAGCTCGTCATTCCATTGTTTTAGCGTGATACACTCCTCGCATTCCTTTTGGATTTCATCCAGGTCTGAATCCATCTGGTCACTTGAGGGTTCATTGTCTATATCATCGTCGCTGTCCTCAAAGACGGAAATCAATTTTCCGATATATTTTGACTACATGTACTTCCTCACATTTCTTACCACTGGCGAGACCCCAGTTTTCAACAATAGATTGGGTTCCTCTTGAGCCGATATGTTTGTAACCTTTTGCTGATTCTATGCACTTAGTATACTTACCACCTTTTAGTTTTTGTCATATTTTGTCAGTTTTACAGACTTTGGGTCCTGTCCAATAATCCGCTCAAACAAAGAACATATGGTCTGCCTCTTCGTTGTTTCCCTTAACGAAGGAATCCAGATAAGTGGCTTTCCGGTGGACATCAATATTGAGTGCCGTTTTTACTTTCATTTGATGCTGTGCATTCAATATGACCTTTTTAGACTTTGGGACAGCTGCAACGTTAGGTTTTCCCCTCTTGCCCTCACAGGAACCACTTTGAGTGGATTATTGGTCGATCTTTGCCTTTTTATTAGACTTCATGGCATCTGCAGCTTCTAGTTTTCTCAACTTCTCCTTACTTGACCCTGCACTTTGTGTGGACTGTTGGTTAACAAACTTAAACAAATGGAAATCCTCCTTCCTCGTTTCCAGCCTTTTTCTCAGCCTTTTGTATTCTTGTTTTAAGCTTTTGAAGCTCTTCCTTGTTCTCTGGAGTACAAGAGGATGATAATTCTGAGGGAAAAGACGCACGTGTACAGTTCCTGTCAAACGTTTTTCAACCATATGCGGTACCGAATGTGGTTCGTTAAAACGAATATTCGGTAACCACATGTGCTAATTTTCGTTCGGTGAACTCCATACGTTTTAACACCGAATTCCTTTTACCGAAGGTGGTAGAGTCCGCTTTCGTTTTACTGAAAGTGGTAGAGTCACCGATTTCGTTTACCGAAAGTGGTAGGTCGAAACGGTGAACAACTTATTCAACAGCATAGGTCAAGATTCACATATGTGCTGTATGCATTGTGCTATTCTCCTTTACAGGTGAACTAAGCATCATGTTATATGTGCTTAATAAAGCTAGAAAGTGAATTAAATTAGCAATATATAATACCATGGAAACAGATAAAAGAAAATGTATGGAATTTGTTTACGTTTTTATACAGGAAAAACCTGCACTTCAAAACAGAACCAATAATTAACAACCAGAGGTCAATTCAACAAAACTTTTACCGTTGTAATAATTATTTACAAGTATATCGCTATTGTCCTTGAGAGCAGAAACAATAGCTACACTTGTATTTAAAGTTTTATCGAATTTACACCATTTTTCAAAGCTGTGCAATATATATTTTTGTAAAAGTTTCCATACATCTCCTGTTACATGGGCTATCTGTGGTTGCCTAAATGAAAACAAATAATTACAAAAGGCAGGACAATCCCCTGCAAATGTTTACTCATTCTATGGATTTGTTAAATTTGCACATTGGCCATGAATATGTAATTCCAGGCATGGTAATTTTAAATGAGATATGACAGAGACACACGTAACAATATGCAGTCACATTATAGAATTCTTACTAATGTACTGTTACTACATGAGTGACAAGACAACATTGTAGCTAGTTTGCATTTGAGGTATGCAGTTTCCCTCTGGCACAAAATAATGAGAACAAGGGGAGGGGAGACGGGCATACCCAGAGGATTTGATTCCATCCCCTCTTCCATGGGTGGGGAATTTGACATAATTAGCGATCCCGAGTGGAGGGGCAACTTTAGTTCATATTGACAGTGTTACCACTGCATCTTTTCCCTGGGAGGAAGGGCATTTGACACCAGCACTTGTCTCTTTGACATGAAAATGAGGTAAAATCCCCCTGGTATGGGGGGGGGGGGGGGGGGGGCTAAACATTGACAAGTGCATTATATAATGTTTAATAGATTAACTATCATATGATTGCTTAATCTTAGATTACATGAAGGAATAAAGGACATAAAGTATGTCCTGCAAAGAGAGAGTGTTTCTCTTACTAAAATACAAAATGTAACAAATAAGTGCCCCAGTCTTTTCAGGACCATCTGGAGGCGTTTATTTGAGAGAGGCGTTTAATTGAGAAAATATGGTATGTTTGATTAATGTTGGAAATACTCCTGCCGCAGCCTAAACTTTTCCCATGTTCTTTTAAATACATTGTACAAACACTAATCTAACTAACACACTAACATATACAGCACCAGATCAAATTTCTTCATAAAAGTGCAAGATATAAATAACAGCTTGTGCATTGCAATTTTGCACAGTTTTTTTGTGAGTTTTGAAAACCAAAATGCTATAGCTTACAGGCAGACCTGACCATGTAGCTTCCTATTTGCTTAACCTTTGGTTTATTAGCAACCAAAGCAACAGAAAGCAAACCAAACCATTTTCAAGACTCACAAGGAAACTGCTTTTATCAAATATTACTCGTCTGGTAAATGAAAGCCTTCGAACTCGAAGTCCTCCTCAAGGCCAGGGGGAGGATAGTGGGCACTGCACACGATGGCAACGCAACCCGAATTTCTTTCCCCAGGAATCTCCAACACTACCTCACCAGCTGTCTGTAAGCAATGTGCCTCCTGAGCTTATGCTCAGGGCCATTGTAGGATACAGTATACTGCTGCTTGTATTGATGCCATGCAGCTTGAAACACCCACTTATTGAGGCATACAACACTGAAACCAGGGTGAAGTGTGATGCAAGATGGGGGAGGGCCATCAACCTCGTAGTTCTTATTAACTATCTGTGTGATTTTCGCACAGAACACACATTCCACATTCCGGTCCATTCGCTGACAGTTTTCACATTGGCACCTGAAATCAGGTTATTTGCAAAGATTTGTTCAAGCTTTAAAAGCTTACGCCTGGTGTGCCATGTGTGGACTAGAAATATTTGTTTATGAAATCTTCAACATAATATGTCATATTAAATCATAACAAGAGGCCCTGAGTGGCCTTAACTCCGGCCACCTAGAAATAGGTTAATTAATACATGGAGGTCTAGCATATTTTTGTGTCATACACTGTACATGGTTTGTGCTAGCGGAGCAGGATAATTGATTCACTACTCCGAGTAGCATGGAACCTCTCGAGACCTGTATTCTGATTGCACCCATAATACTATACTTCTATGGTTTTTGTACTGCACTTTCTAATGGTTAGGGTGTTTTCTATTGTTGCGTATGCCAATACTATAGCTTGTTTCGAGAAGTTCCACCCAACCCCTTTCCTGCCGCCGAGAGAAACCTCTGCCCACGAAACGATTACATGCGCCACGGTATCTCGATTGCCATTAGCCGAGAAAAACGAGACGGTAAACATTGTAGCTTCATTGTAGATTTCAGATTGTCCATTTCCTATTGTTCACGGCAAGAGAAGGCGAAGTAGAGAAAATATAATACATTTCCATCTTCGAGGGTATAAATCAAAGCTTTCATAAGGATAAATTAAGGCAGATTTATTGAATGGTAATTTCAAGGTCTTCTGTGCAGTTCGGCAGCAAAATAAGAAAACAAAGCCAGAGTTTGAAGCCCGTTCATATCAATCGTCGGCAAACAAAAAACTGCGTCAGGCGACATAAATATAAACGGCTGCGAAGAATACTCAGTGGGCAGAGCCCTAATTTATACTCTCCAGTTCTAGTTTCATGACAGTTCGACAAATCCTGCTATTCTTTTCACCGGTCCAATTCGATTTTAATACGGAAGTCATATCCAGTTCTGTTTATGGGTATAATTCGTGGTCAATTCTATCGTCTGTCGTTCTGTTATTCTTTTGACGATTTTAACTTTTTCTTCTTGGTCTGTATATAAAGTCACATTCAGTTCAATTTACGGACGATTTCATTTCCAGTTCGAATTACAATCAAGGGACAAGTAAGATTTGTGTGCGTATATAAACACAAATATTTCAACCTCACCAGTTCTAATTTCCGTTCGCGTTCAAAGACAAGGGTCAATCACTGTTCACTTCCAGGTTTTGCGACTCTTGAGTTGAAGTCTTAGTAAAGCTCGACATTGGTTGACTGGTTTAGTCAAGAGTTCCCAGTTGTATAATCTCAAGAGTATTTCAGGAGAGTACTTGGCGCGCGGTAAACAGCCAACATTGCAAACAATCAAAATCCCTCATTTGACTTCCTCACAGTGTGTGATGGTAATGAAGAGCATTTCAACAATATAAACACTGCAATCCTATGGCATTTAGATGCAGCAGTTCAGGCATTTTCTTTCCGTTTCCGTGGATTATTGGACCAAAACCATCGAAACCAAACCATCACTCCTCCTCCGGCCGGCCAGACTAACTGACTGTACGATTGGATCAGCTTGGATCGCCACATCCCTTTCGTAAATGTAAGAATTTTCCATCGAAAGCTCCTAAAAGTCATGTCAGCCCTAGAACAACTGAACATCTTGGTATTTCATTCGAAGAAACCTTTGGTTTCAGCAAAATAATGGTTAATCTTCGCTCCGTTGCTGGCTTGGCACACTATAAGCATGAGACAGACCACAAACCAAGTTCCGGCGGGTGTCGAATCTGATTGGTTGATCCTGTCACGTGTTGGGAATCGAACAATGGGCTCCTGTGTAATCTGATTGGTTACTGGCGCCAAACAGCGACACAAAAAAATAAAAATAAAAATAAACACTTGCGAATTCTGACTCGTGCCTCGGCCGAAGGCCTGGCCCGAGTAATAAAATTGAAACTTTATTTCACTGTCCAGTGCAAACTATTTCACGGAAATTACATACATAAGAAATTCCTCGTTTAGAATAATCAACTAAGCACAAAGGAAAGTTCCTACCACTCTAAATTCACAGTTCGATCGTCCTTTTGTTCGGCTTCTCTGTCCTGCGCCTTAGCAACACTTTCTTCATCAGATGACCATTCAGGCTCGAACATGTAGGGTCGAACATGTAGGGTTGCACGCCAATTTCGTCAAAATCTCCTTCCAGATCCTCTTCCCCCGAAGATAAATCGCTCCCCGATTCTCCTACAAGGCTTGGGTGACTTTCGAAGCTAGAAGTGTCGTCTCCAGATGACATTTCAGAACGATTTTATAGTCTCATTTGGAAAAAAGTACAACACAAACCAAGGAGAAACCCTTCAGCGGCTATTGACACAATGACGTCACATCACTGAAGCCGCTGACTGTTTTCGTTGCCGTAGTCCGGCAGATTGGTGAAAAGATTGTGGGATTTATGGTAAAAGCACCAAATTTTGCACAAAGATAGGGAATGAACTATTTAACAATATTGGCTATGGGCCCACTTGGGATCTATCCCATAATTCTGTTTACAGCGTATTTAAGGGCGCTCTACTGACATTCAGCATGAAAACGAGGCGGGGTGAAAAAATCATTAAAAATGATCATAGTTTGGACAGTAAACCTAAAAAAATAATTTCAAGAAGCAATTGCTTGAAAAGCATTACATACAGTATCGTTAATAGATCAAGTGCATAGTCACATGACACGTCACGTGACCAATTATGTGAAAGATATAGAATCGGTTTAAACTCTAGCATAATCAATTTAGGTATCTGCACTGGCAAAAATTGGTTATTTTTGAAAAAAATATTGTGACCTCCATAGACCAAGTCAGTCATTTACACTTTCCAGGTTTAATCTACCATGTTCAAGAAATAATTTGACACACCCAATTTTCCCATTTTCCCAATATAATGTGTTAATTGAATTAAATTATTGACATACCATTTTGAGATTTATTTCATTTTTATAGCTAAACTGTTCAAGTTATGCCAAAAAATAAAACTGAATCTGTTTTTTATTGACTTAATGAATAAATTTGGGTTTAAGTAACGCTGGATTTTAAATACTTTCCAAGTTACAGCAGTTGAAATAATTGTTTACATTGCTTAAACGTCACAGATTAGTTACTGATTAGTTATCGTTACTTAAGGTTACCGGATACCTTCAGGGTGCGTTTCCAGTCTAAATTATGTAGCGCCTCGAAGAAACATCGTAGATAAATCATCCATGTATCATTTTAAAGCTTATAAAATTGGCTACAAGAATACATAAAAAGTTTTGAGTTCTTTGAAAATTTCGAATTTTCCGCGATCCTGTTTCTCCGATCTAGTGAGATGGCTTTCAGAAGCTCCGACTCCGAAAATATTTTAACGTTTTAAAATCTGTTTGCTTTGTCGCATTTCGGAGGAATCGTATTACAAAAGGGTGTCGGGGAATTTCAAAATTCGATTTAGTTCAAAAGTTATCATGCTCTCCGTGAAAAGGCGAAAAATAATCAGAGTAGATTTGCGGAAAACGCCGTCAAGAGCTCTATTTTTAGAATTTTCCAATTCCCCGACACCCTTTTGCAGCGGAGATATCAATTGACATTTTGTGAAAATTTTAAACAAATCGACTAAATTCCTCTTGAGTGGGAGCTTTTTCTAGTTTTCTAGTTTTCTTGTGTGACTTGAAAAATGGGAAAGACAAAAAGACCTGGAGGCACAAAGCCAAGGTGAACTCCTAGAGACGCCTTGAATGCCAGCATAGTTAGTAGAGGAGACAGCGATTTGCAGGCGGCTGAAACAGCACGGCAATAGCGAGCTAAGATCGTGGTGTTGGTTTCAAGCGATTACTGAGTCACCGTCAGACTTCACGTTTCCATCTAAGCTTTCTTGGAAACAAATATTTTCTCGGCTGGCTCCTATCAGTTCTTCATGTTCAGATGTGGGCCACTCGGCACTCTGTCTGAAAGTGAAAATACGAACCCTTGTCGTGTTTTACGAGGACTCCTATGTATGCTTGTTTGGCCTTGTTTTGCTTTTCTTTTTTCTTTGTTTTCCAAGCTAAGGGCATCCTGCTTGCTTTTTTGAAGGCATAAGGCCAACAACCGATGGAATTATGGAATCATGTGTGGAAAAACGTTTCTAAATAAACGTAAACATTGGTATATGAAATAAATTTAATATTATCTTCACACCGTCGTTACGGGCGAGTGAGCACTTGTCATGTGTTTATTGATCAATCAAACGGAACCCTTCACTTCCGGTCAAAAACTTCCTTTTGGTATGTCTGCGTCAACATTAATTTTATTCAACGGAGTTTTTGGTATATGAGACACTACTACTAAAACTACATTTCTGTGCGAAAAAAAAAATTCCCATCTTTTTCGTTTTGAAGGTATCCGGTAACCTTAAGGACGGTGCCTACTATTGTCAGCGCGCACGCCGTTCTGCGCATCTTGCGTCCCGCGGGTCATCCCGCGAGACAGGCCATTTGCAGAACTATTTTGAAAAAGCTGTGTTAATTGTGTAATTTTACAGACAGAAAGATGAAGGATTTTAAAATACGGTCGAAAGATATGCTTGAGAAATGAACGATTTGGGAAATCTTTAAATTCCACTACACGGCTACGAAAGACAATTTTCAGCTGAAATGGTATTAAAACAGCCGACCATTTCAATGATTTATCGTGGGAAGATGGTCGAAGAATCGTAGATTTAAGAGATTTACCCGACCAATCGAATGAAGGTTGTTTGGACTGCCATGAATCACTGCTGTCTTTTCGCCCAGCGCCTTGTGCTTTAGGCCTGTCGATGCTTTCGAGTTTCGTCAGTTTCTCCAAACATGGACTCGGCCGAGTATAAAAATGTGTGAATACGGTCAAATAAGCTTTGTGAAAACGGGTAAACCTCTTGGAAATCCAAAGAAGAATGAAGAAGGAAGGACTGTATGGGGTTTGAGCACAAAGGAAGCAGTAACAGCTTTGATTTTCAATGAAGAAAGTCGAAAGACGGGACTGACGCTTTTCCCCACCGCCATCTTGAAAATCTCCCAGAATGCAATAAAAGAAACCAATTTTCAGACTTACTAGGGAGGCCTTGGTAAAAAATGTCAATTTTTGAAAATAAAATTAGCGATAAAGAGGCTTACCGTCCACATAACTTTTTAAAACGCGTGGATACCCCCATTTTTTCTTTTTTGTAATCTATAATATAGAAGCTAAACAACGTTTACATATATTTTTTGTCTTTATAAAATTGAAACTTGATGTCCATTTCGGCAAAAACTTTGTGTGTGTTCATGGTCACTAATGAGGCTTACAAAGCAAAATTTGTACAAAAAATGATAATCATTGTAAGATAAATAGTTTGATTGGCATCCTTTGTGAAGAACGCTATGTCTAACTTTTTTTGTCCTAATATTTTGCCAGATAACCCAAAATATTAATCGAATTAAAAATAGTTTCTCGGACAAAGAAAAATGCTGAGTGAGCACTTTTTTCGATTTTCATCCTTAATTATCTCTCTTAAACGTATGGGTACCCCATAATTTTTTTTCTGATTTCAAAAGCCCCTTAGGGGGTTCAAACAATCCATATAGATTTTTAGAAAAAAATTGGTTTGCAATTAGTTGGCACCGTCCTTAAACACAGATTTCTTCGTTATTATCATCTAATCTTACCTTGTGCCAAGTTTCATAGAGAAGCAATAATGCCTACTTTTCTAAGAAAAGTAAATTTATTACACCTTGTCGATATGGTAAAGTGCTATTTGCTGTAAAAACATCTCAAGATTCACTCAAATTGAGTCAAAATTTCCAAAATCGACTCCCGAGGTGAAGTTTACATCAATATCCGCCATTTTGTTTTGTTTGCCGCTGTACGAAACGACAGTAGACAATAAAATACATATTTGTACGCTCCCTACCCCGGCCAGGTTCATTCTGTTTACCAGTTGCTAGGTGTGACCTTGTGACTCAGTTGACAATAGCCATGCGCATGCACCGACTTTGCTTCCGTTTATTTATAGAATATAGACTTATAGTTCCTAAATATGCCGCCGATTGAAGAGAAACTGGATGTTGAAGAGAGAAAAAAATAGCTAAAGCAAAAGAGAGAAGTTCGAAGTCTAGACTGGCATAGTAGTTGGTGGAAGAAAGAGATTCGTCCTTCCTGCACGCCAGATAGAAGAGCCCAGACCAAAGAGAGATTCGTAACCCCAGGGAAGACAGTTTGAGTTTACCGTGCAAAGAAAAGTGTGGAAGCCGTTCTTGTGTCAAAGAACGTCACAGACTGCTTTCCTGATCAATCGGCTAGTTCAGCAGAAGACAAAACGGATGAAGGTCCTAATTTTAGTCTAACTTATTAGTCTGATTGTGAAGTAAAGTCGCTGACTAGAAAGTACATGTACAGTCGATGAAGTCGATAAACAAAATTGAGCATGTTTCTGTGCGAGTCTTCACAACTGGTCGACTTCATTCAGCAAATAAATGCCACTTCTAAGTGCTCTATGCCGGATTGTAATGGTTGATTCTGAAGTTAGATGTTTCATTCATAATTATTATGATAATTCTAAACGGCCAGTATTCGTGTTGTTTAATACACGCTGTTTCCTGTTTCACAGCATGTTACTTCTAAGGAATTGTGCTTACGTTAAACTCTCAATCTAAACCAAAAGACACTATAATTTTAAATTGTAACCGGGCTTGGTTCATAACGTATTGACTTTGTAGATGGCCGTATATTTGTCATTTTTATATACATGTCATGTTATACGCCATATACCATACAGACGTGAAGATAACATGGTTCTCAAATTTCAGACTTCCTCGGAAACGAAATTAAATGTAGCCAGTTATATCCGGTTCCGGTTAAACCAGCGATTTTTAACCCACCGTTACGCTGCTTTGAAAAAGGAAAACTCTGGAGAAAAAGCTATTTCTCAAAATTAGGACACTTATTCTAATATTCTGTTAAATATAAAATGTTTCTAAGTTGGTCAAATTTTGCCAGTGCAGATACCTTCTTAAGTCATTTCATTATATTTACTAAATATATTTAATAAATATAGACTACTCATATTAGGTGTGAAGTACGTTGAAAGCAACATTCCTAACTGGTTTGAGTTTAATATGACTCACGTGACATACTTGCACATGTGTCTAAATAATCATCAGTAGTAATAGAAAACATAAAAATCAACTTCCGTTTCTCATTCCCGCTCACAAAGACCAGGCTTTAACATGTTAATAATAACTGCACCATCTAGTAGCAAAGCCTCGACAGATGGTTTTTCTGCTTGCACAGGACAGATCTTCTCAAGACATGATAACAAATCTGCTTTAGTGCCAAATCGAAGTTTCCCATATTGTGATAGTGAAGGTGGGACACTCTGGTTCTCATGGCAAAAGAAGTCGTCCAAGTTGCCATCCCTGACTTGACAAGAAACATAAAGTCTTGAAAATAGAGAGCAATTGTTCTTTAGTGATGCAATTTGGAGCTTGTTCTGGGATTTCTCTTTAGCGATAGGAGGTTCGCTGAACAGTGGTAACTTGTTTCTTTTTATTGTATCAAAGAGAGATGTTGTTCCATCTTGAATCCTCTTTGTAACAAACTCCTGGTACTTCTCCCTTCCAACTTGCTCGACAGTTCTTACTGTTTCAATAGCATGGGGACCAATTATGTCACAAATCTCCGCTCTGCTCTAAAAAAGGATTTCCCATTTCTTCAAATGTGCTACACAATGCAGTAACTTGATTTTGGAATGTGCTCTGTGTTCCTTTCATTTGCTCATGGTGACGGAAATCCGATTGAAGTAGATTTCCTTGTTCATTTTGAGATTGCCGTAGTAGTTCCTGTGACAGCTCAAAATCATTGATGATTCTTGACATTTCTGGACCAGCGACCATCCATCGCAGTAACTGCGTGGAACTCTCTGTGAGACCGATGGCTCCTCCATCCCCTTTCACTATCTTATTATTCTGTTCGTGTGCTTGGTCAATGGGAATGGATGCGATGCGTTGCGATGCGTTTTCTTCACAACGAAGTGGCCCTTTCGAAACTCCCCAGCTACTGTTGGAAGCTCAGTATCAAGAGCTTCCAAATCACGAATGTGCACTGGGAGCCATCTTGCATAATTGGTTTTGTCTAATGCAAAAAAACATGGCACCAATGATTTGCAAGCATCTTTGTAGAGTTGAAAGTTTCCTTCTCTTAGAGATCTTACAAATATCAGTATAGTTAACTGAAATTTGAGTGTTAGCGACCAATATTGGAATTGTGGACTTTGAGATTCTGCTAGCTTGCGCCAGTCGTTAAACAGCAGAGACTCTATTCCTTCTGGCACAGTTTCACAGTATATGCTATATGCTCTGTCCATAAGGATGTGCAGAGCACTAGCCGTAACTTGGTGAGCGTGTCTGGTACGTGACACGTGTGAAGCCTTTAGAAATGAATCGGCTGTACCTGGGGTTGTCACGCCAGCGTGAACCAAATCATTGGTCCATCCACTATTCTCGATCCAACTCCCGATTGCCTTATGTGCAGCAAGCTCAGTATGGAAACCACCAAGCATCACTACCAGTTTCTTCTCTCCATAAATTGATGGCCAGTTCCACTGAATTTTCTTGGCTAAGGCATAAAGTGGCTGGTCACAAGCTAGAACTGGAACTTGTCCCGGATTTAGAAAGTTTACTGCTTGTCCTGTGACATCAATAGCATGACGGATCATAGCTGCTGAATGTGCTTCCTCTTGGAATAGCGGCAACAACGCACTCACATCTACCGGCCGCAATTCCTGATTTGGCGGTAGCTCGCTTGCGTGAAAAGCTGCCCATGACATATCAAAAGTATCTTCCGATAGTTCTTGGTAAAGCTTATCTCTGACGTGGTCAAGCCATTTGTATTCTACACTAAAAGCATGCAGCATGTCAGGGCAACTACTAGCAAAAGGGCATTGCAGTACAGGAACTGCTGGTTCTTTCTTGGGGAGAATTACTGGTTCTACGCATGAGTAATAATATGGAAGTTGAGCAAGACGCTTGGTCCTCGAAGCTTGATTTTCAATGCCAACAACATCACGTTTTTCACCAGAGGCATCATTGGTTGGATGTTGAAACAGCGATATGCCTGTTCCATGGAAAGCACCTTGAGCAGTAACTGAACTCGGGTTGTGATCAATATTGTCCACAGCTCCGGTTGTGAATACCCCTTTATTAAGCTTTGGCGGACATACAACTCCTTCAGATTCAAAGAGGCTGCACACGCTGTTTTCCAAGTCTGTGGAAAGCTCCAACACTCGGTCATATGATATTGACAATCCCAGATTGTAGAGTTTATCAACAAGCGTACGCTTTCTTGTTTCTGCATGGGTCATAAGACCTAAGTAACTGGGCATTGGTGGCTCGCGATCTCTAGAGTGGTAAAGTGAAGTTCTTGTTGTTCCACTGCTGCGACATCGTTTACTAGCATTGAAAAGCATCAGTTGGGATATACTTAGCGTAGTTTGTCTTTCAATGTTGTCGCTGGATTGGCTCTTGATATCTGCTCCCCCTAAAATCATTCCTACCAATGTTTTTAAAGACTGTGGGACAGATGTTTGTTGACAATTGTTCTCAAATGTCCCGTTAAACTTGGTCTTCAAGTTCAACATGTCCCGACGAATTATATTGGTAGCCTTAACCAGGGCCATTGCTTCTTCATCAAAATCACGAGCACATGCCTGTTTTAAAGCCATGCCGATATCATCATCGAAAGCCAGCAGAATGTCTCGTCCTTGCTTGTGAGCCTGGAGACCTGGAACATTAGCCAAAATCCTATCCTTTAAATCAGTAGAGTGAATTCGGCCAGATATATCATCTCCAAGCTGTTGAAGACGGACGGAATACATATGGGTGAGCTCTGCCAGCCGAAACACAGGAACACTATCTACGAACGACTCAGAACGCGTTTCCTCGATGTATGCAACTAACTGTGCCAAGGCGATACCCTGATTTATCTTTTCTTCTCTGTTTCCAGTATCCTGATGTATTATTCTCCCTGCTTTGTTATAAAGTGATACCAAGCATTTCGCATGATATACCGCTTCTTGTGAAATCATATCTCCTGAGCTTAGTTTTGCAAGTAGCACCCTGTCTTGTAACTGGAGCGCGCATTCCTTAACTCTTGCATCTATATTGAAGGTTGAAGCTTGATGAAGAGTTTCCTGTGTACCACCACAGAAGAAGCAACTATTTGTGGCTTTGGAAGTAGTACCATCCAGCTTATCCTTGTGAATTTGGAACATGGAATATCAGCTGGCTCTTCTTGACTTTTTCGTTTCTCTGCTCTTTGCAATTTCAGATTGCTGAATTTGTATTTGCAGGTTTTGTGCCATTTTGCATTTCGTTGTATAAGCGTTGTTGCAATTCCTCCTCCTTCATCTAACTTTGTAATATCTATCTGTATTGGCAAACTTCCAAGCTCTTTAAATTGTAGAATATTTTTTGCCAGTGTATGCCTGTCCCACTCTCGATGTCAGATCTTCGTAGGTTACCTGGACACTGAAGCGGTTCTGCTGTGATTTCTTGGCACAATATACATCTAGTCCAGTCCAAGCATGAACTGCTCTGCTGAGCCATCATAGTTTGGTTTGCTGTTATGTTATATACAAGTATTACAAGAGGCCATAGAAACATCATCATTCGCCAAACTGCATTGTCAAAGAAAACAATAATGATAAAATGTTTAAATGCTGACTAAAACTGTAATAATATATACAATATTTCCCGTTTACTGAACAGTTTTTAGTGGTTTTCTCTTTTGAATCTCTGCGGAATACCCAAATCACATGGATACAATGACCAAAATCACATGGATACACTTACATAAATATATAAATATAAATATATATTCGATCATTCTCAATTTTTTTGGAGATCGAGTGTACGTTGGTATATATTATATATTCTTGTTTATATAATACGAAATCAGACTAAAATGATTTAATAGTTAGATATATGTCTACTTACCATTGTAGTGTACTTTAAATGAGTATTGTAGAACAATGAAATGGAGAAATTCAAACTAAGTTTTGATAAAATATAAACCACAACTTTGAGAACAGCAGGTGTATGAATCGAATAGGTAACCTGGCAAAATGTACACAGGCAACCCAAAACTAGAAAACATGTTTTTAATAGCATATAAATTTAAAGTTAACATAAAATTCATTTCACTTTCTACTTTCAATTAATTAAAAGTCTAAGCAAAATATAAAACGTTTCTTTTAAAGTGCCCCTACGATCAAATTTTGACATATCAATTTTTTCTCATATTCGTAAAGTAGAGTGGCTATATTATTACCAGTTCAAACCGTTTTTCGATACGACGACGGGAAGTCTTATTTTTTTAACTCCGAATCTTGAATTTTACATCCGCCATTACGCGAACCCGCTCCTGTGGGCGAGGAATGCCTGGTCATTTTTTAGCGTACGTGACGTCATACACTTAAGGTTATCGTATACCTTCAGGGTACTGTTCCGGATATAATTAAGTAGCGTCTCGAATATTCGTCGTATTTAGATAAATTATACCTCATTTAAAGCCTATAAAATTGGCTACAATGATATACCTAAGGTTTGTAATTTTGATAAAAGTGCGATTTTTAAATAAACTTCTTTTCCGAACAAGCGAGTTGGTTTCCAAGAGCTCCAACTCCACGGCAATTTAATGAATTTAAGATCTGTTTGCTTTTCTGGACTCCCACAGACCTTGTTTACGAAACTGTGTCGGCGATTGTGGAAATTCGAAGCCGTTCTGAAGATATTTTGGTCTTCGTGAAACTGCTAACGCGAATCCAAATATAGATGCGGGAATCGCTCTCAGCGCCTCTCTTTTAAAAATTAAAAAAATCGCTGACACAGGTTTTCAAGCTGATATCAATTGCGAACAATCTGTGAAAATTTGAAGTAATTCGCACAAATTCGCGTCGAGTTGGAGCTTTTTTCAAACTATGTTTAGAACGAAAATAGAAAGTCAAGAAAACGCTCTGAAATTAGCCGGCCGTCGAGACTGATTCTTTCAACCAGTGACTGGGAAATGTCACAGTCAAAACTTCCCACAACAACACGTGTGGCTACTTTTCCCATACAAACCTTCACGCGAACTAACATATGTAGTAAGAAAGTGTACCATTTTCCCGCTTTGAAAAGCAAACAAAACGTTTTGAATAGGGTTTGTGCATTGTACAGGACTGTTGCAATTTAACGAACCACAAAGCTGGCATTTCGCTAAATGAATAATTCAAGCCTTTAGTCGAGTACCAAGAATACGGTTTGTAATTCTCTTCAAGCCTCATGCAAGGATGGTTTGTGTACGTGTTGAGGACAGAAGCTTCTCCATAATTGTTTGTATCACATGGAATAGCCGGTAAGACCGTACTAGTATAGATTGACCGAAAAATAAGCGGCTACGTTTGCTGAGAACATACATGTAGTTTATCATAAATAACTCATATTGCTGTTTCCTATAAACATATAAACATATCGATGTAGTATGCCTTTTAATTTACTGCTAATTTTATTTTCAAGACAATAAACCACAGAAGAAACCACCAATATTATTTCATGAAGTACCTTAATGTTTCAGTTGTTTGTGTCAAACAGAAAGTTTGGTTCTGTGATAGCCACTGTAAAAGCTGCAGATCAGTCAGTTTCAATACATTGTTTTAGTCTCTAGTAAATTCTTATCATTCACGATTTCATGTTAGACTAGAGAGCGATTTAATTTTATAGCAATTACATTGTATTTTAGAATGTAGATTCGCCGGAAAATCTATTGCCGGGACACAGATAATTCTCGATCTCTCTCATTTACGAACTAGCAATTATCCGGGTTTCACTGTAAACAATGAACAAACTTAAGACTTATAAACTGCTGATCATTACCTTAGTGATTTCTCCGCTGAATTCTCCCTGTAGCCCGGGATCCAGTAACAGCACAACCTGAAAGCCGAACCAGGGAAAATACCCTTGGGAAAAATTACCCCAAAAAGATAAGAAACCTCTGCTAGCTAGCACTACTTACTGACAGGCCACTTCCCAAGCGATTTTAGCGACTATTCATCGTCCAGCTTTCAACTCGGTCGCCAGCGGCTCTATTTCCCCCTAAATCATCAACATCCGACAATAAATTTAAACAGAAAGACACATTACTATGTTCTGAAGAATCTGAGGCAGATTTTAGGTCGTTATTTACTAAACCACAGCAAAATTCGCAGTGTGAGTTTGTCGACAACATAAGAAGAAATGTATGGGTTCGCAGCAACTTGAGAACGACGCGTTAAGTGTATGACGTCACATACGCTAAAAAATGACTAGGCATTCCTCGCCCACGGGAACGGATTCGAGTAATGGCGGACGTGATTTTGACGGTAAACTCTCTTTAAAATGTGTGGTCTAATTGGCCCCATTCAAAAAAAATTCACTGATTTGGATATTTCTGCCACTGTTTGTTCTTATGGAATACAAAAAAGTGGCAAAAGAAATGGTCAAATTTCGTCGTAGTGGCACTTTAAGCAACGAGTAATGTCAAAAAATACAAAACAATTGATAAGAAACATTTGACATAAAACGTGATAGACTTAATGCCCGTTTTCTTCTGAGAACGACAAATTTTACTTTGTTTCCAACATTATTGATGATTTTCCCTACTCATTTTCAAAACTGTGACTGTTTTATGCAAACAAAACATACAGCCTCGTTTTCATGCTGAATGTCAGTAGAGCGCCCTTAAATACGCTGTAAACAGAATTATGGGATAGATCCCAAGTGGGCCCATAGCCAATATTGTTAAATAGTTCATTCCCTATTTCTGTGCAAAATTTGGTGCTTTTACCATAAATCCCACAATCCTTCCATATTTTTTCACCAATCTGCCGGACTACCGTGGTCAAAGTCAAAGATGGCGGTCGGACGAGCAATTTGCATCGTTTTTTTCGCGCAAAATATAGTACGCTGACTGGAAACGCTTGCGGTAAGCTGTTTTAAAGGGTAGGAAAAATAATCTAAAAATTACTTCATTTTGGCCTTGATTTCCCTTTAAATAGTCAGTTTACTGAAAAGCAACAATGGTCTTTGAAATAAACTTTAGATTTGAGATGGGCCTGAAAAAGATAATTAGGTTTACGCAAATACAAATGGTGAACAAAGAAAACCCAACAGCTGGCAACTTTAAGGTCTACACCTAAGTACCACAAAAACCAACCATGTATGAATTGCAGATAGAAGATAAACTACCACCGATCCCTCTGTTTCTTGAGATATTTCACTTTCTCGTAGCATTTTGCTTCCCTTCCCTTTCTACAATTCTTCGGGCATCTGGATCTGCGACGAGAACGGAGAGAATCGGATCCCTATTAATCCTATGTACGCCGCTGATGTAATCATCTGCAATCAGACTTATAATTGTTGTATCTGCTGCTGACCAGACATTGCGGGCAATGACGGACCTATGATGATAGGGCTGATTCCATAACGGGGGCACGGTTAGTGAGCTGATACTAGTGGGCTGATACTAGTGGCCGTACTACCATACTGCAGTGGTACTACCATACTGCATACTCGGCATACGGTGCCAACTAGCAGATAAGCTTCTGCTAGTTAGTTTTACAATGTATTATTTAATTATCTTTCCCCTGCCCCCGCCTCCTTCGTCGGCCCCAATATTCTGAAGATAGAATTTAGCAGAGCCAGCAAAAGATTCGGCTGTAATGCCATTTCCTCTAGCAGCCCGAACGAAGAAGCAGGATCTTAGGTTGATGTGCAGTAAGCGACAGAGAGCCGAATAATGCTCGTAATTCTTCACTGGGCACAGCGTCTGATTGCTACAACGACGGACTGCGAAAGTATTGGAAGTATTCCCCCAAAGAGTTTTCCCAAAGGTTTGTTTGAAAAGGAGACCAGCCCGGTCGGGGAAATAGAGGATTTCCTTGGAAAGCATATAACCCAGATCAGAGTGCGGTCCACAGAAAAGAAACCGATAGCAAAAAGCACAAATCGCGGATGTAGACATACAACAAAATGAGGGGAGTATCAGCTAAGGTAAGCTCCTGAAGGACATAACCTTATAGGTTCTCTAATTTAACTAAAACCATGGGAATAGCCTTACGGGGGTGTGTTTGGGCTTGTACCTGTTCCTCTCGAGTAGCTTTTAAATAATCTTTAATAGAGAGATGGGTAGCAGGGTGTCCCGTTCCCAGACCATCATCCCAATCCCCTCCTAGCCCCTCTCTGGTGAATATGGCCTATAGTTTACCGATCAAATTGTCAATCGTGCCAGCGGCGAACCTCGTAGGGCAACGGCAATAAGAAGACCTCTGCGCATAGTCACTAGCGCAGTTCATTCCGTTGATTTTGGTCCTTCCTGCCTTATCGTTCCAAACGAGAAACTTTAAGACTTCTCTAGGAGTGGAGGAATGTAGTGATTTAGGAGTAGGTAATACTGCCAAGAACGAAAGGCGCTCCCGGAGGAGAGCCGATTTTTGCTTTTCATAAGGTTTACTGGCCTTGCTTCGAGCCAAGTGGTTGAGGCGTCGATCAATACCAGCCCAATCGATCGAAGCAGGATCAAGGGGTAACACCTCAGGCCAGGGTTCATTTCTATAGTCACACCTATGGCAGAAGTTAAACCAACAACAAGATTTATTTGCACCAGCACGGATAAGATTATTACAATAGGTAAAGAAAGATACTAAAATTATGTTACAGGTTAACGGAAATAGCTTATGCCAAACGAGTCCGATAACCATCGTTAAGATAAGTGCAGTCGGGGCATGGTGCTATTGGTATCCATATCCGGGGGCATAGAGGAGAAGGGTTGTTACACGTTGCCGACACTCTGAATACGACTGAGTCCCACAGGGGTGGGCGACTAGAGAAGAGACCTTGGCGAGAGGGAAAGTGGAGGATATCCGAGTTACCCTTCTTCCTTAACGCGAATGTCATGTGCGAGTGAGAGCGGAGGATAGGTCACCAGTAGGGGACTGGATAGAGGCGAGGAATAACAAATGCTGAAGGTGGAGTTAGATTCTACTAGGAACTTCAAGAAAGGTCTAATCAGGATGAAAGGCAGGAAGACGTACGCGGTTTCCTCCTGGGAGAAGGTCTGTCCGAAGACATTAACTCCATAGGACAAAGGTGTAAGGTGTGGTGCAAAATGCCTCAGAGGGTTACCTGCAGAGTCCCTTAGCACGTTGGAATCCAACGACAAAAGGTCTATAGTATCGGACCCAAACTGGCAGTCGATTAGCTGCCAGGCGCTCTCCACCAGCATACAATCCTTATCAGATAGTATGTGAGAAGGAAAGTCGGCCGGGTTGCCGTGGGACGGGACAATCTGAAAAGAGATTACCGCATTACAGCTGAGAATGATAGATGCAACAGCTAAAAGAGCCTCGTTGGGCTGCAGGTTCTTAACCCCTTCCTTCCTCCATGAATGCAGGAAGGCTAGGTTGTCGGGATGGGCGTCTACTCGACTGTCGGAGATGAGGGTTTTTCCCGCGGAGAGAATCTTAACCAAAGCGTAAGCCTCCTTTATGACAATAGGGCAGTCACGTAGATCCTCGCTCCAATAATCCCGGACCGTAAAAGTGGGGTCACTGTCGGGGGGATGTTTTATGTCTCTCCAGGCGAAGTTGTAGGTCTTAATGATGCTGTATTTCTCGCGGGGCCAGATGAGGCATTCTCCCCAGAAGTCGAGGGAACGGCAATAGTATATCTCCTTTCTGAGGGCTCCTGACACTTTGATAGGGCGAGAAGATTTTGCTGTTCCGGAAATGGAGCTGTAGATTTCTCGAGCGAACAGCTGGGCTGCTGGAACCGTGAGTGTTGGCTGGTTTGTCACTAGGTTTCTGTTTTGTTTTGTTTGACTTCTTCAACTCCTGTTTTTCGGCTACGAGCCGATGGAATTTGCTTATCGTTGTTATTTGTTGCACTGACTGGACTTAACTCAGGCGTTGGCGACTAGAAAGAGATACGATTGTTTCCTTGAGACTTGTGTTTTCCTTTTTGAGGCGATCAATCTCGATTTGCATCTTAGATTCGGTTACGGTTCGATGATCAAGCGCGTGAAATTTGAAATTCCCCTTGGCCATTAAAAACAGAAAGTTTATTGTTTATGAGGCAGGTCTCGTTATGAACCCCTCTCTTACTTTTCCTTGGGGCTACCCCAGATGGAAAGGTTTGACCCATCAGAAAGGCGGCAATTTGGATTACTAGAAATTGTGTCTTTTCACTTGGAGATCTGCTACATTTGAAGAGGCCTGCCAAGATCCTAACGTCATGTGTGAACTGGTTCACGAGAAACCATGTTTAAAGAGAAACATTAAATCAGGGTACTTCTCACAAGTACAAGGGCAGCTGGCATTGTCTGGAATCACATGGTGTGATTTTGTTTTTTTCTTAACTGGGTCAAGGAGGATGATTGTAATAAGAATGAACCTTACTGGAATGAAACTGTTTACCAAAATTGAAGAATTTCTATTTCAACGATGCCCTACATCTCTTTCTTCAAATAATGAATAATATTCATGAGCTAATGAACAACAAGAAATTTGGCCGAGTGCAGTATGAAAACAATTTTCGTGTTCATTATACCTTAAGCAAGTACATGCCTCGATGAAATCCCTTTTAATATTCAAACTGAATGCACAGCATTCTTTTGTCTCCTGTGATTTGCACGATTACTAGCCAATCACTTCCTGAATTTTGTACAATGCACTCAGTTTGAATATTAAAGTATTATACATTCAATTCGGAAATATACTTTATTATATAAACAACTATGGGGATGCAGGTTGGAGCATTTAACCTAATTATTCGGAGATGTACTCGTAACTTAAAATAGCCAGTACTATGTCATGCATAATGCTTGTGGCCCACATACGGTATCCAAGCAAAAAAATACAGCAATATTTCCTACCATGTCATCCTGTTATATTAATGTGGCAACCAGAAATCCATTGGTAATTGTGAAATTTAAAGCATTTTTTTTTCAGTCAATTTCTGGTTGGCATATTAGCATGACAATTGCAATACAATGTTTATAAACAAGAAATTTTATTACACTACAGGGAAAATAACAAAAATATACATTAGTCTAATATAGGATCCATAAAATTGCTAAGCATACAACAAACTGTCCACAACTGGTTAGCATACCCAATCACTGACACAGGAAGGGGACTAGAAAATATTCCAAATCTCCTTACTTTGCCCGTTCTACCCAGTTGTTTAAGATCAGATTCTATATCAAACCCTTTGTCTGCCATGATAGAATCTGGTATTTTCTCGGTGTAAGAAACCCAAACTTGTAGGGTTCCTGAAAGTACAAATTAAAGCGACACTTAGAAATTTTTAGAACGAAAATACTGACAAGTGCGCCACCCTCGACTATAGAAAAATATTTTTGGAGTAACTTGGGAAGAATCGAAACAAACCCTAACCCTGATTTTAAACCAAACCCTAACCCTCACTAACCCTCACCACTACGCCACGAGGAATTTCGCTGCCGATGACCGCTATTTTAGAACTTTTATCTTGCTTTTCTCATTAGCATACACTAATTATTATTATTATTGTATTGTATGTATTGTATTCTTAAACACGGCTGAAAATGATTTGCAATTCAAATATTAGGGTTTCTTACACCGAGAAAGAACCTAGAATCTCTAGGTAAAATATCTCCTACATATAATCTGCTCTAATAGATTTATAAAACCACTTCTATAAATAATTTGTTTATCTGAAATGGAACCAGTGTTGAGCTGGGAGATAAACGTAAAGCCCCCTTAGCATCTACATCAACAAGACTCTTGATAGTGTTTGTGCCCTTGTAGCTGGAGTAGCTTAACAAAAGATGAAGGTGTTTGTATCTTAAGCTCGGTACAATCAATTATGATAATATTGTTGGGATATTTGTCCTTAAAATCACTGGGCGTGTTATCTATTAAAATATTCCTGTGCGGCCAGATCTTCAGATGCCCTATGTGCAAAAATAAGAAATTTAACCATGTTGTTAATATCGTACCCACTGTTCCCTCTGAAACAGCAAAACGAAATGACAAGTCAATTACACTAAGTCCTAATCTAAGTCTCAACATAAACAATAAAAAATCATCCTCAATGTCTAAGTTGTCTTTTCTGGCCACGTCTTTGTCATCATCATTGTTATTACTGTCCCCATCAGATTGATCGGAATCATCTAATTCTTGTTCAGTACCAAACAATAGAGTGGTATCTATAAGGTTGGCTTTAGCCTACGCTGTACCCCAGTAGACTATCCTACTTCTATCCAGATCTGGAAGAACAAAGTCTAGGAATTCCTTAAACTGAGAGTAACTCCTAAACCCTGTAAAGTGGCAGAACAGTTTAGCCTCTTTTGCTGGGGATGTGCATTTCGATTTCAAACACACCCGCTAAATCAGCTTGAATTCCCCTGCTCACTCTCAAGTTCATCCACCGGGTCAAAATGCCATTCTCCTTCTGAAGCTGTCTCTGTCCCCTCTCCTTCCATTATTCTCCTTTCAACCTCAAGCCGTGCCCTTTTAGCTGGTATAGACCTCTCGCCTCCCTGCAGCTTTGGCCACGAAATACTGACGGGCATGCTCCTTCCTTCAGTCGTCTGGAGCGGCTGTTTAGGAATTTAAAATCCTTATCTACAAAGTGTTCCGAGGAAACGCTTGTACTTGAAGTTAAGCTAAAGGTCTTTCTTCGGATCTCGTTCTTTCTACTGTTCCAAACCTGTAGTTTAAGAGAAGATAACAAACTTTATACATCAAAAAAGCAGTGAGTAAACATTATAACAAAATTTTCAAGTTAGCACTTGACTTCTGAAGCTTCTCATCCTTCAGAAATCCATGAAATGACCACTCTTTATTAGTAGATTGCAATTAAAAACACAACGATAGTGAACCATTACAAATGAAAAAAAAGCCAAAACGTCATTCACTTTAGTAAAGAAGACAAAAAGCGACCTCATCCACTCGTTCTCTGGGTCAATGTTTACCCATTTCAGACCACGTGACCAGTTTGTGACGTATGAAGCTGAATGGGTCTATTAGTGAAGATGGCGAAGCGTGCGAGACATCCTGTTGGTTTCTACAAGGCATCATCGATATTGTTGACTGTCACTTCGGCTCGAAGTACCGCCCACAGACCAAGTCTAAGGTGATGGGAATCTATGAAGTGGACAGTGATTGATAAGAGAAAAGCTGGCAAGAAAATGCTGCACAAATCGTACAACATTTTCGTATAAATTTATCAATGATCAAGCACCTCAATACATCAAGGAGCTTTTGACGATATATAAGCCTAAACAACACAAAGTCTACTTGTCGTGCCATCTTCAAACTCCAAGAATTATGGTGACATAACATTCATAGCAACGGCTCCAAGACTCTGGAATTCTACTCCCATACATATCCACTGTGAAGAAAGTTTAAAGATATTTAAATCATTACTTAGAACTTATCGAGTAAAATATTTGCTGAAAAGATAAGTCTTTATTATATTTTATTTCATCTCAGAGCTATGTAAGAGCGTTCAGACTTTGTGTAGCGCTCCAAAAACTATTTATTATTATTACAACGTGTCCTGGCGATCTTGGTCTTCAGCCAATAACACCTGGGAGCCTGAGAGAGCACCTTCCAGAAGAGTTGATCGAGGCGTTCGAGAACCGATAAAATCTGCATTGAAGAGGCGAGAGAGGGTCTGGCTCTGCTGTTTGAAAGAGGCCTGAAAGCCAAGCTAGAGTACGGAGAAATCATTATTATCAGGCATCATGTTGTTCGAGCCTTGTTTCCCTAAAACAAAAATCGAGCCACTCCGTACCTCGCCAGATTTGATACCCTGAAAGCAGCAGGCCTTGAACCATTCCTCAAGCGATATGTGACAGTCACCATTGGTCAGTGCTGCATTGCAGCTCCAGTCGCCTTCAAGCTCGGCAGGTCACCGGTATTCCTTGATGCAGCCGGCTATAAAGCTCGGTCTCGACTGGTAGAGAACGTCCAAGTCAAGTTTGGCAAGCATCACGTGCAGGCCACAGCGAATGATTTTGGTACAAGAGTCCAGTGAACTTCCACTGGTTTGCAAATGAAAACACTGGCTCTTTTAGGAGTCATCACATTCACAAAAAATCATGATACCAAATGCTTCTTCCACTTTTTTTCTAGCCGTTCGGATTATTATTAAAAGTTTTTGTCTCATCGAGCTTTCACACAGAAGAACAACGACTCGATGGTATATGTATAATAATTTTGTTATTTACAATAACATATTAGTCTTGTGGTTTCCAACTGCTATTTTCACACTTTGTCACTGGTCATCTGTGCGTGATTTCTTTGCACGCGGAACATGGCAGTGGGCTGGTGGTGGCATCCTTCTTTTCCCTGCAATATACAGTAAATTATAATAAATCAAGAGCTTATATTATTTATTTTGTTTTCCCTGATTCTGCGAGAGATGACTGACAATTATGAGAAACACAACGAGAAACACTTTTACTTACAGTTATGGGAACTGATATTTCAAAAACTCCACGTTAAATATGAGCATTTTCTCCCAGGGCTCGCATTCGATTAGATCTGGTCTTTGCCGAAAATAATAAAGAGAGAAAAATAATTTCAATAAACTAACGTCACACTCTCGGCTAGTCTTAAATCACACTGACGCTGAAGGGCCAGATTGGCACGGAACAGAATCCTTAGCGGGATTTTACGATCAAAATGCCATTGCTAGTACCGTATTTACCTCATCGAGAATTTGCAGGCTACCTTGAAGATAGCTTGATAGCTAGCTCTTCAAGGTAATCCAGGACGTAGTTTTCCATTATTCCCCAGAGTTATGCCTCTTCGCGATGAACTTCACCGCATTATAAATAAACAGAACAGAAACGATATTAATTTGGAAAACACGAAACCAACTTAGGTCCGAGGTCCGCTTACTGACAATCTTAGTCATATTTTCATTAGTTTCTTACCGCTGTATTTTTAGATTCCTCAGCCGACATTTTGTACCTTCTGCTTCTTTCGATTTTCTCACACTTCAACCTCCGCTTTAGCTCCGCGCAATGCAACTGTGTGAAGGGCCGCGTCGTCCCGCGAAACAATAGCATACACGGGTTGTGAGATTCCTGTGGTGCCTCGACTACGTGTAACCAAGTAGCCAGGCAACAACGAATGAAAGGCAGCCATCTTGGTCCAAAAAAACAAACGGTGAACAGACTACATCATTGCACGAAACATTTTATTTCAGTATGGAATGACTTGTCCATGAACATTGTCACTTGTTTGTACTCACGTCTGTAAGACGGTACAGTACAAAATAAAAGTCAGCATGTTGCCCCATTTCCGTTCAGCCACAATTCCGGCCACTTTTTCTTCGCAGCTCGATTATTTTTCGTAAATTTGTAAATAAATAAAAACGACAACATCGGTCTTCCGGGGGGGGGGGGGGGGGGGGTGTTGGTGAAATTGACCGAGCCATAAATATGCCACTGAAATTATTTAGGATTTATGTAGTTGGATATAATTTCACATGAATGTATTATTTATTATCACCGCTGACCCCGCCTGTAATTCAGTCTATACTGCAAGAGGCGTGAATAAACATTATTAGTACATGTATATATCACACCAGTGAATATGACTTTCCGCATGCTCTGATTGGCTACCCAAACAGTGAATATGATTTCATATTCACCTCCGAGCAAAGCAGCGATCATCTCGCGCGAGTTTTTGTCCATTTGATAGAAAATAAAATAACTATATGGTGCTGGCTATTCACCTGGAGAGTGGTATATACTAAAACAATTATTCACCTCTGTGTTGGTGAATAGTGGTGAATATTTACCTCGCCGAAATGGCTCGGTAAATATCCACCACTATTCACCTCCACTTCGGTGAATAATTGTTAATTATTAATTTGATTGCTGAAACACCTCAAGCCTCTAGAATAAACTATACTACAAGTTTTAGATTGAATACATGTGTGATCAAGAACTTTATTGTCATGTGGTGGCTCTGATTAGAGCCTTTTGTTTGTTTTTGCCTATTGCAGGCAAGTCTTGGCTGTACTTAGTTGTTTCTTGGCAAGGTAGGGTTCAGCAACGCTGCAATCAGCTCGAGTTTTCTGATTGAGCGTCTCCCAACAACCTTGCCATTCTTCTCAGCATTAGAGCTTCAGAAGCTCTTTTATTTTCTTCTTCTTCAATTCAGCTTGCTTGAAGGGGATGCAGGTGTCACAGTTGGAGGAGTGGGTAGTGCGTCTTCTGTAAATTCGTGAGTTGATTTTGAGATACTTGGAACCTTTCATGCAGCCTCCTGTTTGCCCCTTGTTCCCAGAAGTCTGCTGCATTTTGTGTAGCTCCTCTTCTGGCATTGGCAATCTCGCAGGGCTTGACGCTTATAAACCAGAAGATTTGTGCAGGAATCCCACCGATTTATTTTACAGTGGAAGTACATCGTCATTTTTCTTTTCAACACATCAGTAAATGAAGACCACATGGACATTGAAGGTTTTAATCAGTGCCAAGTAATATTCTATATAACTAGTAATCAGCAGATCCTTACAGTCCCACTTAATGCATTGTAAGTGTTGTGGGGCAATCTTCTTTTTTGTTACTAACGGTTAGAATACTGAGAATACTGAGAATACTGAGAATACTGAGAATACTGACAATACAACACCCATTAGTCACTGGTATGTAGTATACCAGGACGTGCATGTATGGTGTTATAATGATGGTGTGTTGGCAGCCCGGACCGCTTCCTGGCATAGCGACCATCTGTTCCCCCAGTCTTTAGCCTGAGTTAAAATAATAAAACCAGTGCAGGTTGAAAAGGAAATAATTTCTATTCATATATATAGACAACATACTCTCAGTTTCATGCATGTTGTCCTTGTAGAAATAGAAAAATTAGGAAGTATGTCTGCTTGTGAATACATAGAAGTTCTTAGGAGCCAAATAAAATGTACCCTCTGCCTTGTTCAAACATGAGCTGGAAGAAGACATAACGTACAAACAATTTTTATGATTAGTTTAGTGTACTAAGCTTCTGTGCAAATCCTTCAATTCTCTCATCCCCCATACTCTCTGGTACATGTAATTCATCCAAGAGTTCTTCGAAATTCTGTGAAAAATGAACAAAATATATATTCACTGTGATATTTATTGTGTTTAGGCTGGCTATGGTAATTCTCTTGTTCACGAGAGAGAGAGGGAACTGTGTTGTAGTTGGATTTTCACATGTTTGCTATTATTCATCATACATCCCAAACTGTTTTGCGAGGTAGATATGAAAGGCTAGTACTTACCTTCCAGAGATTTGTTGTAGCCTCTACCCGTTTGGGAGTGAGTAAGTTGTCTAACTGTCGTTGTGCAGCTTTGCCAGTACCCGCCTTTTGTTATCACCTAGTAGTGATATGATATACAAGTTAAACTGTAGACTTATATGAGTGAGAGGAAAAATTAAAATTAGACGAAAGGTAACGTACCTTGAAGTATAATTGTAGTTCTCTGAAGATATGTGGAGCATTATGGGATAATTAATGCATACTTCCTAATTAACTTACTGGTCAGTGTCACGTGTTTAAAGGGATACCCGAGTGAAAAACACATTGGGGCTCAAAAGAATCTTCAACATGTTCTTTGTTCAGAAAATGTATTAAAATTTGATCAAACGTTTTTAGTATTAAGAACGAGCACCTCAAAGTTGGCCCCGCGAAGACATGGGCGCCGCCATCTTTGTTTGCATTTACGGAAGTGACGTCACTTCGTCCCACCAGCGTATCGCGGCTACTTGTCTTTGTATGATTTTCATCGAGATTGCAGAGGAATTCTTACAGAAACCGGAATTATGATGAAGACGACATTATGAGAAAAGTTCAGAAGACTGGGAGGAGGAAGAAAAGCATTGGGAAGGCGAGAAATTATCAGACGAACAACAAGGTCTCGTAACTGCCATTTAATAACAGCAAAACAACATTGCTTAAAAGACTCGAGTGACTTCTGAATAAGTATAAGAACTACAATGTATGTGAGGTACAGTTAAGGCGTTTATCATCCTAAAAACACCTAATAAGTGAGAGTGAGAACGCTGGTGGGACGAAGTGACGTCACTTCCGTAAATCCAAACAAAGATGGCGGCGCCCATGTCTTCGTGGGGCCAACTTTGAGGTGCTCGTTCTTAATACTAAAAACGTTTGATCAAATTTTAATACATTTTCTGAACAAAGAACATGTTGGAGATTCGTTTGAGCCCCAATGTGTTTTTCACTCGGGTATCCCTTTAAAGCTTTCAAATGCAAATGAGTACCCAAGGCGCAATGAATACTAATCAGTTCTTTCTGGAGTGCAACTAATAAGCTGGCGAAGGTCTCATGTGGATGAGTGTTGGGATAATCATGTTAGTATAGGGAGGGTACATTATCCCATAATGCCCCACATATCTTCAGAGAACTGCAATTATACTTCAAGGTAGGTTACCTTTCGTCTAATTTTAATTTCTCTTTCGATATGCCCCACATTATGGGATAATTATGCGATTTTAAAGTACCGAAGCCAGTATGCAACATATTCACAACACAAGGTGAATTGTTATAAACCTGCATGTGCAGAGACAACTTCTACAGGAAACCTGAGATAATATTTACTAAAGGTGTGTCCATTTGTCGGGACATCCTGACATACATAGGTATCTATCATTATGACATATGCTCCTCGAAGGCTAGCTATGAGCCTTAATATCGATGCATTTATATTTTACGCCTTCAGCAGTAATACTGTTTAAATCCATCTCACTACATATGGTGAGTATAGACACTGGCTTATGTGGCGAACAAATGACATGATTGAACTGATACTTTGATACAAACCTGGACTTGATCTCAGATCTGTCCTACGACGAACATATTCTAGTACTGTCATCTAGGACATAAATATAAGTGTTTTATTTTCTTGAAGTTAAAATCTAATGCGCAGAAAATCTGCTCTCTTTGAGCAGATGTTAATGCATCAAGCATTATTGTCTTTAGTGTTAGGATTTTTAAATCAAGTTGTTCCAAAGGAACAATATCTTGATATAATTGGCGACTATTGACATGACACATATTCCATGTCGAAGACAACCGAGACTAGTGTCCTAAGGTTGCACTGACTTCCTTGAGAAGTCTGGTAATGAGAGGATGTGAAACAACAGATACATGATGAGCGGTACGTATTTACAGTACAATAGTTAGCATAGCATTATGCCAGAACATTTTGCAGCCTCATGCGGTATAGGAACCTGAAGTTGATTGATCTGTTTCTGACCATACCAGGTAGACTGCGTTGTACTGCTTATCAATTCCAGATGATAGTGATCTTGATTACTTCATCAGAAAATCCACGGTGTAAGGTTATGGATAATATATTTAACATCGTTGACGTACAGGAGTGGTTTCCCAATCTCCCGAGCCAAAGGCTCATGTAAAATTGCACGACTAATACAGCTATATGTTAAAATTATTTACACAAATATAGGGTAAGCTATATATTAAGACTAATTACAATAAACTAAGAGACATCTTGGACATTTGCAGCTATAGGTAGTACTAGTAAGATCCAGATTGAGTAACTGTAGCAGATCTAATTTTTACAGGCAACTGATTCCAGATGTGAGAAGCTATGTAATTAAAATAATTATGCTGGTACAGACAGTGATATGAAGGTTGCAGAACTTTACCTTTGTGACCTCTTAAGTTATAGGAAACTTTATATTCTTTAAATAAGTCGGAAATATAGGAAGGGCCATTAATGTTGTTACATTTATACAATAATAACAGAGATTGGACTCTTCTTCTTTGGTCAAGTGATTGTAGAGAACAGGAGTTAAGAACCTGGTCGTAGTCCACACTAATTACCTAAACTTAAAAGTGTCCTCAGTGCAACATGATTCACTGACTCTAATTTCTTACTAAGTGTCTTATTTAGTCATAATAAGAGCGGACTGCAATATTCTAAGTGAGGCATGATGTAAGCCTTGTATAGGTTAAACAATACCGGATTAGGAATGGGATTCTTTACGTGCCGTAGCACCCCTAACTTAGCATAAACTTTTGCGAGTGTTTCCTTAAAGGGGAACTCAACCCTAAAATCAACCCAACGTCTTTACAAATATGTATTCCAAAGAAATAAGTTCTGCTATTTTATTTTTCTGTGTTGCGCATCTATGAGGAGAAAATTAGTCTCCAAGTTCGATTTTCCGCTGAAAATGCTATATTGTGTGGCGGCTCAATTCAGTGCAAATTTCCCCATAATGTACGTCACACATACCAAGGAAAAACGATCACACCTCTAGCACAAAGAAAACACAATGGTCCGCAATTAGAAGCCGTTAGTCCCGCTATTCAATGTCGGGGACAGCATGGCAAAACTAATTTATTCCCCGTATCTGACGTCACAAATTACAAGACTTGAGCCGTCTGTACATAGCGGATGTTGTGAGGAAGGTTTTCAGATTTTCTCTTGCTAGATGCGCAACACAGAAAAATTAAAAAGCAGAACCTATTTATTTCGAATACATGTTTGTATAGACATTGGGTTGATTTTAGGGTTGAGTTCCCCTTTAACATGAGATTTGAAAGATAAGTGCGTATCGAGCGTGACACCTAGTATTTTAATTGAATCCTCAATAGTGATATCTTCATGTCCAACATTAAGGTTATAATTTGAGTCCCCAACAATCATCACTTGGGTTTTATCACCATTGAGTTTCAACAAATTGCTGTAAATTTCAACAAATTGCTGTTAAATGTGTAACACGGTTTTTTCTATTAGATTTTTGAAAAATAATCTAATTGAGAGATGATTAGAAATATTGCATAAAGAAAATCTATTGATACCTTCATCATCGAGGCTCACTTCAATGTCATTCACAGGGTTTTCAAAAGAAGCCGGCAGCCGGCGAATCTCGCCGGGTATTTTACATGAAATCGCCGCCTACTTTGATTGAAAAATAGAGATATATGCGCCAATGGCGCTCGATGCTGGCCGCCTACTCTTCAAGTTTTGCCACTTACTTCAAATGTTATTGAAAACCCTGATTCAGACACTTCCCAGTCCACTTTCCAATGTTGCCCTGATCAACAGTGCTCAGAATCGTGCTCACTTTTGGCTAGCTCAAGTGTTGAGTGGTGCAGCCTGTAGTACTCCCGGTGAATACTAATATCGTGACCCATATGTCGGGCCAGCCACTCTAGCTCATTCTCTTGCAGGTCAAGGCCTTGACTAACTGTGGCGATATATTTTCTAAGACGCGTGCTGGTGATAGCTTCAGGATGCTTCAGTCCCACTTCCTCACTAAAGGCAACCTTGTGCAACGTGTCCCAACTGCGTAAGTGCGTAGTAGACAATGAAGACGAGCGGGCAAATATGTATGGATTTTCCTTGTTAACACCAACCTCGTCCCGCGTTGAAAGGAGCAGATCTATACCTTCTTTCATCTCTTTTGTAAGAATAACGGGGACTTTCCTCCCTCTTTTCCCACGGATTTCTACTAGATCTAGCCTGTATGGAAGAAAATTCCTGTAAATTCAATTCAAAGTTATCATGGCACCACATGTGAGTTGAGTTTGTTGGTATCTCCCCCTTGCTCCGAGGGTTTTTCTCAAGGTTCTCCTCCATGCACAAAAATAAACACACCAAATTCCAATTCGCTCTGTGGTTTAGCTGAATCCTAACTTTTATTAGCTCCTATGGTTGTTTCAGGTCACGTTACAAATTCAGAGTGCTTAACACATCATATCGTACTGGTAATGGTGCCCACTATGAGATCAGGACCTCAATTACTGAAGAAAGTATGTGAATGAAGTATACACATGCATGGTACAATTGTGTTTTTTAAACATTTGACCTAAGAATTGTGTAACTCTTTTATCATCCTTTTGTTTAGCCGGATTGTTTTTGTCTATTTTTGTTTTGCACGTTACGTCATTGCTGACATATTGGTGGACATTAAAAAAAGATTCCTCATTAGATTCTCTTGTTAGTTCCACCAACATGGCCACCACATCTTTGTCAATCGAATATCTGGGGATTGGTTGCAAGTCATCAATAATATATCTACTTTTATGAACTCGACTATTTCGAGTCCAGTCCACATTGGACAAGATGTTTAAAATGTTCACCCCAGAAAAAAATAACAACTGAATTCGCTTATGCCTTACGGGGTTGAAGCTAAAGATTGGTTTTCACTAGAGGCAGAAGCGATGGAAGCATTAATGAAAGAACTAGACTATAGATTTTGTTTGTTTGCCAATATTTGTTTGTGATATTTGGCCACAGGGGCGCAGTAGGTTAAGGCAATAGGAATTGTGGTCCCTTACAAGGCCAGCCTCTGTGGGACCGATTTTACATCCTCATCCAAGAAGATGTGAAGGTCTAACCATTTAAAGTTGTTTCACAAAGGCAGCGCCTTCTATTCAGTCATTTTAAAACCCCAAGTGTTTGTTTCAACCCGCGACCTCCATTTATCGAGCTAAAAAAAGAAATTTATTTAATTACTTGGATTTTTATGCCTTTCAGAAAACAAGCTGGGTCGTTCAACTGTCATAATATAAAAACAAAAATTACTCCGCAACAATACACTCTATCAACATTAAATGTTCTGTGTAGAGTTTTATTATCAATGTCTAGAATAATTATATTTAAAGTACAGCTTCGTAGGACTTATAGTTTAAATTTTAGATTTTTTGATGACGTCACATTAAAACCTAAAATAGTACCCCAGACAGTGAACCATTTTAAGAAGTTAAGCTGCAATAAAAAGTATAAATAGTGCAACAAAGCATACAAAATCATAAATAGTTTATTATTTTCAGAATTTTATAAATAAAAGAAATTGGCACACAAAACTAATTCCATAATCCATTTTCAAGACCAGTTTTCGATTGTTTTAACGGTTTCGTTGGGTGATTTTAACTGATTCGGAGTAACGCCCCTCACTGGTCAACTTTTTGTGGAGAGGTTAATGTTAATGTTGGTTTCTAAATAGCACTACAATAGGCCTTTTGCAGGAATGTAATCACGTGGTTGTACTACACAGGGAAATAACTGACTTCACTTATTTAAATGCACTTGTAAGATCGGTTTGTAAAAGCTATTTTCCACTTCTAGTCAATTGTCGATCTTTCTAAAACATCGTTTTTAAAGATAGCTTCCCGTCCAGCATCCATGGCAACGCCTTTCCCATGGGGATCACAAGCTCATCTCATTCGTTAAGGAAGTATTATATCAGCATGTGAATGTTTTCTGTAAAAGGCCTATTGTACCGATCAAACATGTACAGCAAAAAGAAAACATAGGTCTGTTAGTTACAAACAGGCACGTTAGTAACTGTATTTAGTGTATTTACCTTTCACTTAGCCTCCAGCCTTTAGAAAGGTAGTTATCTTGTATGTCTGTGATCTTGGTCTGCTTCCAATTTGGCCGGTTCCTGTAAGACTCAACGAGCGTCTTCGATGCCTCTCCGTCCCGCCGCTTATTAAAAATGATCACTCTGCAAATCAAATTTTCCGATAGCTCCTCCCACATATTAAGCGGCGGTGTTGCTTTCAGGCTTTTTGACAGCCTGTTAATCTGTGAGAGGAGGTGCTTACGCAACTTCTCTAGATCACTGGTAAGTGGCAGCAGCTCGATCTTAGCGTACTCTTGATTAGAGAGCTCTGCCTAGGAATGGTACGAGACCCTGTGGTTCCAGTCTGCCTCCATGAGTTGCTGGAAGTAATCCAGATCTTCAAGAACGTAGCTGTCTTTCCTTCGCAGGGCCTGGCCTTTCAGGATAAGGATACACTTCTTCAGCGAATACCCCAGCTTTAAGGCAAGGGAGGGAACTCTGACCTTCTTCCCTACTGGTGCTTCTCCAAAGCGGCACAACGACTGCACCGCAGAGACAATCTCAAAGGTCCCCGGTTTGAGATAATCTTTCAAACTTTGCCTTTGGCAGTTATCAGAGACAGATGTACTCTTTCTGAGCTCCAACAGAAGTCTTGCAAGTTCTCGCATCCCTTGTGAGACTTCGTGTGACCTCGACCTTCCAACCCTTTCCAGAAGCACCTCCCCTAACTTGCAGATAAGTGGATCGGTTCTAGCAACAAAAGATATATCATCCTGTCTCATGGAGGCCTTCAGCTCGACCAGAGCTTTCTTGTCCGTTGGTGTGAGCTGGGACATTAGCAGGATCCTGCTTTGTTCTTGCACCTTCTGGTACTTTTGTTCTTGGCATTCATCCTCTCCCTTCGACTGCTGGCTCTCAGTTTTAAACTGGCATGCATTGGTGTGCTTCCATAGGTCATCTTTTTTTAAAAAGCCCAAGCAACTTGCACAGGGGAGGAAGTCTATCGATTCAAGATTTTAGTTTTGTGAAGGACGCCTGCATGGTATGAATTGTCCACGTTTGGTTTCTAAAACCAAAATGTTGTGAAAATAGTTCCCTTTTAGTCGCAGTCTCTCAAGTTCTTTTTTTCGTTCACTAGAACCCTTCGGAAAAGCCATTGCTTTAGTTACCTCTTCAGTGTGCTTGTGCATGCTCTGATAGTGTCTTGCCACCTTTGATACCAACTTGTTGCAGAAGAAACAACACTGCCTTTTATCATATACTCTTGTTGAATACTCCCTCTTCTGGACGGATATTATAACTAAATCAGATTACAATGTACGTTCTTATGTTATATGAGAAAGATTAAAATAATTGGCTACCAAATACTCCATGGTCATTGGTCATTGCTTAGGAGAGCACCACAACTATAACCTAAGGGACGCCACTTTAAATCTTGGTTTACCAGCCCCTAAAACCAATTTTGGAAAATATACATTTTCCTATAGTGGAGTAGCACTCTGGAACAGCTTAACACATAATATGAAGCAAAACATTTCACTAGCTTCTTTTAACCGTAAATTAATATAATTGTATTTTTAGTGATTTATAAATATATTTATTTTAGAAGACAATAACTTGAATGTACATGTATAAGTTTCCTTGACATTGTATTGTAGCTTAGTTCTATACTTAGTATTTAAATTAAGTAATGAGTATTTATATCTAGTTGTAAGTAGCTGAATTCCTTTGTCTTTTTAACTTTTTAACTTGTATGCCAACACGGCTCGTCTGAAAACCAGCTCTGTTGATGTCGACTACCATGTATAAATAAAATTAATTACTATTATTATTTTATAGTGCAATTTAAGGCGCATTTTACAGCGTGTTAAGCTGCCTTTTAGGGCACGTTTTATAATGCAATTTAAGGCGCATTTTACAGGGTATTAAGGTGCCTTTTAAGGTATGTTTAGAGCGTGTTATCGTGCCTTTTAAGGCGCGTTTTAGAGTGTATTCGAAGGCGCCTGTTAGGGCATGTTTTAGGGTGCGTTAACACAATTAATTTCTCCTCTTTGAGTGTTTGAAACCACTTGATTTTGCTGTGATGAAAATGGTTTTGCCGTAACTGAATTGATTTTGCCATGGTGAAAATGATTTTGCCATGACCGAAATTGATTTTTTTGTAATTGAATTTGATGTTGCCATGATGAAAATGATTTTGCTGTAACTAAATTGTTTTTGCCGTGATGAAAATGTTTTTGGCGTGATACTTGTGGGCCGCCGTAACATGTGACCCGTACGGCCCACAGCATGCTTTCCTTTAAAACCATTTACAAAAGTCACATGATTGTTTTTGGGGGTGAAGGGAGAGGGGGGCACCTGTATGATGTGTGCGGGCCGAAAAAAGCTGTCCAGCCCTGCTCGATTTTATGCTTGTTGTTTTTAACTCGTGGATGCGCGCAAGCGCAGAACAAGCTATTAGAGTTAGTGGGGTCGAGCTAATTTATTCATTGTTTTATGGTGTGTACTTCGTTTTTTTTTCTGTGTACATCGGGGACTCTCTGAACATTGGCTGTCCGAATAGTCCGAATAGTGTTCGATTTACCGAAGATATATTAACGGTTTTATGGTACGCATCCAAATTTGGTCATGCTGAAGAAGATGTATTGATGGTACCCTTCCAATGCCAGACACTTCTAACCTGGACAGACATGGTAGTGGGTCCCTATCAATCACTTAGTGGTGATGACGTAACGATGACGTCATCGGTCACATGGTTTTAAGTAGATGCCCATATCACCCTCATTTCTAATGCCAGACAGTTCAAACTTGGACAGGCATTGTATTGGGTCCCCACAAATCACTTAGTGGCGATGACGTAACGATGACGTCATCGGTCACATGATTTTTAGTATATGCCAAAATAGCTCACTGACCTTCCACAAGTTGCCCTTAGGGGCCATATGTTTCCGTTATTAAGAGTGGTCATATGATAAAAAAAATACGTATTAAATAGGCTACAAGTTAGGTCTGTCTGAACCAAAAATATTTGGCTCTCAGTCATAATTTTTTTATGCATTCGTCATGACCTCAAGCTGAATGATTTCCTGTCCTGCCCTCCCACTCAGTCAATAAATACCTCATTTATCATGTGTATTAGACAAAAATTGAGCAAAATGAATTTTATAAATGCATTGCAGGTTGATGGTGAGCGTAGGGCACATTTTACTTGGAATTAGCCGCATTTGAGGGTGCATTTTTAGGCACCTTTTAGGTCGCGTTTACCCTGCAAGCAGAGGTTTCTCGAGAAACCTCTGCTCGTAGGGTAGGTCGCATTTTAAGGCACGCTTTGGCGTGAATACACCCTTACGAAGAAAAATATCAAGCAATTGGACACAAAACAGAAAAATGAGGTTTTTTATCATTAATTTAATGTCATGCCCCAACCTAGAACCGCCAGTGATCATTACTCCAGTGATGCCCCAAACACTTGTGGAAGGGGATGCACTAAATATGTACTGCAATGCGTCGGGACTACCAGAGCCAAACATCACACATTTCAAGGACAGTGGCACAGTAAAGCATGGAAAGGTACTCCATATTAAACGACGTGGCGAAGGTGTTTACTGGTGCGAGGCAGGTAATGGGGATGAATGCAAACCTGCCATCTCTAGAGCCAATATTACTGTCCTATGTAAGTACATTTCAAGTTTTAGGTTTCTTTCATGGAAACTGACTTCAACATAAATGGCTGGTACATGCATAGGCGTGTGTTTTGAAAATGTTATTTTTTTTACTTTTAGATACACGTACAAATGTAGCAATCAATTTATAAGAAAGCAACCACTTGTTCTTTCCTTATGAATTTTTTTTCCAAAAGTTGTGTACATCGGGGGTCGTATGTGTTGATGAGAGTGGAATGGTTGATTTTTGCTTGTTTTGCGATTTGAAGCAAAAACAATTTTTATTACACGACTCAAAATGTAAGTTCCTTATGCATTTCTACTTCACACGTGATAATTAAAGCCTAGAGCTGTAGAAAAATGCTATACTGATTTGAGTCAAATGTTTTCAATTTGAACATCGCCCAGAATGCCGCGACACATCCGGGACATTACTAAGAACAACAGCGCTAAATTCCAAAGCTAAGCAATGATACGTGAAGCAAATAACAGAGACAATGGGCCAAAACGCTTCAGTGATGTTACGATTTCACTCACTTACGCAGAAAATAACCTTCATAAGAGTTAGGTACCCATGGGCTTTTGTAGAAGAGATATCAATTAAGTATTTGCACCCAAGATTAAACAAGAGGCTGTACCAGCCTTTACTCGGGCCATATGGAATTTCAACAATGAATAGTTGGTATTCTTTGCAGGTTTGATTAAAAAAGTATTTTACAATTGCAATTGTTTTAGCCTTTGGGAGAATAATAAATTCTTTTGAATTCTTTTTACAAGAGTTACATATATAAATTCTTTTTAAGAAGAATTGTGATTCTGTCTCCAGAGAAGCCATATAATAAAAATGTTATATTAGTTATGTAAAAATAATGCTATTTTAGAGTGCCTGGGATGATAACTGCCATGGAAAACAGAAAGCAAATTGCAGCCATGTTTATAGCGATACTTACTGTTTGTAAACACTGACGTCATTTATTTATTTGCATATATAATGTGGTTGGCAAAAAAAACCATGTGTTTGTATGACTTGTATGGGAACTAGCGATTTAGGCCTCACAAAATACATCTAAAGTCTCAATTCTGATTCCAAATCTTAATTCCTTTATAAGACTTATAAGTTTAGAGCATATAAGCTTCGATGAAAGGGCTTGCTTGCATTTTGGAAGAACAAGAAAGTAATTTGGCGATGAATAATCACCGACCTGTGATATTTATAAGCATCTGACTGGGTTCACGCTTCGTTTCTGCCAACCACAGAAAGCAACAAATGTGGCGTGACTGGCCTGTGTGACGTCACAGTAAGTATCGCTATAACAGTAGCTACATATGTTTGAGACAATATATATGTAGCAACACAAGACCAGTTATAATATGGTGAACACGAATGGTTAATTCTGTCCTGCTCTGCTGAGACTTACAACTCTTTATCAAAGAAGTTTGATTTCACATGGTTTCGCATGGTTTTCAGGGAAGAATAGGCGAATCCTTGCTGACGTCATTGTTTACATTTTTGCCTCATTAGCATAAATTAAACTTCAAGCTACAAACAAACAGAGTACATCAGTTGAAAGAGAATTTTAAACTGAGTAATCACCGAAAATGTAAGATTGATATGTTAAATATTTACAGAGAAATTGACTTTTCAAAACTGTAAAATGGGCTGGGGGGCAAAAGTTGCTGACAGCCATACATTCTTTGTAAATTTTGCTATTTTAAAATACTTTTCCTCAAAATAGATAGATAGATAGATAGATTGCCTTTATTTAAACACGATTATGATTAAAGCACATTAGGCTTATGGGGTCGTGTGTCTATACTACTAAGAATTATATAACTGTACATCTATTTACAATACTAAAAATTACTAAGAATACTTACAAATGTAATAACATTACTGTAATAAGTAAATAAACTTCAAATTACTAAATTGAACTTACTAATAAATAATGATGCTAAGGGTACTACAGAGCTGCTAAAATGTTTTTCTAAAGTACAATACATTCATACCAGGCCTCAGTTAATGAGTGGACTCACAAGTAAATGAAGTCATCACTCTTAAATCTAGTAGAAGATGTTGTGTTAAACTTGAACTTCTCAAACACCGCTAATTTATTTAAACAACACTCTATATCCTTATGTCCTGCATATACTATTGACTGATCACTAGAAATAACACTATTCCATAAAACTGATCCACTATACTGAACTGAATGTTGAAGGAACTAATAGTATTAAAACGCAGTATTTCAAGGGAATCCGCTACTCTTAGATTATAACGGCTAGTCCTCTTAACTAATATTTGATCGCATAAAATATATGGTAACCTAGCGTGGAATGCCTTGTGCATTGTCTTAAACAATACAAGCTTATGATAATTACTGAGTGAATACCAACTGGCAAGCTGAAGAGCATCTGCGGAAGATGTGTATCTGGGGAGATTGTATATATTTTTTGCGGCTCTACTATGAAGCTTCTCAAGTGATGTAATATTATCCGAATTATAACAACTCCCCCACAATACCATGCCATAGTTCACCGAAGGCAGTATAACTGAGAAATAGAGTTTCTCTAGTACATGTTTTGGCAGAAATCTAGATCTTTTCAGTAGCCCTAATTTATTTTATCATTCTAAAATTTTCGGTGATTTTCAAGTGTGTCAATCTCTTTCGATTTATGGACTCTGTTTGTTTATATGTATGTTGCTTGAAGTTTGATGTATGCTAATAAGGAAAAAAAGTAAACGAGGATTCGCCTATACAAGAGGCCAAGTAAAACCTCAACAACAAGTTTTTAAAATAACACATGCAATGTTCCTTTGAACTTCCTTCCAGTGATTTAGCATTCAGTTTTGCACTGTATCAGTAGCTTTGCATATTTACTGGCAGCTACTACACCAGGGGTCAACCCCCAGGTACCCTGGGGATTTGCACAAATACCCAATCAAACTCGTTGTATCATATCCCCTGGTATGGGGCACAGCAATTAGTAAACATTCATACAAGGTTCCTGATCTATGAACCAAAGTGAGCTTTTCCCCCTCACCGATGGGCAACAAACAATTAATTCTGACAGGTTCCCATGGATCCACCCCTGGGGGAAGCTGCTAATACATGCATTATTTAGCCATCCATATACTACAACAACAAAAGAATTTAAGGCAGCAGTCACGATTATGTATGTAATCTACTAGATTTAGCCTGTATATTAATATATAAAATGTACATAGTGGCAACAAGGGAACTAGTACTACTACTACTAACAGAGGAGAATGTCAATGTATTTAAGCATCATGGTATTGCAATATACTCTATGTATACAACTATATATCCACTACACTTGAGGGTGGTCACTACCAGAGATTTGGTTGCATTCTCAGTGTCGGCCTACAATTTAACATTCTGATCCAAGAAGACATGAAGGTCTAACCATTTGCAGATGTCAGAGCAAAGGCAGTACCAGTTCTCCCACTTATTTGAAGGTCCCACCAGGATTTGAACCCACTAGTGACTACCTCTTTCACAACAGACTGACACTTAACCACTGAGCTTACTGAAATGCAGTTTAAGCAAACTGGAGGCTACCATCTTTCTGTTATAGGCCCAAACTTAGTTCAGATAAAATTAATCCAATTGTAATGAAATTATAAATACATATAGATGATGTAACTTTAAAATTTAGAATAAATTATTAGTTCTCAAATAAGGTATAGACTGCATGAGTCCATTTCAGAAATAAACATGCGATTTCCACTCGGTTTTTGGATTATTGGAGTCATCTGTCTTCACACCAAATAATTAATTGCAGTTGTAGCTAGATCTTCCGGATCCGTATTCCTATATTTTTACCGAAAGAACTGATAAATTGGGCCAATTTCTGGAGCCCATTTTCTAGTCTATTAGAAACCATTTAAACTTTAAGAGGAAATAATAAATATCAACACTGCAACCTGGTATTAAACATTTGTGTTTACTTACCAAATATGTCAGATACATAAATTTGGACGCGGACGCAATCTCATTCTCAGACTCCTTTCGTATATAAAAACGTGAGAATTTTCCATGCAGACGGCCCGTAAAACTCCTGTCGGCCCTAGAAAAACTGAACATCTTGGTATTTCAGTCCAAGAAGCCTTTGGTTTCAGCAAAAATGGCCCAATAACTAGGTGATTTGCCATAACAAGGCAAAAGTCCTTTGTAGCCGCCATCTTGGATTTTTCAGAGAGAAACCTGTCCCGCGTGTTTATCCCGTGGGGAATCGATTCTGATTGGTTGACGGGCCCAGAAGTCCACACAGAAAATAATAAAAATAATAATAAACACTTGCGAACCTTGACTCGGGCCCAGCCTACGCTGGCCCGAGTAATTATTTGCGTGAATATAAGCATTATCGGTTTTGCCTTCAAATTTGGGATTTTTCGAAGCTGCTTGACTGGAAAATGACGAATGGTTGAATTTGAGGTCGATTTTCTCTTCGAATAATTATTTAATTTCTTAGGTACCCACGGCAAAAGTTAGTTCGATATCTTAGTAACTCGTTGCCTCTTTTTCGTCTTATTCTGACGGATATTAGTATTATCGAAATCAAACTTTCTAGAACACATATTGGAAACTCAAATTCGCTTGCCAAATTTTGATTTTCAGAATTCCCGCGAGGCATCTCTTGACTTCTAAGCTCCTCCCATATAGACAATAGAGCGCACGCCGGCTAATGAAGCATTGAAATTGACGAGTCACACGAGCCTTTGTGATTGTAATTTTAGTTGGCTAAGTGTCTTTTTGTGCTGGAAAAATGACTCCGCTGAAAAACTAACAGAACATTGTAAAACTCGATATCGCACCATAAACAAATGTTCAACCACATTTTTTAAACCTTCAGCTTTAAAATGGGACCTTTTTCGTGTTTCTGTGTGCACTAGAATTCAACAGCCAAAATAAAGAATTTAGCTGTGGTCTTCCGACTCAGAGAGCGGCACTGTAAGCCGCTTTGATTTCCATCCAAAACATTTAAACACTGACTGACCTGAAAAACTAACAGAACAGTATAAAGTTGATATCGCATCATAAACGAATGTTGAAGCGGATTTTGTAAACCTTCAGCTTTAAAATGGGACCTTTTTCGTGTTTCTGTGTGCAAGTTGTTGTCTTCACTGACGCAGAACCGGCGTTTGAAAAGTGAAAATGAAAACTATGAGAACAGCGTAGAACAGCTCTGGCGCGTCATAAACTGATGTCAAAACGGATTTTTAATATCTTCAGCTTTAAAATGAGATGTTTCTATGTTTCTATTTGCTGTATAAGTCAAACTAGCAAAGGACGAAACGAATTGCCTTGTCGTCTTTACTCAGATCTAAGCAGCCGTGTGAAGCCGTCGCCTGTTGAATTCAAAGCAAATCCTATTGGAAAGTGAAAGTGGAACTTAAAAAAAAAACATAAAGAGCACTGGTACTCTAAAACTAAATATTTCTGAAACGATGAAACTGGGCAAAAGGATTGTTCGGTCAAATTAATGCCCAGTTATGACTATCGTAAGCAGTAAATTAAATTGACTACGCGCCAAATCTTTTCGAAAACTCAAGATCAGGCGTAATGAACAGTCGGTTCAATTGAAGAGGACATCTATTGTTAATAATTAGCGCCATCACGTTATTTCAGCCTTGGAACATTTGTATTCCCACAACGATTAATGAACAACCAATCAGGTATCGTTAAAGTGAACTGCTCATGCGTTAGATTATAATTATTCCGCTTTAGATTAATTCTTCAACAGTAAGTACATGTCGCGAAGAACAATAGCATTCTGCCCGATGATTAGCAGAGCTGATCCCTGCCTCACCAACATCATTTTCGAACAAAGAGGGCACATTCAAGACTCGCTTACGAACAATGTACATGTATCACTTTTGTACAGCATACAACATACTGTGTAGTTTTATTTTTTCGTGTTCATATGATGCGTTATTTCCAAAACGAGAATTGTTTCGAGGTGTTTGGAGTCCCCTGGCAGACCATTTTGCAGACCTGTGTCAAGCGATAGTAATCCCAGCCTGAGAAATAATATTGATAAAATCGATGATCCATATAAATCGATACTAATCGATAACAATCAATTGATTGATATTGAGAATCAGTGAACAATCGATGATGAAAGTTTATGATAATCGATTGTTTAATATCGATGACCAATAACAATCAAGCACTTAACTGCCCTTTCATGACACAGTTGATTGGCCACAGTGACTTCGCGTTCTTGTTCTGACGTCATAACGTCAAAGGTGTTTGGGAAATCAGATACACGCTGGGAATATTTGACCCCATATCCGGACATGGACGTGTGTCGCATTCCTCCGCCATGTTGGATGCGCCGCGTCTTTATTTATGAAGACTGGGGACTAGTCACATACAAAGCGTCATCTTTATTAATGAGGAGGGGAACGCGAATGATTCGTCTTCCTTGCTCTATAAGCTTTCGTTTAGTACCAAATGTTCGTGTTTTATTTATTTGAACTCTTAGATACCGATCCGAACAGGAAGCCTATATAACTGCTGTTTGCAAAAGGAGAATTTTTGTGTAATTTTGGCTTCAATAGACTTTTTCTACCGAGGGATTTTCAAAGAACGAATGCCACACTACGATGGCTTAGCTATTCAACTACAACTTGTTCTTTTTTGTTTTCTTGTTTGGATTTTATTTTTTTGGGAAATCCCAATCGTAATACTAGAGGTCACACACAATGGCACGACTAAGTAAGATACAGTAACATATAGGAAAGCCTTGAAATGAGTCAATGCCTTGTAGAAAAAGCCATTGTTATGCCCGCTTTCCCGTCGGGCAATACTTGAAAGAGAAAAAGAAAGCACACGATGAGTTGATCAAAGGAAGAGGGGATATTTTAGTGGAAACACATCAACTGAGGGCACGAAAGGAAAATGAAGAGACTACAAACTAAGGTATACATTAAATTTAAAGCTCTTGTGATTTTGAATATATTTCTATATTTAATTTATTTTATGAAAACTGGTTATTTGAACTAAAACCTCGAAATAAGTAAAGACATTATAGTTTAATTTTTCTTGTTTTAGGTAAAGGAAGTTACTGATAATGTTGACAGAGAACAGACCAACTTGAAAGAGCTAAACGTTTGCTGTGTTTACTGAATTTAATATTGTTATTGGAGTATTATACAACATTTGTAGATATTTTAAGCTTGATATGTTATCACCTTTCACTATATATCAAAGCCAACAATACTAAACTAATTATGAAAGAGGACATTTACAATTTACTACCTAAAAGCCTTATTTCTCGTTTAATGTTTTAATTATTTTTATTTATTCCAGTTGTATTAGTGAGTACATATATAATATTTCGGCTAAAATTGTTCAGTATTTGTCTTAGTACGATTTTTTTAGGCAGGAAATGAGGATATTACATTATTATCTCAAGAGAAAGTTTACAGGAGAGCTCTTCATCCCACAAAAAAATAACCACTTGTGGAGAAATCATAACAACAGGCTCTGCTAGAAATGGAAGACGAAGGAAGCTGGAAACATCAAAGGCTGCAATGGATAATAACAGGTCTAGATATGACTGCCGTAAAATAATTAGATAGCCAAGAGTTCACATAATATATGATTTCTACAACGAAAGAAGCTCAAGAATTTAGCAAATTAACCTTCAAGGAAAAGTTAAAATAGTTTTGTGAAAATCTATGTAGATGTATATATCAGGAATCTTATTTATTATTGTATGGATATACTAGAAATCAGTACTACTAGAATATGTGTACAATGTACACATGCATTTACATCCGTGACTTTAAATAATAACTTCAATTGCATTTGTTTTCGGTCAAAACCGAATTGAAGCATTTTACTGGAAACATACATTCTGTATGAGTATGCAAATCTATTGATATGTATATATGTCAAGCACATATATGAATATGGTGGTATGATTCAGTGCTCAAAACTAGTGATTGACAAAATCTAGTAGCCCACTCGTACACTTATGTTAGTAGCTATGAAAGAAAACTCTGCGATCTAAAAAATTCAAGATTCACTAGCCCAAGTTGAATATTTGGTAGTCCGGGGCTAGTGGACTACCGCTAGTGTCGAGCACTGTTATATATATAATTTTTGTTTTTTGGTTGATGAACAACATAAACAGAAACTCTAAATTATGATAGATAAATGCCTAGGAAAAATAAATCACACGTGTTTGGTGGCCAAACATGTAGAAACATTTGCATGAATATACAAATCTATTAATATACATATATATTAGTATACATATAATATAATATATGTGTGTGTTATAACTTATATAAAATTTTATCATTTTGACCTTTGAAAATCGTAAGTGATTCTGATATACTACCTAAAATGTGTAAATCACATATGCTGTGGCCAACTATGCTCGTTCCAATGACCATAATAAAAATCAAATGTTAACTGTTGTTTCTCATAATTATACTTTACCCCAAACTGCTTCTCTTCATTTACAATAGCCTCAACTCTTTCTGATTTTGTACAACCTTTTCTAGAAAGCTCTCGGCTGTATTAATATAAATGTCCATCAGGTCACGAAATAGCATCCTCACGCGATGCATATCGGTAAAGATGAAACCACAACTCTTTCTAGTTTCAAGATTTTCAAGAGCTCTAACGGTACTCTGTCCTCCAGGATAACCTTCCAGGGATTACTCGACAGACATCTGGCACTCATACGTCGCATGAGCTGTTTATACCAATGCTGTACCATACGAATTAGCATGGGGAAATGATCGGCAACCACGTGTTTGTATTGCAGTCGCTCATTTCCTAAGTGGCGCTTTGAAACTTATGGCAACAGCCCTTTGAGATCATTTAAAGCTCCCCTGACGTTTGTGGCATCTACTCCATCCCTCAAAAGCTCCGATTCAGCCACAATTAAAGCATCGAATCACAGTTATCTCAAACTTTCCCCTCGCAGACACCATTTTGTTTATTTTGAGAGCCTCATTAAGTGCACCGCTGCCTTCAAATGTCGCGGGAGCTGCATGGCCGGATTGGGGTCAGTTTTTTCTCAGCGTGTAAGAGAGCACAATTCAAGTAACACATGCCAAAATCGTTGAAGTAAACCGGTTATGTGAAAAGAATATCGCTAATTGATATCAATCGAGGAGACCCGAACACTTCTATGTGATTATCTATCAGTGGGTTCAAACCCCGACAAGGTCTTAAAATAACTGAGTAGAAGGTGCTTCCTTTATATAATACAGTAAACGGTTACACTTCACGTCTTCTCGGATAAGGACGTAAAATCATAGGACTAGTGTCCCAATTAGCTGCAAAGCTAAATATATTGACACTTAAATAAAGTCACTTACTTCTTTACTGTATTGGTCACAATTTCAAGCCCTGGACTTAAGTCACAATTATGTAATAATAGTAAGTGTGATCGGGTCAATATTTTGACATTATCAGTTGTATATCAATAAATTGTGTACTGTTTGTAAAAACTAGAGCAGAATCTTAAAAGTTATCACATCTTGTTTAAATTCTCAAAGTGGCTTAAGCTCCACAATAAATTATTGTACTTGTTTACCGTACTTGTTTACCGTGAGAGGTTTGTCTTGGACAACTATTCTGAACTGAAATGTATCAGACTCTACGCACCACTGTATTCCAAGAGCTCTCTCCAAAGGCAAAGCACTATGACGCAGGTCAAGGTCTTTAAGGCCTTTCGCGCGGTCCTCAGGTGGAATAGTTTCAATCACTTCCTTTGAGTTGGAGATGAACTTATGGAGTCTCAACCCACCTCTCGCACACAACTGCTTGCTTTTTTTTATCAGTATTGCGGCTTTGTCTTCTGAAGGAAGTGACTTCAGCCCATCGTCTACGTAAAGGTCGTTCCTTATAAAGTTTGCTGCCTCCATGCCAAATTCTTCTTCATAATCATTGGCGATCTTCTTAAGTCCAAAATTAGAACATCCAGGGGAGGACGTTGCACCAAACAAGTGGACCGTCATTCTGTATTCTGCTGGATTCTTGTTAGTGTCACCATTCTCCCACCAATAGACTCTCAGGAAGTCTCTATGTAACACATGAGGGCAAACTGTTCTTGTCTGAAGCGGATAGTACGCCAACTAGGGTGTTAGTTAGATCAGGCCCAGAAAATAGATGTTCATTCAGCGATTCACCTCTGTATCTGGCACTACAGTCATACACAACACGGAGTTTCTCGAGTTTCATTGGATGGAATACCACACTTTCCCATCTTCACAAATAAGTTGGTTCTCTGGTACCTTTTCAGCGTAACCTTTCTCGATGACGTCATCCATAGCTGCAATGTACTTGTTGCGATATATCTCGTTCTTCTCTATACGTGTTTTCAATTTCTTCAGTCTGTTTTCAACAAAGGCCTTTTTGTTTGGCAAGTATGGAACTTCTTCTCTGAAGGGGAGAGGCATCTGATAATGCCCGTCATCTCTCCGGCTGATTCCGTCCTCCATTGTTTTCAGGAATTTCCTCTCTTCTTGAGACAATGCTGTTTCCTCCGTTATAGCTTCAGAAAAGTCATGTTCAAACATCCTAGTAACCAGTTGGAAGGGATTGATGTCTTTGACGTCGCTCTTGTAAGAGAAATGTCAGGTTCTTTTCGACGGTGTAGCTTCATGCCATATTTCTCGAGCCACAATTCGATTGGTTACACCGATGGAATCTTCATTATCGACATAATCATCATCATCAGAGTCTTCTTTGACCTTGCCGATTATACCCCATCCAAGATCCGTTCTTAGAGCGTAAGCTTTGTCGTAATCACTTGAAATCACCTCACGAGGGATAATTGCACGAGAACAGTTTGAGCCAATCAACAGCCCTATGTCCATATCGTCCCGATATGACATAAGCTTGTCAGATATGCGTGCGACATGAGGCCACTGTCTTGCTATCTCTGGTTTCGGAATTTGGCTTCGTTTGGCCGGAATAGACTCTTGAGTATGTATTGGGCAGTTTAATGGTTACTTCACGCTTGAAATCTTGAACAACCAAGTGTTTGATCTTGCTGCTGTCTATTCTTTCGCTTTCGGCGTGCATGGTTGTCAACAGCAGCTGGGTTTCTTGTCCTTTAATACCAAGTTGTTCCAACGTTCTTGCTTTCACAAAGGTTGTATCGGATTGATCGTCAAGCAGGGCGTAAACCAATTTCTCCTTTTTTGGATTTTCTTCATGATGTCAAGGGAGGCATCAATTATTATACAAAAAATGCTGGTTCAATTAAGCAACTTTTTCAAATTATCAGTGTTATACCTACCCATGGTTGAAATAAAATGATATTAGAGATTTGTTTCCTATACCAGCAGAAATGCCCATTCACAACCACTAAGAAATGAGTGCAAATACCTCCCATGACGTCATGTAATTAGCATTTTGGATACTAAAACCTCCTTAACTCAGCGGCACAGCATTCAAAGCAACATATATTTTTACCATTCTACTATTCACTTGATTTACAATTGATATCAAAAATAAATATAAAAGGTTCATGCAGGGAACGAGCCAGGCTGCTCCATTGCGCCATTTCTGCTTTAGAAATACATTTGTCCCTTCAAAAAATACAATAATGGTCAAATTGCCGACTTTAGAAACGAGTTGGAGACTGGGGCGAGTTTGGGAGTGCAAAGGCGTCTGGGATCGTTAGTAGGGACGCCATTCCTTCGATGACACTGTTTACAGTGCTATAAGTTATATATTATCATGAATTCCAGCGTTTGTTTACTCACTGAAGAAGATATTCCTGGTGCAAAGCTTTTAAAGCCAGTAGGGGAATGTACTTGTATAGTTTTGCGACGATGGTTGTTATGTAGAGGGGCGAAAACAACTGGTAAACTCGCTGAACTTAGGCAAAGGTTAGTGCAAATAAACTGTTTTGTCTACACGAAAACTTGTTTTATTTTCCAGTTTACATCAACATTTCAAGCAGATTTTTTTTCTGTGAAAACTCAAGGGATTAATACTGTTTTTGCATTTTATTTTAGAGTGAATCATTATGTGAACAGCAACCTCGACAAAAAGTATTTACGTGACCCTGATGGAGGTGTTCATTTGTTGAAAAAGAAGGCTGAGGCAGGTCTACTGAATAAAACTGAACCAAAAGAATTAGAACGATATCCTACTGAAGGATATACTACAGATTTATCAAAAGTCCCTAAAGTTACGTTTGGTACCATCTGGAAATTTATGATTGATAGTTTGGATTGGAGGAAGCAAGCATCCACTGCTAAGCCTTTGCTGAAGGGCTATAATTTCTTCATGTCAAAGCATGTTCTTGCCATATATCATCAGGTCAAAGACTCCAAATACTACATAAAAAGTCAAGTGTTACCTTCCATGAAGAAAAACGTGGTTTATTCATGTTTCATCAAGCTGTCATCACTAGGATTTGTTCTTGCTGCTAAATGTGGCTGTCCAGCAGGAATTAATGGCAGGTGTAATCATGTGTGTGCTACACTGTTTTATCTTGAATCCATGCATAAGAAAAAACAATCAAAGAGTAACATTGATGATGATGTAATATGTACATCCAAGCCTTGTTAGTGGAATGTGCCGAGCAAAAGAAAAGGAACTATCACACCTATTGCCTCTATGAAATTCAAGAAACACGACTACATCAAATTAAAGAAGGAAAAGAAAGCAACAACTACAGCAGAAGTTGGCGTAGATACCCGATCTGTTGACAGGCCTGAATGCAGCAAGGAAAGATTGAATGAAATGCTAGAAAAACTTAAGAAAATCCAGGAGGAAGCAGGACAAACTATAGGATGGTGCCATATTTTACCTCAGGATGTACCAGAAAAGAGTTCTGCAGATAAACACGAATTATTGTCACCGATCACTATTCAAGAAAGTCCAATCTCCTTGCAGGGTATCAAGGAGAGGGCCGAGAGAGTAAAGACAAAGCTCTTTGTTGATCCTGTACGAGCTGTAGAAATTGAACAAGAGACACTTGAACAATCAAAGAGCGAGTCATGGCATTTTCACAGACAACCTAGAATTACAGCATCTAAATGTTATAGATATGCTGTTATAAAGGACACAACATCCCCAACAAAAGCTATCAATGACATTCTTTACAAGAAAGTAGTACCTACAAGACAGATGAGAGAAGGTTTAGAAATGGAATCAAACATCAAACATCATTTCTCAACAGCAGGAAAGTGGACATACAGATTTAGCTGTTTCTAAGTCAGGGCTTGTTGTCGGAAGGTATGAAGATGGTTTTCTTGCAGCAAGCCCAGATGGGATTATATGTGTTCCATCTGTTACTGATACAAAAGGTCTACTGGAAATGAAATATATTCAAACAGAGAAAGATGAAAGTCTAGAACATGCCTTACATAGAAAACATATGTGTGTTAGTGGTGCAAGTGCTATTCACATGAACAGAAATCATAAGTATTTTTACCAAATACAACAAGGAATGTACTTGCCAGAGTGCCACTGGACTGATTGTGTGGTTGCTGGTTCCCAAACTGCATGTTTATATATTGAAAGAGTTAATTATGACAGATTTTGGTGGGAAAATGTAAAAAAGAAGTTGAAGTTATTTTATGAAACCTACATATTACCAGAACTAGCATATCCAAGGATTAAATACGGTCTCCCTAAAATGGATTTGTTGAGACATCACTGACAATTTACTAATGCAATTATTATAAAAAGTTTATTATGGAAATGACAAATACAAAGATTGTAAATATTTTTATGTACATCAATAATAATTTATAAGCTAATGACAACAATGATTCTTGAACTTTTTAATTGACTTTAAATAATTTTGTAATGATGTGGTTGTATTAGACCCATGAAATAAATATTAGTCTGATATGTATTAGTCAAGCTTATTGCCATTGGTTTCTTTTGTGTCTCACTTGACTATTACACATTGGCCATTTAATTTTGTTCCATGGGTTAAATACACTCTAAAACACTATTTCATATCAGTACACTGTAATAGTTGCAAGTGGCTATAATTACAAGTGTTGCGGTATAAGTAAAATATTTTATTTTGACTATATAAAGTTTATTGTTTATACCGACTGAGTTATGTTTACTTTTTAAAATAAACTGAAGTTTGTTATGTGTTCATGAAATTAGAGGTGGAAGAAAATTGGACAAAGCACCAATAGTAATCAAAATGTCAGATGCGTAGGAGGCCATGGTAATAGGTATTTTGCGATCTAATATATGCCAGTTTTTAATTCTTTCCATCAAGCGTTCCACGTGAATCCTTAAACTTGCAATCATGTTATTTTTGTTGCATTCTTCAACTGAGAACTGTTTCTTGCCTTTGAGAAATTCTGGTCTTACTAATGTTACTCCAACAGCTGCAAGTTCATCTTGTACATTAAAACCTTTATCTGCCATGACAGCATCATTAGGTTTAAGAATGTTAAAAAAGTTACTCTCATTAGTTATTTCCTTGTCTGAAGCACTTCCAGGGAAAAAGTCACTAACAAATGCTAGTACACCACTGGGTGTAATCCCCAGCAATGCCTTCATTGTTGGGCGAGACTTGTAGGAAGAATAACATGCTGACAGGTTGTTTAAATCTGATGGCTTCTCCATCTCCACCTCTGTACAATCAACAACAATGACCACATCAGGGCAAAGTGTTTTAAAAGATTGAGGGCTGTAATGTTTTATTATCTCCTTTTCAGGCAGCCTTATTAGTGGACCAAATTGTGAACTTAAAAACTTTATCCAAGTTCTTGTTATAACTGAAACAGATGCTTCAGATATTGCAAAGCGATGAGCCAAGTCTCTTTCGAATAAACCCAATCTGAGTCTTATGAGTACCATAACAAATTCTTGAAATTTGGACAGTGATCGTGGTCTTCCAACCCTTTGTGAATTGCATCCATCTTTGCTTGTTTTAGTGCCATAGCTCAAGGTACTTGCTTCTTTTTCAATAATACTATAGCAAGTCAACATCATCGTGTAGCTAGTGAATCCAGTGTAGAATTATATATCTTTGTTGCTTGACTTATACTTGTCGATATCAAAACGAGAGTTTTTCATCTGGAAGTCTAACTTTTGTAGCTCTCTCTTTGCATCATCGAGTTTTGACTGAAGTTGCTGAATTATCTCGTTAGAGTCATGTAGTTAATGTCGAGATTGTTTATTATCTCGTTCTAGCTGCCTGAATTTCTCGAAGCTTTCATCTGTTTGCGTCGCTGAGTCCACAGCTGTTGAACGATTGTCTACCGTTTGTTCCACAGTTTTTTCCACAGTTTCATTAACTGGCACAAGCTCGTCATTTAGTTTTCTCTTCTTTGTCTGGAATACAAGGTCAAATTTCTTGATTTCTCTCCTCTTAGGGGTTGTTGTTGTCCAGGGAAACAACGATGGAAGGTGAGTTCTACTTAGCTTTTCGCCTCCTTCCCAGTGGTCTGCACAGATCCTAGTCATCGTTGACTCCACCTTCAAAGTTTCGTTCCGTAGAATAATATTGTATTTTTTACACAAATCGGAGTCTTTTGGAATGCAGTAGAACTTGAAGTCAGCAGGCTTATTCCGATGGTTATTATGGCAGCCCGGTACACAACAATTATTCTTCGGCATCTTGACATTTCGTAATGTAAAACGTGTCATCGAAGGAATGGCGTCCCTACTAACGATCCCAGACGCCTTTGCACTCCCAAACTCGCTCCAGTCTCCAACTCGTTTCTAAAGTCGGCAATTGACCCACTTTCGCCGCTTCCAAAGGAAATTAAATACCAGTTCACTTGCAAAAGGGCCAAATTGTCCCTTCTGGCTCAATTTCTGGCTCAAGCCCTGTTCATGGGCACTTTAACTGTGGGGCCCATCACCTTTTCTCTGGGGCTTGTCACTATGATGAGGCCAGGTCTGCAGCTCCATGCTTGCTTGCTCTTTACTGTTGTTTTTGTCTGAGCAATTGAAAATACAAAGTCTAAATTTGTGTCTGCATCATGTACTGAATGTAGAACGCCTTCCAAAATATTGTGAGTTTTTCTAAAATAGGTATTTCCGCGATATTCGTTTATTTTACAGGTATATTTCAGCAAGCTTCCGCAAAATATTGCCTTGTTCTCCCAACTCTAGAAAATTGACAGATCATTCAAGAAATCTAATCTACAAAAGAAACGGATTCAATAATATTTCAAACAACTCTTTTATTTCATTATTTACGGAGAATAAAATAAGATAAGTTCTTCATACATAAAACCTTGCAAATCTCTTGCAGCATTCAGTTTGTGTACAAGTTTCTAAACATTTTTTTACAATCTTCACAGCCGTATTAATCTCCTCGCAAGAAAGCAACACGAAGAAGTCTTGCAGCGGTAAAAAAATCTTCACGAGTATGAATTATTATACTTTTTCACTGTGTTCTTTCATAACTATGTTCAAACGTAAAAATATGGTGCTTAAAAGTATTCGCAGAATGGTTCTAATAAAATACCCATAAAAAGTTCTGCATCCTGTGTCTAGCCCCGTACTGCAGAAATTCTGCGGCTTCCGATTTAGCCCTATGCTGCAGAAATTCTGCGGCTTCTGATTTAACCCCATCTTACAGAAATTCTGCGGCTTCTGATTTAGCCCCATGCTGCAGAAATTCTGCGGCTTCTGATTTAGCTCCATGTTGCAGAAATTCTGTGGTTTCTGATTTAGCCCTATGCTGCAGAAATTCTGCGGCTTCTGATTTAGCCCTATGCTGCAGAAATTATGCGGCTTCTCATTTAACCCCATGTTACAGAAATTATGCGGCTTCTGATTTAGCCCCATGCTGCAGAAATTCTGCCACTTCTGATTTAGCCCTATGCTGCAGAAATTCTGCGGCTTCTGATTTAACCCCATGTTACAGAAATTCTGCGGCTTCTGATTTAACCCCATGCTGCAGAAATCCTGCGGCTTCTGATTTAACCCCATGTTGCAGAAATTCTGCAGTTTCTGATTTAGCCCCATGCTGCAGAAATTCTGCGGCTTCTGATTTAGCCCTATGTTGCAGAAATTCTGCGGCTTCTGATTTAACCCCATGTTAGAGAAATTCTGCGGTTTCTGATTTAGCCCCATGTTGCAGAAATTATCTGGTTTCTGATTTAGGACTATGGTGCAGAAATTCTGCAGCTTCTGATTTAGCTCCATGTTGCAGAAATTCTGTAGCTTCTGATTTAGCCCTACGGTGCAGAAATTCTAAAGCTTCTAATCTAGAAATTCTAGTGTGGTCTATTGTTCATTATAATTTTAAGATATAACATCATTGGTGATTTTGAGGATATCTTAAAAAAAACACTAATACCATGGCTTGAGACTATATTAAAAGTAATAACTTTGCAAAGTATTGAGTAGCTATTAATAGTTACTGACAAAGATTAAGCCTTGCAAATCTATAAAATGTTTGTTGTTGTATGCACCTACTACATTAAAAAAATAGTTTTAGAAGAGCCTTCAACCTATGCAACAAGATCAAAATGGCAGCCACATCTCTACTGTAAAGTACAAGCCACTTCTTCAATTTTAATACTGAAGATCTACCAATGATCCTGATGGCTTGCCAACACAGGTAGAGCATGTCTGTTTTAAATATTTAGTGATCAATACCCACATTCCCTTTTGGTTTTGTTGTATATAATGTTTAAGACTTTTTATTGGACAATGTTTTTTAAAGATGTAGGTAGGTGTATTTTACTAGAACTTAGCATCTACTATTTTTGTGCCATTTAAAACCATGGTATTAAATTGTTTGGCTAAAGTGAATAAGTTGCACCATAAATACATGATCAGTAAGTGTTCGACAACACACTTACGGTGCAACTTGTTTACTTTAGCCATTTTTTCTACTGTGTTTAATCCACATTATCTCTGAAGTTTTTAGCAAACAATAATTTGCTAAAAAACCGTTTCAGACTACCTTGTACTCGCTCTCAGTTTCTATGGCTGATAGTTGATTTGGAGCTACGCTTCTCCTTAACTATATGCCATTATATTCACCACAAACGTTTGGCACATGCTCATTGGCCAAAAGCAATCATGTGACATGATAGTTGTTGTCCACAGATGCAAACTATTGGCCGTTATAGTTAACCACAAAATTATGGCACATGCTCATTGGCTAAGAGCGATCACGTGACGCGATAGTTGTCCTCCGTGGATGTACAATAGTTCCTCGATGGACACACTATTTGTATAATAGAAACTTCGAGCTCATAGTCCAATTGTTAAATAGAAGGGGGGAAAATAGCCTATATTAACTAAAGTTCTATAGCATGAGGCTCCACCTCCTCTGTTGTCTCACTACTCTGATTGACAGCTGACACTGCATGAAATGGCCTGTATACGAGCCCTTATTCACATCTTATACAGTCCGTATACACACGTGTGTAAGGCAGATATACGAGGATGGCAGGATGTGTAATGTGTGGATACGGTCCTTATATTTTCAGGGTATGCTTAGAAAATGGCAGGATCTGGTACACTTGTGGCAGGTTTCCTGATATGTCCGTATACGCACCAGTATACGTGTTGTGTACTGTGTGTAACAGGGCGTATAAGAAAGGTTGTGTACAAGGCATGTAACACTTGTGGCAGGTTTCCTGATATGTCCGTATACGCACCAGTATACGTGTTGTGTACTGTGTGTAACAGGGCGTATAAGAAAGGTAGTGTATAAGGCATGTAACACTTGTAGCAGGTTTCCTGATATGTCCGTATACGCACCAATATACGTGTTGTGTACTGTGTGTAACAGGGCGTATAAGAAAGGTTGTGTATAAGGCGGGTAACACTTGTGGCAGGTTTCCTGTTATGTCCGTATACGCACCAGTATATAATTGTATACTGTGTGAAACAGGATATATAAGGTTGTATATAAGGAAAATAGGATTCTTACAGGTGATGTATGTATGATGACCATACTGTTTGGTATAAAAGGAGCTACAATGCTCCGTAGAAGTTTAATTTGAAATCAGTTTTAATTTGCGGTATAAATTATTACGCGATAGTATGACGCTTATTAATCGATAGATTCCAGCCACTAAATCAGATCTTATGAAGAAAAATGATAACGTAAATTCATTTTAACCGTATAGTTCCTTTATTTAAAGTTTAAAGGGACAATATTTTTACTTTTTTTACATCATTTCACATGCAGTATTCATGCATGCAGCCCAAGGCATCGGTAATTGTTCTTTATAGTTCAGTGGTTCGATAGAACCCCATTCATCTCAATTCACCTTTTCGATCTGACACACCTTCTCTCTCTAAAAAACTGAATTAAATAATGAGTTTAGAACATATTTGCTCCTAATACATCTACATATCAAGAAATTTGCCTAGAACAGCGGAGCTAGCAAATTTACGTGTATTATAGTGGCGTATACGCCAGTTTCTATTCAGGGGTTTTGTAGAGAAACTGAATTAAATAATGAGTTTAGAACATATTTGCTCCTAATACATCTCGATCTAAACTAGATTCAAAACTGATCATCATTTGTTTCATGCACCAGTTCATCATTAATGGTGCTTCTTGGCGCACTGTAACCGATACCACCATTGCCGATTCCAGATAAATTTTCTGAGTCACCATCACTGCAAAAAATAAAATGAGAAATATTAGTTTAATTATTCACGAAGCTGGTAACAAACACATTTATATGCCCTTTCCGAAATCAGCCTCTGGGTAAACGTTTGAATTGTCACTTCGTGGCATCCAACTGCGCTAATACTACTAATGTAAACATGCCCCACAAAGTTGAAATTGTCTCATGTGGATTGACAGCAATTTAAAGCTAAATGCGTCTCGATCGTCGAAAGTCACTTTGCGAATTTATACCGGAGGTTTCCCCCCCCCCCCAAAAAAAAACAAGATAATTTTATACCAACAATACACCAAATCCTATCTCTGAAATATGTCTACAATTTGAGATATGATTTTTCAAAGAGAACCACACCAGAGCCGAGTTTTTGGAGAGTGCTTTGTTTACATCGAGAGCGGCCAGAGCTGACTGGCCATGGCGGAATATGCACTATACTTACTCAATGAAAGTTCTTTCCAAGAAATAAAGAAAACAAAGAGGTTGACTCGTGGCAAGCCTAAATATCCACGTGCATTAAGCTGCTGGTTGCGAAATTACTGAAAGTATCATTACCAAGAGCTAGCTAGTTTCTGTAACACAGCTAGTTTATGTAACAACCTACAAGGCATATTTTTACAGTGATTAGTTCATTACCCCCTGGTTATGATACTATTTGTCAACATTTGAATGCAAGTACATGTACATATCCGTTAAGGTCCGTTCATGGGGGTGTGAACATGATCTGACGCATGAAGATATGCTTCACCGGTTAGGATGGAAATCTCTACAAGCACGCTACGCTATGTACTGTGTTATCTTTGTATTTAAATGTCTTAATTGTAATGGCCCAGTTTTTTAGTCAATATTACGATAAGACCTCATACCCAAATGGCCTGGATCTCTTAATTCCTAAAGTTAAGATAGAAACTGCAAAGAAAGGCTGTTTTTTACTCAGGGGCAAAATATTTTAATGATCTACCAACATACATTAAAGAAGCATCATCATTGTTAGTTTTTAAAACAAAATGAGATATTTTTTAGATTTTTGAAATTTAAATAATATTGTAGACATTAGTTATAGGATAACTTTGTACATATCTTCACTGCAATATTGTCTGATATTTTTATACTTTGTTATTTAATTTTTCTGATTTCCCAGGGCACCCACTGATAACAGCTTTGGCTGAAGGGTTCACCCTGGTTAAAGAAGATATTATTGTTATTATTACTACTACTTGCCAAATCCTCTTCTCACTTAGTGTCCTATCAGTAAAAAAACACGTAGATTCCCCTTCCTAAAAAGAATGACGCATAATCGGAAGGTATGATTCCAACCATATATAACTTTGCAAGAGTACCATAATACAAAGCCGCATGCAAAACTACGATGCCTTTCTGGGAAAAAAAGGTTCATAAGTGTTCCTACTTAAATTTGAAGCAAAACCTCTTCAGAAGAGATTGGTGTCATTCCAAGTCATTCCAATTAGCCACTTTAGAAACGACTAGGGATTAGGACGAGTTCAATCTCGCAAAGGCGTTTGGGATCGTTACTGGAGACATGCATCATACAGAATACAAACAAACATGGTGAATAACTCATCGAATACTAGCAGAGTTAGCAAAATAAGCTTGAAAGAAGACGCTTTACCAGAAGTGAAGCTTGAGAGATTGGACTTGCCCCAATCCTCTACTCGTCTCTAAGTGGCTAATTGATGCAACATCAAATGAAGGGCTGTGTGCAAAAAGAGTGTAAGTGATTGTTGATCACGTTCTAAATTCCCCATTAGAAAACAAAGACATTGAAGGAGAATTTAGAATGTGATCAAGAGTCACTTATGCCCTTTTTGCACACAGCCCTTCAAATATGTTTAGAACTTTCGTTGTCATTTATTCTGTATATAGTCTTTAAATCACTCCAAATTATTCTGCCAATTCTTCTCCAGAATTATTCTGCTAATTCTATTCAAGAATTCTTCTCCAGTTAACTCAAAACATTTTCAAGGGACCTCATTCCATTATGTACAAGACAAAGCGAGGTTTTCTGGCAAAACTATACGAGTGCAAGGTCTGAAATTGTTTGTACCCGCGTATAAGCCACACTCTCAATGTTGGCCCTTGCTTTTCTCCATAACAGTGTGGCATACATGTAGGTATTTATGGTAAGTTAAAGTTAATTCCCCATAAAAACAACATGAAATCAATAACAAGTTAAAACCTTTATTCCAGAGTGATATCAACAAAACTAAAAAAGAGAAATAAATGAGTGCTGGATATGAACAAAATGCTTTCTTTCATGTTTTCAATTGTCTTATTTAACTGGGAAGTAAAATTTCACCTGAACAAGTGAAATTTCCATTGTCTTTTAGGTGAAATTTCACTTATAAAGGTGAAGTTTCACTTCTCATGTTGTATATTTTCCAACAGTACTGTACATTATTACCAGTTTTACAAATTTATATTGATAAATATGTTGTGAGGGAATATGAAATAAAGGCTGGCATTTACAACTTACACGAAGCTTTCAAGCCTCCAAGACAGCAAAATTGCACACTTGAATTTGTTTTTATTCTTTCATTTAAAAGGTTAAGCTGCTTAAAATTAAATGGAAAGGAAAAAAAGAATTTGTTCAGCCATATCACAAGAGGCAAAGACTAGTATGATAAAGTCCCTCTGTTAAATCAATGTTCAATATCCCTGTTCTGGGCCTGGTTTGAAGCAAGTGTAAGAGCTACCCCAGGGTTAAATTGCTAACCCAAGATTAAACTGAACAGATTTAGCACTATACTAGGGATAAAGTTACTCTTGCTTCAAACAACCAGGCCCTGGAAATCAATAGTCAATCCCAAAGACAAAGAACAGATTTATAAATTACTGCAATGAGCATGAATCCATAAGTTCATTCAACCGGTGCTTTACAAATATTAAATCAACTGTACAACAACTTGATTTTCTTTCTGTTCACTGGACCAATTCTTACCAAATAGCTTAGTTTAGTTTTTTAGGGTGAAATCCCATTTTGTTCATATCCAGCACTCATTTTTTTTTTTTAGTTTTCTTGATATCACTCAGGAATAAGGTTTTAACTTAATTGTCATTGATTTCATGTTGTCTTTATGGGGGATTAACTTTAACTTATCATAAATACCTACATGTGCAGGTATGCTGCACTGTTTTGGAGAAAAACAAGGGCCAAAGTTGGGGGTGTGGCTTATACGTGGGTACAAGCACTTTCAGGCCTTGGACTTGTGTGCATATAGTTTTGCTTTCTCTTGTACATGCATGTACATAATGGAATGAGGTTCCTTGAAAATGTTGTCAGTTAATTGGAGAAGAATTCTGGAGAAGAATTGGCAGAAGAATTTGCAGAAGAATTTGGAGTGATTTACAGAAGAAATGACAATGAAAGTTGTAACCATATTCAATGTTGCGGTATCAATAGTCCAGTTTTGTATTCGAAAATTACTGCTGAATGCGATGAATATAGACGCATGTACACAGGGTTAGCCTCATTCTGAAGTTAAACATTCTTAAATACCAGTGAGAAGGTGCAAAGCGTGAAACTACAACAACACACAGCGTTGTGAATAGCCCACCTTCTCGCTGGTATTTATGAATGTTTAACAGTCTTCAGAATGAGGCTAACCCTGCGTACATGCATCTGTACTCATTGCATTCAGTGGTAATTTTCGAATACGAAACTGGACTATTGGCACAAGTCATTTGGAATGACACCAATCTCTTCTGCAGAGGTTTTGCTTCAAATTTAAGTAGGAGCACTTATGGCCCTTCAACCTTTTTTTCAAAAAAAAGGCATCCTAGTTTGGCATGTGGCCTTTATGGTATTCTAGCAAAGTTATAAATGGTTGGAATCATACCTTTCGCTTATGCATCATTCTTTTCAGGGATGAGAATATACATATTTTTTTTACTGATAGGACACTAAGTTTTGAATCCAGAGAAAATCATAGGGCAAGCGAGTAGAGGATTTCGGCAAATACAATTTTGAATCACTTGCCCAAGTGGGTGTTGATTTTTTTTTCTAACCTTGCACATCAGAATATAAGTCTATCCATGTACAATGTGTCCATACCAAGTCTACCTACATGTATATACTACCATTTGCAAGCTACTGTTAAGCATGAACCTTTTTCCGCGTTCGTTTTTGTTTGAAACCTAGACGTCTGGCGGCACAAACCTTTGCAATTTAACCGCGATAATGGCAACCTTTGACATGTCCCGCCTTCATGTTTCAGCGAGTGGGATTCAGGTTTGGAAACTTTTCAGCTAGATTTTCCTTCACGCCACGCACTAAATCATATAAATGTTGGTTCAAGTTAAAGTTTTGGATGCTCAGAATTATGTGAGATGCAAGACATAACGAGCCAGACGCCCTTAGCAACCAATGTTTGACTAGGCACCCCGGAGAGATCGCAGAACTGAGTGCTCAGGCAGACTAAGCTGCCAGGACTTCCCGCTGGATGAACCAACTGGGGATATAGAACTAGCTTGAAATCAATCTTATTTTGGTAAACTTGCCCGAGACGCTAGAAAAAAAAAGAGTTCTATATCCCTGAAGCGCTCAGGCAGACTAAGCTGCCAGGACTTCCCGCTGGATGAACCAACTGGGGATATAGAACTAGCTTGATCTCTGCGGGGTCCTAGTCAACTCTCTACATTCCCATCAATTAAATGCAGCTTGAGTTATCTCTAATCCATTTAACTATGACAGCCTTCGACGACCACTAACTTAAGTTGAAATCAATCTTATTTTGGTAAACTTGCCAGAGTCGCTAGAAACAAATGAGTTCTATATCCCTGAAGCGCTCAGGCAGACTAAGCTGCCAGGACTTCCCGCTGGATGAACCAACTGGGGATATAGAACTAACTTGAAACCTCTCTTATTTTGGTAATTTAAAACTTGCCAGAGTTGCTAGAAAGAAATGACTGAATTCTATATCCCTAAAGCGCTCAGGCAGACTAAGCTGCCAGGACTTCCCACTGGATGAACCAACTGGGGATATAGAACTAGCTTGAAATCAATCTTATTTTGGTAAACTTGCCCGAGACGCTAGAAAAAAAAAGAGTTCTATATCCCTGAAGCGCTCAGCCAGACTAAGCTGCCAGGACTTCCCGCTGGATGAACCAACTGGGGATATAGAACTAGCTTGAAATCAATCTTATTTTGGTAAACTTGCCCGAGACGCTAGAAAAAAAGAGTTCTATATCCCTGAAGTGCTCAGGCAGACTAAGCTGCCAGGACTTCCCGCTGGATGAACCAACTGGGGAAATAGAACTAACTTGAAACCTCTCTTATTTTGGTAATTTAAAACTTGCCAGAGTCGCTAGAAAGAAATGACTGAATTCTATATCCCTGAAGCGCTCAGGCAGACTAAGCTGCCAGGACTTCCCGCTGGATGAACCAACTGGGGATATAGAACTAGCTTGAAATCAATCTTATTTTGGTAAACTTGCCCGAGACGCTAGAAAAAAAAGAGTTCTATATCCCTGAAGCGCTCAGGCAGACTAAGCTGCCAGGACTTCCCGCTGGATGAACCAACTGGGGATATAGAACTAACTTGAAACCTCTCTTATTTTGGTAATTTAAAACTTGCCAGAGTCACTAGAAACAAATGAGTTCTATATCCCTGAAGCACTCAGGCAGACTAAGCTGCCAGGACTTCCCACTGGATGAACCAACTGGGGATATAGAACTAGCTTGAAATCAATCTTATTTTGGTAAACTTGCCCGAGACGCTAGAAAAAAAAAGAGTTCTATATCCCTGAAGCGCTCAGGCAGACTAAGCTGCCAGGACTTCCCGCTGGATGAAACAACTGGGGATATAGAACTAACTTGAAATCAATCTGATTTTAGTAAACTTGCCGGAGACGCTAGAAAAAATGCCGAGTTCTATATCCCTGAAGTGCTCAGGCAGACTAAGCTGTCAGGACTTCCCGCTGGATGAACGAACTGGGGATATATAACTATAGCTTGAAATAGTAAGTCTTACTGGATTCTCTCCTTCGTAATGTAAATATAAGCATAATAACTCAGTAATAGTTAGGTTTTCTTTTAAATGGTGTTTCGGTTCCCACTGTCACGTTTCTCTGTCCTGTTTAGCTTTCATTTAATTGGCGGCATTTTTAGAAGGCTGTCCAACTCCGGTCTATTATGTTCGTCGCTTGAACCCTGAGTTAGGAGTACCGAAGTGTTCTTGAGTCGAAATCTGTAGTCTAAGTTTCAAACATAAACTAACGCGGAAAAAGGTTCATGCTTATCGGTAGCTTGCAAATGGTAGTATCCATGTACCCATATCAGTATAAAAGTCTACCACATACATGTTATCATATTTTTTGGCTCAATCCTGGTTTCTGGGAAACTACCCATCCACCCCTCCCTTGGATATGCATCCTTCTATTAATGATTAATCATTAAAGGAGAGGTGTGGGGGAGGAGTTTCCCAGAAACCATGTTTGATCCATTTTTTAGAGGCCTAACCGAATTTGTTGGGTATTCTCCAGTCAGGCCAAATTGCTTTCTTTAGCATATCTTTCAATTTGAAAACGAAAAACATAAACGGATCTGTTTTGTATTTATTATTATACACCTACGATTCCCTAGAGGAATGGGCACTGACATTTTGTAGTAAATGTACTTGTAAAAAAAAAATTGTAGCTTAGTATTTCTTTTAAATGTTAATTTATGGAAATTTCCTGACCTTTTGTTCTGTAGATGATCTCTCAGATAAGCCACACCCCCGATTTTAAACGAAAATTTCGGGTAAAAAGGTGCGGCTTATCCGTGAGTGAATACAGTATTCAACTTTTAAAAAACACATCAATAAACTGAACATCTCGCGAAAACATATGCTACGGTACATGTCTTTATGATCCAATATTATTAATATGGAGACTATCCAAGGTAGTACCATTGTATTTTTGGACAACACAGTCTTAGATTCTGTTGCCATTAAAGAGACACTGTCAAGGGTCTCACTATATCCCAGGCAGAGATGGGAAATGCACTTATATTATGTCAGCAGTGTGTTGTTTCCTATTTGCTGTCAAGTCTTGTAGACAACGCAGTAATTATTGTAAAGGCACATCAAATAAAGGAGACACCGTGGTAAAATAGTGTACAATGAAAATGTTTGAAAGTTATTTGAAATTCACTGTTTGAGAACGAATTCATAGTTTCACTTCATCCTCAGATACCCAAGGGCAGTTAGTTGGCAATGGGCAAAAAAGGGTGTTTTTTTTGGGTGACTCCAAGGTGACTCTCAAGGTGACTCCAAGGGTAAAGACTTGTAGTCTGATGATGACATCACGTGATGTCACAATGACATCATCAAAATAAAAATAAATCTAAATTCTCCATGGATTTTTTAGCTACATGTACGTTTGTACTATTAATTTATAAATATTTGCTGAACCTACAGGTGCATAAAACCGAGCATGTTTGCCATTACAACAAAAATGGAGGATTTTAGAACACTTTTCAGTCCAATTTTAAGCTTTTTTGGCATTTATTGTCGGTCTCCAAAATCCATGCTCAGTATTGGAGTATTTTTTTATTTTATTTACAAGCTCTGAAATGCTATTTCCAGCATTTTCGATGCAATGTTTTAGTAAGGTTGGGGGTCAGTTGAATAGACTGCAGTAAATAGCATATTCACAATGCTCACTCCAGGGTTAGAGTTGAGTTTCTAATCAAAGTTATACAAAACAGAACAAAATCACTGCCACAGCATAAAAATCACCAAAATTCCTGTTAAGCCAGGTCTTTATGGCTTAAAGGCAGCTACGCCCCTGACAGTAGAAGAGACAATCTATTTTAGAATGGTAGGTGCATGTTTTTTTACCAAAACTAAGTTTAATATTAGTATCTGGTTAAGCAGATATTTCCAAATGTTGTGCTCATTAAAGTAGTATATTGGCATGTAATAATTAATTACAGTATGTTGTTGATACTGAATTGAACCGAACTGAGCTGCCAAACAGTGCTGAACCAGCTAAGTTTTTCCCTTATCCGAGATGTGGTGTTAGACTTGTCATCTAACTATATCATGTTTAGCTTACATACTCGGATAAGGGAAAATTTACATGTAGCTGACGCAGTATATAAAGTTCCTGTTTGCTCTGTGCAGTTTGGTGGCTCAATTCAGTATCAACAACACAATCTAATTAATTATTACGAGTCAATATATAGTTATTTAAAGAGGTTGTCTTTAGTATATTTCTTCAACCAGAAAACGAGCACAACATGCACTGAAAACATTTGCTTAACTAGATACTAATACTAATACTAAACTTAGTTTTGGTAATAAAAAAAACATGCCTGTACGATTTTCATCTGCATTTTCTCGCCTCCTTTGGACTCTGAAGCTTCGAAATATGGTACAAAAGGGCAATATTGAATTGGATTTTAACCATCAAATCCTAAACTAGAGACTTGTACACTAAATGTCAAGAAAAAGTCGCTTTACTGCACTTCACTTTCAGTATCGAAATTCACATCTGCCATGTTGAGAGAGAAATAGTGTTCTGGTTCAGTAACGTCACAAGCCACCACAAGCACAGTTGAGAAATAGGACTAAAGGTTTCCTGTAGGCAAATTGAATCACTGAAATCATTTAAAGGGGAACTGGACCCTAAAATCAACTGTTTTTGAATAAAATCCTTAAGTATATTAAAACAACATTTCAAGGGTAGTTTTTGCACAGTGTGTAAATCCCCCCCCCCCCTCCAAAAAAATATATATATTTTAAACACAGAATTTTCAGCTTTGACTGGTGGCTCAGAATATGTTGTCAGTGAAGTATATGAGAAGGTATGACATCACATACGGGAAGAAAGTTTACTTTCAGAATGACAGAAGAAAGTAATTTGGTTTATCATATGTATGGCTTTCAGCTACTCTGACAGTTATCATCGACTTCCAGGTTTGAAGAAGCAGAGACAAATGTTGTTGAGAAGATTTCGACAGAAAATCCAAGGATTTCCAAGAATTTGTTCCTGTGCTCCAAGCCGATCTTGAACCATGTAATAGTGTTGATATGGGAATCTGATGCCAAATAATGTTCGTAAAAAATATTTTTAACTATTCACTGCTGGCAAGTGTAAATAATTAAAGCCTGGTTTTCACTAGTGATGGAAGCCGAAACGGATGTGTAAGCATAAGAGATTTACGTTCTTGTGAAAATCAACATGACGGAAGCACAAGCCTTGTCCAGAAGAGAAAACCTTGCTTGAATGCTATATTTACATTGCCAGGGGCCTGAGAATGAGCATTCTGATTGGCTAAATTATTCTGCTTCTGCTTACGTTTGATTAGTTTTACTGGAACGTAAGCGATAGAAGCAGAAACGTAAGAATTAGGAAGCCTTCCGTTCCTTCCACTTCTGCTTCTGTTGAGCTTCCACTTCCATCTCTGTTTCTTTAATTTCACTAGAACGTAAGGCTCCTTATGCTTCCGCTTCTGTCGCTAGTGAAAACTAGCCTTAACTGATCAAAATTTGAGGGATGCAGCATGCAATCATGTTTTCAGTTTACTATACATTTGTCTGTAAATTCGTTGTTTAATAATATATAGATAAATGTATTATTGGTAAACTGAAAACAAGATTGCATGCTTCCCAGCACAGCCACAGCACTCAAATTTTGATCAGTTAATCTTTTACCTGGTAACTTAAGCTTGCAGACAGTAATAGTTCAAAAATTTGATTTTTACGAAAATTATTTGGCATCAGATTCCCATACGAACATTGTATTTCATGGTTCAAAATCAGCTCGGAGCACAGGAACAAATTATTGGAATTTTTTGGATTTTCTGTTGATTTGCTAGCAACATTTGTCTCTGCTTCTTCTCACTTGGAAGTCAATGATAACTGATATTTGTAGTATCTTGAGTCATTAGAGCAGCCAAAAGCTATACACATGTACAATAAACCAAATTACTTTCTTCTGGCATTCTGAAAGTAAATGTTCTCCCCATATGTAACAAAAAAAATCATTGTGAAATGTGAAATAAAGTATTGTATTGCATACATGTATATTCTCATAAACTCTGCTAACACTGCATTTCTGAGTCTCGCCAGTCAAAGTTGAAAATGCTGCATTTTATACTATTTTTTTCTGGAAAATTTACACACTGGAAAAACTACCCTTGAAATATTGTTTTAATACACAAGGATTGTATTAAAAAATGGTTGATTTTAGGGTTCAGTTCCCCTTCAAAGTAGTAGCGTAGATGTAGTAATAAATAATTTGAAATAAATAAGTTCTGCTATATTATTTTTTTGTGTACAGATGACACAAGGGCTCCCTGTAATTTGCAAAGTCAGGTACAGGAAATAAATTAGTTTTGCCATGCTGTCCACAACATTGAAAATATGGAATAACAGCTTCTAATTGCGGACCATTGTGTTTTCTCTGTGCTGGAGGTGTGATTGTTTTTCCTTGGTATGTTGACATATGATACTGGGAAATTTGCACTGAATTGAGCCACCACACAATCTACAGTTATCAGCAGAGAATCGAACTTGAAAACAAATTTTCTCTTCATAGATGTGCAACACAGATAAATAAAATAGCAGAAATATTCTTTCAAATACATCTGTGTATAATCGTTGGGTTAACTTTAGGGTTCAGTTTCAGTTCCCCTTTAAAAAACTTCAACATTGAAGGTCTGGAGTTGACAGGGAAAAATGTCACATAAACATCACAACAGTTCTTGAAAAAAAAATCCATAAAAATCTTTTGTCCGAATAATTTAACCAAAGAAATGCAGGAAAATGATGTGAACTTTGCTTGTTATTGTGTAGTACTTTGACTCAACTGTTCTTTCATTCAATATCATTGTTCCAGTAAATATTGGGTTCTTAGCAATGTTGTTTTTTCACCAAGTTATTTGTTTATTGTATATTTCACCGTGCCGTGGTGTCTAATAGAGAAATTGACAACAAATAGGAAACAATACAGCGTTGACATAATATATGTGCATTTCCCAGGCCCACCTCTGCCTGGAATATAGTGAGACCCCACTGCCAACAAATGACACATTTTATCATGATGAAAGACAAAAATAACTGCTCAGATTAGCAGAGTATGCTTTCCAGGTATACTGGAGAAAATGTGGGACAATTTTGATGAAGGATGGCAAAGATTCGAGTGGATGAAAATTATTGCTTTTGAGCTTGAAATCGGTTCACTGTAATCGAAATCAATTTTGTAATGCACTTTAATCGTTGCCATCCTCAATCGAAAATGTTTAAAAAGCATACCAGGACATTCACATTGTATTTCTCTTCTATCTAACAGTGTTATTTAGGTAGTTTTGTAAGAAGCTCTGCCGGCGTAAATGAAACGTGCACGTGTCGGTCTAAATTATTTTGGGCAGCTAGAAACTTCTTCTAAAAGAATCACTCTAAATAAACTCGGGGGAAAATCCACGAATGATTCATTGACAATAACAGATGAAGCATTAGTTTTCTATGAAAGATTCCGTATTGAAACAAAGTCTTCTTAGTGAACAACATGACCGTATGGCGTATGGGATAAAATTTCGAAGCCGAAGGTTTGGTGTGATAATTTCTAACTAGAGTAAAATTCATATTTTTCGGCTTAACCACACAAATTGGACCTACAAATTCGTATATAATCTTACCTGGATATTCTTCTGATGTTCAGAGTTGTTTGGAGTCTGTTTTGCTTTGTCCTTGAAGTCATCTGCACAGATATTGCAAGTCAGCTCCAAGATAACAGCTTCAAGATGACAAAATGGCGGACGCAAATTGGAATGTTTCGTATTGCATTGTGGTCTATACACAAACCACAGGCGGCCCAGACTCTGATTATTCCCCAACTCGTGAATACCGTTGGGCGAAAACTTATCAGTTGTAAAAACGGCTAGAATTCGTCCATATTTTCCGACTGCCAATAAGAGAGGTTATTAGTTGGCTAAGCAGCTAATACGGCTGTGTATTTTTACGAGTCATTTGATTTTGGACAGCGTTTAGGCTACACTGGTTCCAGAGGTTTTCAGAGAGAGCCGCGGAGATAGAGGGCTCCCGGGGGGGGGGGGGGGTGGTGGTACTCCTGTTTGTGACGTATTATGTATGTGCCGCCCGGGTGGGTCAGGGTTTTGAGCTCAGTTTGGGCAGGTAGGGTCAGGGTTTTGACCTGATTTGGGCAGATCAGGGTAAGGATTTGAGTATAATTTGGGTGCAGTCAGGGTCGGGGTTCAGTATTTTTTAGGCAGTTCATTTTTTTAAGCTACTATGTCAAAAAAAGACATTCTGTTGCCGCATTTTGATCGTCTGCCCACATGCAAGCACTGAGGTTCCCATACATCGTGACGCCGCTAATTCGTACTTCAGTACAAGTTTATCTATGTACTTCATCTGCTGATTTGTTTACCCAATGCCACGTCCCGACTTGAAATGTTCCATATTTTGCATGCAATCCCGGTACGCGGTATACCGGCCGGGATATATATCCGACCGTGTTTTGAAAACAATTTAAAGAATGGGCAATCAGGTTTTTTCCCCAAAAGGGGGCAATCAGGGTTTTGGAGCTCGGATTGGGTCAAACAGGGTCAGGGTTTGAGCCTCTTGGCCTCACATACATACCCATTTTTCATGTAAGTACCCCCACCCCCCCCCCCTCTCCCCCCCCCCCCCCCCCCCCCCGGAGAGGGCTGCGAAGAGCTCGCTGATCTCGGCTATTTTTCCGCGGCTGTTCTCTCTAGAAAACCTCTGGAAACCAGGGTACGTTTAGGTGAGCCTGTTCCCAGTAAAACTTCAGACATCGGAGTAAACCCGGTGTAGCCAAAGTAGCCAGTTGTTGTTGTTGAGCCATTCCCGGTCTCGAAGACATTTCGGCTAGCTAGTGGCTAGCATGTATGTGCTACTTTTCAATTCGAGTTTAAATAAAGGTTATTGTGTTGTATTTGTATTATTTAAATATGAAATATATGTAGCGTACTGATAAAAAATAAAAACTCCCCTAGACCACAGCGCATGAATCCGACTCCCACCTACAATGTGAGACGCGACCCCAACATTGCAAAGCTTTCATCTTCAAACATCCCTTGAATGTCGGGGCCCCCGAAGGTCTTTGAAGTCCAAGGAAACTCTCGGTGCATTTACTCGACTGCATGGGAGGAGAACTACCGGGACCCAAAGCTACAGAACCCCAGAACACACCGCCGTGTATTGATAGTTACCTAATTACTATTGCCAAGTACAGGCTACCAATTTAGCGCATCACTGACTATTTATATGGCAGATATGGCAAACCCGTAAAGTTGCTCTCGCATGTGGGAGGCAGTTTTACACCATCTCGAACTCGGTTATTTCGAACCTCTCGCTATCTCGAACTGAAATAAACCCGTTGATTTTTTAAGCCGTTAGCTTTAGTTTGGTGTTACTTTTGTATAGATATCCTTCACAAACAACAAGTTAATTGACGGCACGCAGCTGGCGATTGAAGAAAAATCATAGTATTCGACATCAGCTCGTTTTCTACGGGGCTCGCACAGTGAAGTGAAAAAGATACCTTGTTTAAAGTAGCCGGTGAATACTTTCGATGATATATGTTCGCGATGCGAACCACTTTTTAAATAAACTGTGCGGTTTAAAATGGCGTGCTTGAGTTCTTTTACTAACCGGAGTTGAACTTATTAAATTAAGTTTGATCGTGAATAGACCTTTTCCACGCGGCGGCCAAGATTGTTCATGATATGGGGGAACTTATATCCTCCTTCCCCCTCCTCTCTCCCACCACAGGAATCCAAATTAACCAGAGCCTGCAAGCAGGCTAGGGGGAACTCACACCGCGGCAAAACGTTACGCGCATGCGTATTTGCTATTTCTTATCGGCGCGCGGCCGCCCCCAGTTTCCCGCGAAAACTGAAATGAAACAACAGGCACATACCCGTGATTTTAAAATTTCTGCGTAAAAGTACTATTTGTGAACTGTTTTGTCAAAAAATAAGAAACTACTTAAAAGATAAGCCTAAGACTTTAACAGGTTGAAGTTTTCTTAATTTATAATTCACTGTGAGTTTACTAAGTTATAAAATTATTTACTAAAAAAGTTGAAACCCTCGGTAATTTGTATTTGATAGCAGAGCCTTCGTTCTTTTGGCCAGCGGAGCATACCGTTTTGCCGCCGTGTGGGGGGGGAACTAGGCTACTGGTATTCTGAGGTTCAGTTCGAGGCACAAACGTTATTTATACAGGGAAATGAAGACCACACAGTCAAAGAATACTATCATAGCATGAAACTCGGACAACTTTACGCTTCTTTATTGAATACGTAAGTTGCGTAAAGTTGGTTGCCATCTTTACGTAGATTTTCGTAAGCGTAAAGATGCGTAAAGTAATTAAGTTGCTATCTTTATGCAGATTTACTTGGAAGCTAAAAGTAGAGTTATGCATGTGCTATCTTTACGTAGATTGACGGAAGCATAAAGATGCGTAAACACAGGGCCGGTATAAAGTTTCTCAGCCTGACTGTGTAAAATCCCAGAAAGGATCGTTAAGACCCATGGCCATGCATAAAATTTGAAGACGGTTAGAGAAGTGTTTAATTAATAAAATAAACGGAAAACAACAATGTTGCGTGCATATTGATATATTTTAATGTTAACACATCACATTTCCCAATTTGAGCGTCAAGAAAATATCTGAAGGATAATAAAGACAATTAACGATATTGAATACGAGTGTGTAGTTTACCGTGAGACGTATAAAACAAGTCTATCCGTGATTTATAGAAATAATTGAGCTATATATATTCTTCCCTTGTACTTGTCAGTTTGTAAATTGTTGAAGACGTGAAGAATGACTCCTGTGAACAGCACACTTTTTTTTACTGGTCATTATACAGTCCGTATACATCAAGATCAGTACACGTCAGTATACCGGCCCGTGTACGGTAACTCGTACACAGCGTATAATGAATCAAATGTATACTGCTCATTATACAGTCCGTATACATCAAGATCAGTACACGTCAGTATACCGGCCCGTGTACGGTAACTCGTACACAGCGTATAATGAATCAAATGTATACTGCTCATTATACAGTCCGTATACATCAATATCAGTACACGTCAGTATACCGGTCCGTATACGGTAACTCGTACACAGCGTATAATGAATCAGATGTATACTGATCATTATACAGTCCGTATACATCAAGATCAGTATACGTCAGTATACCGGTCCGTACACAAGGTGTATACGGACTCAGCATACTTCATTATACATGACATTTCATGCAGTGTGAAGACATAAGGTTTGACAGGCTAGTCTGTAACATTGGCTGTGAATCAGGTGGTGCAGTACTGAGCCAAACAGCATTTCTGCCTTCCTTCAGGGTTGCCACTAGTGCACTCCCTGCACTGCTGTTCACATCTATCACAGCATCACCTACTCTTGATAGGTGCTTTACGAGCCAGGTAAAGGCTCCAAGTGGTGGAACTCTCTCACTACATGTGGTATGTGGAGCCTCATTTTCCAACAATACCAAGTTGTCCATGTTGCCACTGATGGACAGGTGCCTGTCTGTCACTTGTCTTGACACTGACCAGTGTCCAATCACAAAGGTTGTCAAGGACTCTCTTAAGAATGAAAAGTGTAAAAAAGAAAATAATCGATATACTAGCAGTACATAATGGCCTGATTTACTTGTTCACATGTCATTGTCAAGGGTTCAAGGCTTTTTTACATCTGGACATGCAACAATCATATACATGTAAAAACGTTTAGGAGCATTTATAAGCATAAAACCGCAAGGGTTACCAAAGTTGCTTATGTGATTAATAAAACCACAACGTTGTATTATTATAGCACTCTGCCCTCAAAAAGTTACTTTTTGCAAGTTGAAGTAAAAGGTGAGCTACCATAAAAATTCGATTTAGTGCCCCCCTTCCATTTTTTTTATATAAGCACCCCCTTTCCAAAAGCACCCCCTCCCCCCTCAATTCCAATAAGTGCCCTTTAAAAATACAATTGCTGGAGATCTATTAATATGGTAGGCATATCACTGCATGAAATGGCATGTATAATGAGGTATCCTGAGTCCGTATACACCTTGTGTACGGACCGGTATACTGACGTATACTGATATTGATGTATACGGACTGTATAATGACCAGTATACATCTGATTCATGATACGCTGTGTACAAGTTACCGTACACAAAGTGTGCTGTTCACAGGAGTCATTCTTCACGTCTTCAACAATTTACAAACTGACAAGTACAAGAGAATATATATAATTCAATTATTTCTATAAATCACGGATAGACTTGTTTTATACGTCTCAAGTAAACTACACTCGTCTTCAATATCGTTAATTGTCTTTATTATCCTTCAAATATTTTCTTGACGCTCAAATTGGGAAATGTGATGTGTTAACATTAAAATATATCAATATGCACGCAACATTGTTGTTTTCCGTTTATTTTATTAATGAAACACTTCTCTAACCGTCTTCAAATATTATGCATGGCCATGGGTCTTAACGATCCTTTCTGGGATTTTACACAGTCAGGCTGAGAAACTTTATACCGGCCCTGTGTTTACGCATCTTTATGCTTCCGTCAATCTATGTAAAGATAGCACATGACTCTACTTTTAGCTTCCAAGTAAATCTGCATAAAGATAGCAACTTAATTACTTTACGCATCTTTACGCTTACGTAAATCTACGTAAAGATGGCAACCAACTTTACGCAACTTTACGTATTCAATAAAGAAGCGCAAAGTTGTCATTTCATGCTTTGATAGTATTCTTTGACTGTGTGGTCTTCATTTCCCTGTATAAATCACGTTTGTGCCTCGAACTGAACCTCAGAATACCAGTAGCCTAGTTCCCCCATATTCATGAACAATCTTGGCCGCCGTGTGGGAAAGGTCTATTCACGATCAACTCCGGTTAGTAAAAGAACTCAAGCACGCCATTTTAAACCTCACAGTTTATTTAAAAAGTTGTTTCGCATCGCGAACATATATCATCGAAAGTATTCACCGGCTACTTTAAACAAGGTATCTTTTTCACTTCACTGTGCGAGCCCCGTAGAAAACGAGCTGATGTTGATTACTATGATTTTTCTGCAATCGCCAGCTGCGTGCCGTCAATTAACTTGTTGTTTATGAAGGATATCTATACAAAAGTAACACCAAACTAAAGCTCCGGCTTAACAATTCAACGGGTTTATTTCAGTTCGAGATAGCGAGAGATTAGAAATAACCGAGTTCGGAAAATATCGACGAATTCTAGCCGTTTTTACAATAAGTTTTCGCCCAACGGTATTCACGAGTTGGGGAATAATCAGAGTCTGGGCCGCCTGTGGTTCTTGTATGGACCACAATGCAATACGAAACATTCAAGTTTGCGTCCGCCATTTTGTCATCTTGAAGAATTGCTGTTATCTTGGAGTACTTACAATATCTGTGCAGATGACTTCAAGGACAAAGCAAAACAGACTCCAAACAACTCTGAACATCAGAAGAATATCTAGGTAAGATATATACGAATTTGAAGGTCCAATTTGTGTGGTTTAGCCGAAAAATATGAATTTTACTCTAGTTAGAAATTATCACACCCATACCTTCGGCTTCGCCTCAATCCTCATACGGTCATGTTGTTCACTAAGAAGACTTAGTTTCAATACGGAATCTTTCATAGAAAACTAATGTTTCATCTGTTATTGTCAATGAATCATTCGTGGATTTTTCCCCGAGTTTATTTAGAGTGATTCTTTTAGAAGAAGTTTCTAGCGGACCAAAATAATTTAGACCGACAAAGCACGTGCAACGTTTCATTTACGCCGGCAGAGCTTCTTACAAAACTACATAAATAACACCGTAAGATAGAAGAGAAATACAATGTGAATGTCCTGGTATGCTTTTTAAACATTTCCGATAGAGGTGGCAATGATTAAAGTGCATTACAAAATTGATTTCGATTACATTGAACCGATTTCAAGCCCAAAAGCAATAATTTCCATCCACTCGAATCTTTGCCATCCTTCATCAAAATTGTCCCACATTTTCTCCAGTATACCTGGAAAGCATACTCTGCTAATCTGAGCAGTTATTTTTGTCTTTCATCATGATAAAATTTGTCATTTGTTGGCAGTGAGGTCTCACTATATTCCAGACAGAGGTGGGCCTGGGAAATGCACATGTACATATTATGTCAGTCTTGTGAGATCTTCGAGCTGAGCAGTCCCAGCAGAGTGGCAGTAACAGTCATAACACTGCTTCATTGCAACATACCCATTCATTAGTGGACTTCAAAAATGAATTCAGTACATTGTATTTGGTCTAGCTTTTGGCTAGTTCAACTAATCAATATTAATTGTATCGGCAATGTTGTTGTCTTTGGCAAGGATGTGGCTATTGTGTGTAGTTGCTATTATGACTGTTGCAAGATCTTTGAGCTGAGCTGCTGCAGTTAAAGTGACCACTTTCTTGTGAGATCTTAGAGCTGAGCAGTCCCAGCAGAGTGGCAGTAACAGTCATAACACTGCTTCATTGCAACATACCCATTCATTAGTGGACTTCAAAAATGAATTCAGTACATTGTATTTGGTCTAGATTTTGGCTAGTTCAACTAATCAATATTAATTGTATCGGCAATGTTATTGTCTTTGGCAAGGATGTGGCTATTGTGTGTAGTTGCTATTATGACTGTTGCAATATCTTTGAGCTGGGCTGCTGCAGTAAAGTGACTACTTTCTTGTGAGATCTTAGAGCTGAGCAGTCTAACAGTCAACACTGTTGCAGTAAAGTGACCACTTACTCGTAAGATCCTATAGAGCAGATATATTGGCGTATATATACATTTAATTTCTTACATATTTATTTGAAATACACGCCGGGATATTAAGCAACTGCAGGTGTTTGCTACTGGATGGGGTAGGCATTTTGTTTTTCTCAGTTTTGGGATATGATTTTGACCATTCAATCTTTAATCTGTGTGGTCTTTAAATCTCAAAATTACGAGATTTCGTATTTGTTCGAATGTGCTTTGGTAAAATATGTGGGGTACATGAACAATTTTAAACTACTGTTTGGATACGAATATGCCAGGTTAATATATGTCGCATCAGTCCTTAGTCATACTCGAGCATACCGCAGAATATGCGAGGTTGGCGTACTTGAAAACTCGTGAAAATTCACACGGATATTGATCACTGTTTTTGGGTTCATAAATGAGAAGCACTTTATTTATTTTGAACGTATTTAAGTTTTGCGTAACGAATATGCCAGGTTAATATCGCATCAGTCCTTCATACCCAAGCATACAGAGTACATGAGGTTGGCGTACTTGAAAATCCTCGAATGATTTCTTACATGGCGTAATCTTACGTATTCACTACGAATATACCAGCAGTATCTCGCGTGTAATGTGTGACTTGCATACTCAAGAAAACGTGAAGTCCGTAGTAGATATTCGGAACCCAAATATCCCCGAATATTTTACATTTCATGCAGTGAAATCTCTTATGCTTACACCTCCGTTTCGGCTTCCATCACTAGTGAAAACCAGGCTTTAATTATTTACACTTGCCAGCAGTGAATAGTTAAAAAAAATATTTTTACAAAAAATATTGGGCATCAGATTCCCATATGAACACTGTATTACATGGTTCAAGATCGGCTTGGAGCACAGGAACAAATTCTTGGAAATCGTTGGATTTTCTGTCGAAATCTTCTCAGCCACATTTGTCTCTTTGTCAAACCTGGAAGCCGATGATAACTGTCATTAGAGTAGCCTGATTTTCAGACGGTCGAGGTTGTCTGCTCACTTCCTCCCACCTCCCCGTCTGATGGACTTTGACAGAAACCGTGTTCTGGTCATTGTTTCATTTAGACCAATCAGAGAGAAGGTTTCATTTTTAGAGAACTGAGGTATGCATGGAATGTCTAGTGCAGCCTGCATGAAGGTGTAGCCAAATGGTGAACGATACAAACGGACTTGATTTGGCTTTGGAGAAAGCGTGCGAAACTTTCGACATTTCTGAATTATTTCCCGACATGTTGTCCTCAGACATGTACCGGGAAAATCTGATAGGAAGCGCTATTGATATCGCGATGTTTATGAATCTACTAGCTACAGGCTTTGGAAAATCATTAATCTTCCTCGACCGCTTTGTACATGTATGCCGTATTAAAATGTAATGTCTCCTAGAATGTTGGCATTTAGAAGACCAAATATTTCATGAAATGTAATGATTTGTTTACAGCAGGGAACACACATACTGAGTATGTCATGGTAATAGTTTCAAGACATTTGGACAATTATTTATGTTTGCAAAATTTTAAACACACTTTATTTTTGACAATTTTGCTGTCCTAAAAGCTGAAATGTCTTAGCTTTTTTGCCTTAAGAAGACTAAATCTTTCATGGAATGGCATGACATTTTTACAGGAGTGAACACAAATAGTGAATATGCAGGGCCGTAGCGCCCTTAGGGGCCGGGGGGCTCGTGCCCCCCCCAAATGTTTTCCAAAAACAAACAAACACGGTACCTGGCCCCATCGGAAACCCAGGAGTTAGGTTGCGAAATGACTTTGTGCCCCCCCAGTTTTTCAGGGCATGCTATGGCCCTGATATGTCATGGTAAAAGTTGGATGACATTTGCCTAAATATTTACATGTATGTTATCAGAATTTTGAACAGTCTTGATTTTGACAAATTGTAAAGTACAACAAATCCGGTAGTTAGATCAGTGTTGTGACCATGCGCTTGAAATACTGTACGAAAAATCCTATTTAAAAAGTTATTGCTGCCCAAAAAACCGTAGCAGCTCAAACAGGATATGGTTAGGGTTAGTTCTAAGAAATCGACATAAGTTTGAAGCTGTAAAACGTAAGAATTCTGCAGTGCAGGAAAGTGCGTGATTCTGGTGAGCTGTACTAGAAGGCTACATAATTTCTCCTCTCACGATTCTCTACCTGGTCGTCACCTATAGATGCAGCTGTGATGGCCAAGGTCCTTCCGGGAAACGAGGGGTAATTTCGCCTTTCGCTGTTCGGGAAATAATTCAGAAATGCTGAAAGTTTCGCACGCTTTCTCTAAAGCCATATCAAATCCGTTTGTATCGTCCGCCATTTGGCTTGTCCTTCATGCAGGCTCCACTGGAAATGATGTCAGGAACACGGTTTCTGCCAAAGTCCATCAGACGGGGAGGTGGGAGGAAGTGAGCGGACGACCTCGACCATCTGAAAATCAGGCTATCATTAGAGTAGCTGAAAGCCATATGATAAACCAAATTACTTTCTTCTGTCATTCTGAAAGTAAACTTTCTTCTCGTATGTGACGTCGTACCTTCTCATATACTTCACTGACAACACATTCTGAGCCGCCAGTCAAAGCTGAAAATTCTGTGTTTAAAATATATATTTTTTGGAGGGGGGGGATTTACACACTGTGCAAAAACTACATTGAAATGTTGTTTTAATATACTTAAAGTGCCCCTCAACCCTTTTGCAATTTCTATATATATGAAACTTTGAAAGGTTTTGAGTACTTCTGCAAAGAAATTTTTGGCTTACAGAGGATACTCTATGTTCTAGGCTTGTTTGAAATGGTGAAAATGTGACCTCTCCTGACCCATTACCGTGTAAGAAAAAGCCTGGGTCGATTCCCTATCTTATGTCATCCAATTAATTCGACTTTGCAATAACTTGAATAAATATTTTGCATTTTGTCTAAAATAGGTGTTTTCTTTACTAAAATCTCACAGACTGTGTATATTCTCTATATATCGATGCTGTTGTGATAGAAAGGCGTCATGGACAATAATGCATTAATGAGTATGTAAGCTAAACATGATATAGTTAGATGACAAGTCTAACACCACATCTCGGATAAGGGAAAAACTTAGCTGATGCAGTGTATAAATGTCCTGTTTGGTTCAGCACTGTTTGGCAGCTCAGTTCTGTTTGGCAGCTCAGTTCGGTTCAATTCAGTATCAACAACATACTGTAATTAATTATTACATGCCAATATACTTCTTTAAAGAGGTCCCCTTTAGTTTATTTATTCAACCAGAAAATGAGCACAACATTTGGAAATATCTGCTCAACCAGATACTAATATTAAACTTAGTTTTGGTACAAAAAACATGCACCTACCATTCTAAAATAGATTGTCTCTTCTACTGTCAGGGGCGTAGCTGCCTTTAAGCCTTAAAGACCTGGCTTAACAGGAATTTTGGTGATTTTTATGCTGTGGCAGTGATTTTGTTCTGTTTTGTATAACTTTGATTAGAAACTCAACTCTAACCATTGAGTGAGCACGGTGAATATGCTATTTACTGCAGTCTATTCAACTGACCCCCAACCTTACTAAAACATTGCATCGTAAATGCTGGAAATAGCATTTCAGAGCTTGTAAATAAAAAAAAATACTCCACAATACTGAGCATGGATTTTGGAGACTGACAATAAATGCCAAAGTTTTGGCTTTTCATTTGCAAAAAAGCTTAAAATTGGACTGAAAAGTGTTGTAAAATCTTCCATTTTTGTTGTAATGGCAAACACATGCTCGGTTTTATGCACCTGTAGGTTCAGCAAATATTCATAAATTAATAGTACATGTACATGTAGCTCAAAAATCCATGGAGAATTTATATTTGTATTTATATTGAATGTCATTGTCATATCACTTGATGACATCATCAGACTACAAGTCTTTACCCTTGGAGTCACCTTGAGAATAATTATTGCCCATGCACTCTTTAATTTTCTTGGTTTTGTGAGGCTGCAAACTTTCATTAGCAATGGTAGATTTAATTTTGTCCGTGAGCCCTTAATAACTTCATATTTATCATAACGAAATTGTGCTAAATGAAAACACATTGCCATATATAGCATACTTTACTTTAAACATCTATTTAAAGCTAAGGAATTTGACCAATAATGTCATTATCTAAAACTAATTTAACCAAAAACCTTAAATTTTACTTCCATAGTAAACTGAGAATATTTCATTCAATTTCAGACAATAATTATTTAGTAAATTATGCCATTTAATCTAATTTTTGGAATGCTCAACCCAGGCAATTTTGGGGTCATTTATCCCCACCATGCCAGGTGCTTTTCTTTTCCTTCTCCCCTCCCCCTCATCCCCCCCCTATGATTTTTTTCTCAAACAGTGAATTTCAAATAACTTTCAAACATTTTCATTTTACCACGGTGTCTCCTTTATTTGATGTGTCTTTACAATAATTACTGCGGTGTCTACAAGACTTGACAGCAAATAGGAAACAACACACTGCTGACATAATATAAGTGCATTTCCCATCTCTGCCTGGGATATAGTGAGACCCTTGACAGTGTCTCTTTAATGGTAACAGAATCTAAGACTGTGTTGTCCAAAAATACAATGGTACTACCTTGGATAGTCTCCATATTAATAATATTGGATCATAAAGACATGTACCGTAGCATATGTTTTTGCAAGATGTTCAGTTTGTCGATGTGTTTTTTAAAAGTTGAATACTTACTAATTTAGTGACCAGATTTTTTAGCTTTCCCTGTTGTTTGTCTGTAATAAACTTAGCAGCTTTTTCTGGCTATTCCGGTTTATTAAACTCCTTTTACTGACAACTAGGTTCATGTCGTTTTCAAATTGAAAGATATGCTAAAGAAAGCAAGTTGCCCTGACTGGAGAATACCCAACAAATTATGTTAGGCCTCTAAAAAAATGGATCAAACATGGTTTCTGGGAAACTACTCCCCCACACTTCACCCTCTCCTTTAATGATTAATCATTAATAGAAAGATGCATATCCAAGGGAGGGGTGGGTGGGTAGTTTCCCAGTAACCAGGATTGAGCCAAAAAATATGATAACATGTATGTGGTATGGGTATGTGGTAGACTTTTATACTGATATGGGTACATGGATACTACCATTTGCAAGCTACCGTTAAGCGTGAACCTTTTTCCGCATTTGTTTATGTTTGAAACTTATTAGACGTCTGGCATCCCAAACCTTTACAATTTGTCGGCAAACTAATTAGTTTCAACCTTAAAGTGCCTATGAAGCTTATGTTTTTATTTTAGATATCAATTCTACATCGAGTGAATAGTAAAATGGTACAATATATCTTGCTTTGAAAGCTGTGCTGCTGAGTTTAAAGAGGTTTTAATATCCAAAATGCTAATTACATGACGTCAGGGGAGGCATCAATTATTATACAAAATTTGTTGTTACAATTAAAGACATTTTTTTAAATTATCAGTGTTATACCCATGGTTGAAATAAAATGATGTTAGAAATTTATTTTCCTATATCAGTAGAAACGCCCATTCACAACCACTAAGAAATAATTGCAGATGCCTCCCCTGACGGCATGTAATTAGCATTTTGGATATTAAAACCTCTTTAACTCAGCGGCACAGCATTCAAAGCAAAATATATTGTACCATTCTACTATTCACTTGATTTAGAATTGATATCTAAAATAAAAATAATAAGCTTCATAGGCACTTTAATGTTGAAAACCTTTGATATGTCTTCTACCATCTTATAACTCAGATTATGCCAAGAGACAGTTGTTGTCTTGCATCTCTCATAATTCTGAGCGTCCAAAACTTTAACTTTAACCGATTTAGTGGGTAGCGCGAAGGAAAATCTAGCTGAAAAGTTTACAAACCTGAATCCCACTCGCTGAAACATAATGGTGGGACATGTCAAAGGTTGCCATTATCGCGGTTAAATTGCAAAGGTTTGTGCCGCCAGACGTCTAGGTTTCAAACAAAAACGAACGCGGAAAAAGACAACATGAAATCAATGACAATTAAGTTAAAACCTTATTCCTGAGTGATATCAAGAAAACTAAAAAAAAATATAAATGAGTGCTGGATATGAACAAAATGGGATTTCACCCTAAAAAAACTAAACTAAGCTATTTGGTAAGAATTGGTCCAGTGAACTGAAAGAAAATCAAGTTGATTTAATATCTGTAATGCACGGTTGAATGAACTTCATGGGATTCATGCTCATTGCAGCAATTAATAAATCTGTTCTTTGTCTTTGGGATTAACTATTGATTTCCAGGGCCTGGTTGCTTGAAGCAAGAGTAACTTTATCCCTAGGATAGTGCTAAATCTGTACAGTTTAACCTTGGGTTAGCAATTTAATCCTGTGGTAGCTCTTACACTTGCTTCAAACCAGGCCCAGAACAGAGATATTGAACATTGATTTAACAGAGGGACTTTATCATACTAGTCTTTGCCTCTTGTGGTATGGCTGAACAAATTCTTTTTTCCTTTCCATTTAATTTTAAGCAGCTTAACCTTTTAAATGAAAGAATAAAAACAAATTCAAGTGTGCAATTTTGCTGTCTTGGAAGCTTGAAAGCTTTTTGTAAGTTGTAAATGCCAGCCTCACAACAATTTTATGAATATAAATTTGTAAAACTGGTAATAATGTACAGTACTGTTGGAAAATATACAACATGAGAAGTGAAACTTCACCTCTTGCCTAAAAGACAATGGAAATTTCACTTGTTCAGGTGAAATTTTACTTCCCAGTTAAATAAGACAATTGAAAACATGAAAGAAAGCATTTTGTTCATATCCAGCACTCATTTATTTCTCTTTTTTAGTTTTGTTGATATCACTCGGGAATAAAGGTTTTAACTTGTTATTGATTTCATGTTGTTTTTATGGGGAATTAACTTTAACTTACCATTAATACCTACATGTATGCCGCACTATTTTGGAGAAAAGCAAGGGCCACCATTGAGAGTGTGGCTTATACGCGGGTACAAACAATTTCAGACCTCGCACTCGTATAGTTTTGCCAGAAAACCTTGCTTTCTCTTATACATAATGGAATGAGGTCCCTTGAAAATGTTTTCAGTTAACTGGAGAAGAATTCTTGAATAGAATTAGCAGAAGAATTCTGGAGAAGAATTGGCAGAAGAATTTGGAGTGATTTAAAGACAGTATACAGAATATATGACAACGAAAGTTCTAAACATATTTGAAGGGCTGTGTGCAAAAAGGGCGTAAGTGACTCTTGATCACATTCTAAATTCTTGCAGTATCAATTAGCCACTTAGAGACGAGTAGGGGATTGGGGCAAGTCCAATCTCAAGCTTCACTTCTGGTAAAGCGTCTTCTTTCAAGCTTATTTTGCTTACTCTGCTAGTATTCGATGAGTTATTCGCCATGTCAATTAGCCACTTAGAGACAAGTAGGGGATTGGGGCAAGTCCAATCTCACAAGCTTCACTTCTGGTAAAGTGTCTTCTTTCAAGCTGATTTTGCTTACTCTGCTAGTATTCGATGAGTTATTTGCCATGTTTGTTTGTATTCTGTATGATGCATGTCCCAGTAACGATCCCAAACGCCTTTGCGAGATTGAACTCGTCCTAATCCCTAGTCGTTTCTAAAGTGGCTAATTGGAATGACTTGGAATGATACCAATCTCTTCTGAAGAGGTTTTGCTTCAAATTTAAGTAGAACACTTATGAACCTTTTTTTCCCAGAAAGGCATCGTAGTTTTGCATGCGGCTTTTATGGTACTCTTGCAAAGTTATATATGGTTGGAATCATACCTTCCGATTATGCATCATTCTTTTTAGGGAGGGGAATCTTCATGTTTTTTTACTGATAGGACACTAAGTGAGAAGAGGATTTGGCAATTAGTAGTAATAATAACAATAATATATTCTTTAACCAGGGTGAACCCTTCAGCCAAAGCTGTTATCAGTGGGTGCCCTGGGAAATCAGAATAATTAAATAACAAAGTATAAAAATATCAGACAATATTGCAGTGAAAGTATATGTACAAAGTTATCCTATAACTAATGTCTACAATATTATTTAAAATTCAAAAATCTAAAAAATATCTCATTTTGTTTTAAAAACTAACAATGATGATGCCTCTTTAATGTATGTTGGTAGATCATTAAAATATTTTGCCCCTGAGTAAAAAACAGCCTTTCTTTGCAGTTTCTATCTTAACTTTAGGAATTATGAGATCCAGGCCATTTGGGCATGAGAGGTCTTGTCGTAATATTGACTAAAAAACTGGACCATTACAATTAAGACATTTAAATACAATGATAACACAGTACATAGCGCAGCGTGCTTGTAGAGATTTCCATCCTAACCGGTGAAGCATATCTTCATGCGTCAGATCATGTTCACACCCCCATGAACGGGCCTTAACGGATATGTACTTGCATTCAAATGTCGACAAATAGTATCATAACCAGGGGGTAATGAACTAATCACTGTAAAAATGTGCCTTGTAGGTTGTTACATAAACTAGCTGTGTTGTTACAGAAACTAGCTAGCTCTTGGTCATTTCAGTAATTTCGCAACCAGCAGCTTAATGCACGTGGATATTTAGGCTTGCCACGAGTCAACCTCTTTGTTTTCTTTATTTCTTGGAAAGAACTTTCATTGAGTAAGTATAGTGCATATTCCGCCATGGTCAGTCCGCTCTGGCCGCTCTCAATGTAAACAAAGCACTCTCCAAAAACTCGGCTCTGGTGTGGTTCTCTTTGAAAAATCATATCTCAAATTGTAGACATATTTCAGAGATAGGATTTTTTTTTGGGGGGGGGGGACCTCCGGTATAAATTCGCAAAGTGACTTTCGAGTTTCGATCGAGACGCATTTAGCTTTAAATTGCTGTCAATCCACTTGAGACAATTTCAACTTTGTGGGGTGTTAACAGTGTTAGTGTGCTTGTGTAAGCAAGCACCACCAATTCATACTTATTCTAAAAATGTTGAGTGATAATTTGAAGAGTGGGTTATTATGAAATATATAAATAGTGGTATGAAAATTTATTAACGTGATTATGCCATGGATATGATTTGATAAAATATGATATGTGAATAAATTATGTAGGGGGAAAATATATTATGGAAATAAATATTTTCTTTGAATATTGAGTATAAGAATATGTCTTAAGCTAGTATATAACTGTAATCATTATTGGTTAAATGATGTTCATTCTACCCCCCTGTTAATCAGAAATACACGTTTGGCAATTCAATTCTAGTGCAGCCTTAATGTAAAAGTATTTTTCAAAAATTTTTACTCTAAATATTTTACTCTAAATATTTTAGATAAATAAAATAAAATGCAATAGGGGGGTAAAGTGAACATCATTTGACCAATAATGATTACAGGTATATACTAGCTTAAGACATATTTTTATACTCAATATTCAAAAAGTTATTTCCATAGTATATTGTTCCCCTACATAATTTATTCACATATCATATTTTATCAAATCATATCCATGGCATAATCACGTTAATCAATTTCATACCACTATTTATATATTTCATAATAACCCACTCTTCAAATTATCACTCAACATTTTTAAAATAAGTATGAATTGGTGGTGCTTGCTTGCACAAGCACACTAACACTGTTGACATCATCTTGTATGATGGGGTTCGGTACCACCTAACCTGGACCGTTCAGATGGCTCGGTCGCCCTCCTACGAGGAGGACATTGCATAACCTACAACTGTTCCATACAGGAAGGAACCAGGTAGCTCCTTAAGTCCACCATACCATATTCAAATACTTATTTTTATCACTCAATTATAACCTCACCTTAATTAACCTCTACATGAACCCAACATCATCTAAACCTCCACTAACTTTCACATAACCCCCACACCATATGTTTTAACCTTCACATAATTTTCACATAATTTCCACATCAACTAATTAATAATGTCTTCCACACATTCCATTCAATCTTAAACATCATTTTATACGTTTGTCAGTTTAGAACCCCAGCTAAACTAAAATAAAATATAGCCAACATCTCCTTGTATTAAAACAGTTTTATTTAATTAACCTATCAACCTGTACAACTTTTAAATCGTCTTACCCGCTCTAATTGTAACGGCCATTTTCCTATGACATCAGCATTTTCATTACAAAAATAACGTATCAGCCGTTTTGTTTTGATCAACAGCTCATGTTTACGGTAAGCTAAATTCCTAATTTTCTGACTCTTAACTTATTGCTCTCCTTGTTATCTCTTATTAAGTCACATAACTAACTATATGTAAAACTTTTAGATCCATATTACACTAATTTACATCCAAGAGGCAAGAGTAAAGCCCAAGACTAGAGGGAGTCAAGAGCAAAGAGTAAACATAACCAGACTACGAACGAAAAATATGAAAAAGTAAGTAAAACATATTTTAGCATACTTAACTTTATCTCCCTTGTCAACTTCATCTCCCTTGTCAACTTAATATAACCAAGCCAAATAATCCTACCGGTTCATTCAATAAAATTCGGCGACCTAACTTACACTAGTTAAGTTTATAAACAAAATGGCTGACACATAGAATTAGCCGTGTGTATTTGCGTGTTGGGTTAGGCCTGGGCCCGAGGCAGAAACACGCGACCGTCTCGGAGCACCTCTGGGATTTAGGTCCTAACAGACTTCCTAATCCCTGAAGAAGGAGTCTGTTAATCAGAAATACACGTTTGGCAATTCAATTCTAGTGCAGCCTTAATGTAAAAGTATTTTTCATAAATTTTTACTCTAAATATTTTACTCTAAATATTTTAGATAAATAAAATAAAATGCAATAGGGGGGTAAAGTGAACATCATTTGACCAATAATGATTACAGTTATATACTAGCTTAAGACATATTTTTATACTCAATATTCAAAAAAAGTTATTTCCATAGTATATTGTTCCTCTACATAATCACGTTAATCAATTTCATACCACTATTTATATATTTCATAATAACCCACTCTTCAAATTATCACTCAACATTTTTAAAATAAGTATGAATTGGTGGTGCTTGCTTGCACAAGCACACTAACACTTTTGCGCAGTTGGATGCCACGAAGTGACAATTCAAACGTTAACCCAGAGGCTGATTTCGGAAAGGGCATATAAATGTGTTTGTTACCAGCTTCGTGAATAATTAAACTAATATTTCTCTCATTTTATTTTTTGCAGTGATGGTGACTCAGAAAATTTATCTGGAATCGGCAATGGTGGTATCGGTCACAGTGCGCCAAGAAGCACCATTAATGATGAACTGGTGCATGAAACAAATGATGATAGCTTGGACTCTGATGATGATCAGTTTTGAATCTAGTTTAGATCGAGATGTATTAGGAGCAAATATGTTCTAAACTCATTATTTAATTCAGTTTCTCTACAAAACCCCTGAATAGAAACTGGCGTATACGCCACTATAATACACGTAAATTTGCTAGCTCCGCTGTTCTAGGCAAATTTCTTGATAAAAGGGAGAGAGAGAAGGGGTGTCAGATCGAAAAGGTGAATTGAGATGAATGGGGTTCTATCGAACCACTGAACTATAAAGAACAATTACTGATGCCTTGGGCTGCATGCATGATTACTGCATGTGAAATGATGTAAAAAAGTAAACATATTTTCCCTTTAAAGTTTAAATAAAGGAACTATACGGTTAAAATGAATTTACGTTATCATTTTTCGTCATACTATCGCGTAATAATTTATGCCGCAAATTAAAACTGATTTCAAATTAAACTTCTACGGAGCATTGCAGCTTCCTTTTATACCAAACAGTATGGTCATCATACATACATCACCTGTAAGAATCCTTCTATTTTCCTTATATACCCTGTTTCACACAGTATACAATTATATACTTGCAATTCTCTCCTGCATCTCCAATTGCCAAAAAGGCACCTTCATAGTGTGGCAGCTTTGCAACAGCATTCTGCTCTATATCCATTACTGCTCTGGTGAAGATAGTAAGCCCCAGTGCACCTGACTGTCCACTTATGATATCTGCAACTTCAACACCATCACCTCCCTCCTTCTTTCTCTTCAGGCGTTCTAAGAACTTTTGAAAGTCATGTGACTGTTCAAAATCCTTTCCCTAAAAGAGAGTAGAGTATAGTATATATGAACTCAAGACAAATAAATGCCCAGTACCACAGTATTTAAACGTGTCCTAACTTCAATTAAACTGCTCCCTCTCAGAGATGCTCCAAAAATAATTAAATACACTGGTTGAGATACAAATATACAGCGTCAGTATAATTATGTAAGCATCCTCTGCCAATACAGGCATGTACATGGCATTGATTATGCAAATACATGACTTGTATAACAGCTAGTGTATATTAAAGAAACCTTGACTGTTGGAACATATTGCTGTTAAATTGTTAGTAATAATTATGGTCTAAATTGAAAATGTGTTGAAAAAACGAAACCTATTTTAGTTTTTTTAAACCCTTTGGAACCCTGAGACGCGTTTGAGCTCAATTGGTGAAATCCAGAGTGCTAATTCAACCCTCCCCCTCAGTTCAAGTTTGGCTAGCCCAGAGTAGTTAAATACTGCTGACTTTTTAAGCCAAGGGCTCAAACTTTCCCCATGATGTCATTCGGCAGAATCCTACGGACTCGTTGACGGTAAGTATGGCTACTTCTGTAGGGTTTCCAATGAAATCTGCTCTAATTTTGGACAAAAAAGCCAATGCAAGAAGGCTACATGTAGAGGACATCATTAAGTCTGACGATGGCTGAAAAGTACTTGGCTTGCTTTTAGTAGGCCTTGTGAGGGGATTTCACAGGGTTTTTCTGTTGAGTTTGTGCTTTGAGACACATGAATAAATTCTTCAACGAAATCCTTGAAGTTCTGCAGTTGGTGAGCTATTCCCCTGCTCAACCTATTAGGAATCATGTGTTTTTGTCACTTTAAAGGGGCCGTCTCACCCACAGTGCTTAGCGTGCTTTTGTTATTGTTTATATCCTGGACTTTGACCCTTATTCACGGCGGGAAGCTCACGAACTAATCATATTCTTTATGTTGGTGACATGATAATTTTGATTTGAACATGGCTGACCTTGATGAAACTAACAGTACCTTACTAGTTGAATGTGAAGCCAACAAAGTGTTATACAGCAGTACTTGGCTGTACTATAACATTTACCGCTCACCCGTCGATGCTATAAACAGGACACTCTCCGGGTAATACTAATATTCATAAAAGCGAGAGGTTTCTCTGGGATTTCTCTCGGTTTTATTTTTACTTGCAGACAGAGAGAGAGAGAAAGAGATCTCCTAGCAGGCAATCTCGTTGCTGGCAGTAGCAGAGAACCAGTTCAAGAGAGAACAGTGAACGAATTACAGCTCGATCGTTTTAATGGGACATTATTATCACGGCGGCTCTGTTGTCATAAACTTTGATCGATCATCTTGGCGAAATCACGGCGTGAAAGCCCTTCGAAACCAGAGAGAGACCTGTTTCCACAAGTTAAATGCCGAAGCTCTCAAAATGATTTTAGGAAATTGCTCAATTCTTTTCGGGTCGACGAAGCGGAGTTTCGTTGCCTATAATATTTTGTTCACTATAATATTTACCGCTCACCAGTCGTTTCCAAACCTAGCTGTCATCAGTACTATAAACAGAGAATAATAATTATGAAAAGACAGGTTTCTCCCCTCGGTTTTATTTTTCCCTGCAGAGAGAGAGAGAGCATCTGCTAGCAGTAAATCTCATTGCTGGTGCCAGAGAATCAGTTCAAGAGAGAACAGCTAGTGAACGAATAACAGCTCGCTTGAATAGGAAATTGTATCATGCAGCTCGACGGCTTCGTTTGTCAAATTTCGTGCGAGTATAAACTTTAAATGATCAACCCCGTGAATCCGAAAATCTCGGCAAAATCACTGTCTAATAGCCCGAATTCCGCCCTTTGAAACCAGTGAGAGACCTGTTTCCACAAGTTAAACGCCAAAGCCCTGAAAATAATTTTAGGAAACTGTTCTTCTGGTGGAGTTTTGTTACAAATTGTGGTCACGTAAGCCAGCAACGGTGTTCAAAAACCCAAGTCGGCTCAAAGATAGTAGATACTCTAACTAAGCGCTAATATATCTTTACATATAAATATTAATGGTCAGAATAGCTTCTCCATGTTGTAGGTGGAAATCGTGGACACAAACGGACAATTGTTTCCTTTCGTCGAGGACGAACGAGACTGGCACCAATCAGAGAACTACGGCCACCTGAAATAAAACTAAAATTTGCATGACCAAATAATTTAAAACACTTAAATAAGAGGCTCAATAGGAAGAGCAATAAAAAAGATTCAACCTAGTATGATTTTTTTGGCGATAGCTGGAAGGATGGCAGAGATGTAGAGAAGATTAAAATCACTGCCATAAAAGTCTGGATTTCGATGCCATCGAAAATGGCCGCAATGCTATGTGAGCGCGCTAAGCACTGTGGGTGAGACGGCCCATTTAAAGCAACGGCTTGGGTCCAAATCGCCGCTCTTGGTTGTAGGGGCAAAAGACTTACATGTATAAAAAAACTCCCAGAGAGGGGGGGAACCTTGTCGATTCTTTGTCCATTACCCAGCATGCAATTGGAGGTGGGATGCAGCATTAAGAATAGCGTGCTACACAGTCGCTTAGTGTGTTATTTGCAAAATAAACTGATGGTTGGATAGATTAAAGAAGGTACTGTAACAACTGAGTGCTAACTAATTTGTGTTTGCTTTTGATTTCAAGTGCGAATGGGAAGGGAATTTTGTACCGATTGTCTGAACATTGAAATTGGTGAAAATCAAAGTTCTAAACAAAACATATCTACAAAGTGGAGAGTCAACCGATTGCTGTTTGCAGCTCTGGCTTTTAAGTAATTCATCCCTTGAAGTAAAATCGCAACATCGTATTTCTAGCATGTCTAGATTTGATACAATAATTATTTCCAGTTACATATTTCATATTGCCCGTTTTTGGCCAGTTTGGGTTCGCAAGTGTAAGTATCAGGCTCCTCCTTCACAATTCCTTTTCGTAGCTACTGTGCAAGGGTACAAGACAAAGTTAAGCACTTTCTTCTGACGACTACAGAGGTAGATGTAATGAGCACTACTTTAGAAGCAGAATGTCCATTTCAAAGCTATGAAAGGAAACGTTTAGAGCATACATCAGATTATCTTGAAAGAGCTGCAGACATGGCTAATCTAGCTAAGATGACAGAAGCAGAAATCCTACATTGTGGCAAGATTCAAGGCCTACTTCAGTCTGTTTTGGCTTGTATAATCAGCTTGACCAAGAGTAACAACACTGGGGTGCAACTTTAGGATGAGTACAAAGTCGTTATTGAAACATGCGAACAGTTTCTGAACATATTTGATGAACTACAATTACCAAGAGTTAGGCCACGACTGTTGGAACTTACTGATGCAGGGCCTGGAGTAGGTTGCAATAATGGTGCAGTACAGTATAGAATGGTGGAGAAAATTATTATTCATGAACTGGATAAAGCAATTCGAGTGCACAGAGCAAGGGAGAGCATACTAATGCATGCATTGGTGAAGCCCTCGTAACAGGCGAAACCCTTAACTGGGAATACCACCAAAGGTTCGAACGAATGAACAAAGCAGAGATAGAAGCCTTCTCACTGCAGGAATATGAACGTCTGGAGGCAGCAAGAATGAGAAAAAATGCGTGGAAGGCTGCTGAAGAACTAGCAGAACGCGTAGATGGAGAACGCGTAGATGGAGAACCAGCTCCTAATAGATTTATAACCTGTAATGTAACTCCAAATAACAGCAAACAGTTATTTTGGGATAGGAAATATTTGGAACAATACATTTCAAATAAATCGGAGTCTGGAAAATTGAAATTACCTGGTCATGTCTACTTTAGTAAACTTGAACAATTTTCTCAACTTCATCTGAAGAGGGGCGAACTTTACATTGAGTATGTGAAAGGCTCATGCGAAGAAAAAGGGGAGCTGTGTGACTCCTGCAGAGTTTGGAACGGTCCACCAACTAGCTGTGTTCCTAGACCATATCCAGATTATACGAAATCTGGGTTCCACTACCTATCAGCACGAAACACCCCTGTGTGTGACCGAGCTATTGACGACTTTCAGCCTCGACCCAAACTGAAAGAACTTTACAAAGAAGAGGCATTAACTTCTTCAGATGAAGAAATTATTTAAAAAAATTCTACCAAGTACATTGTCACCGAGAATCTAGTTCGTTCTTATATTCTACACATGGAACATCTAGAGTTGATGAAAAGAAAGCAACAGAGAGAAGACAGGGAGAAGAAAGCGGTAAGGGAAGAGAATACAATTGAAACGATCTATACCAATGTAGAAAAATATCCTCTTTGAGAGTTTTTGAACTTGATAAGTACGTTGCCTATCACAATCTTTCTGAAAGAACACAGACAATGAAAAAGAAAGACAGTCTCTTGTTGAAGCGCACGTAGCTATGACGAACTACCCTCTTCACGATACTGAGTTAGATGATGAGTTGGAGGACAGTGCCGAATATGATACTGTTCTTTGCGAATGGGGCACCGCGTCACAAAGTGAGGATGAAATTTATTTTGCCTTTGTAGGCAGCCGGAAGACGAACGCTTCATGGTATGCTGTGATGGATGCGATGAGTGGTTCCATGCTGAATGTATCAACATGTCTGAAGAGGAAACCGAAATATACAAGAATAACCCCGACGTTGAATATATTTGCCCTTTATGTACTGCTATTTAACTCAATTCCTGGTGTATCATGTTTATTTTACAGTTTCGATACACAATGTAGCATACAAGGTGAAATCAGAGGAGCAAGTAAACTATCGGTACTGCATCGTAGGATACCGAAAAAGCAGATCATAATAATACATCCCTTACATACTGTTTTACAGGTACATGTATTACTCGCCGACATTTGACACTAAACAAGGGCTCAGAAAAAGTACTCTCGCAAATCATAAAATACTGCGTTTAGTTTGCATCTAGACACATATAATGCGTGCATGGTACTAAAGAGATCTTGCATTGCACAATCCTTTGTTTCATTAATTAGACAAACCGTTCTAATTTCTTATTACGTTAGTCTATTATCACAGCCATTAAGCCGACTCATGGACAATGACACACTACATTGTTCTGGATACAATGCTTTTATTCCTCGTGTATTGTGAATTTTTACTATTTGGTCACGAACCACGGCCACCTTTTTCGTGTTGTCATTCTATTTGGTATGCGAGAATGCAAGGCTAGAATTATAATGCATTCCCTCACGTCAATCATGTGTCAATTATTCTATGAAGGGAATAATAAGAACGAAGTTTGATTACTTGTAGCACCTATTCAAGCTATAATAGAATGGCTGTGAGCGAAGAACTTTAATGTGATACTCTTCAAACTGTAATCAACCAACGGCCAACCACCGAAGGAGTGATATTAGGGAACTTATGCACCAGGCGTTTTTGAGGCGACGGCGACGCGACGGACCGGGAAAGACTGGGGAGAGAACGAGGTTGTTCCCGCCAAACTATATACTTAAAGACCCTGTGTCCCTAACCAGAGTTCCCCCTATTTTCTGTAAAATTTTACACTTTTTCAAAAGGCGGAATCTCCGCGCGTTTCAGAGTGGTAGTAGATCTGTTTGTGAGTCAAGGTAGCCTATCTATCCTGCTTTAATGTAGCACCATGGTGGAAGGGGTTTCCGCATAAATTAAGGGAGCTGTGACCGTTTCCCTGACCACCACTTTCAAAGTTGAACTTTGACCCCAAATTTGGACCCCTTCCCAAGGTCAAATCTGGAAGCTATCTATGCTGTGGATAGAGCTTGACCAGGGCTATCATTTGATACCATTCTCGATTTCATGGGTAAATATGTCTTCCGGCTACATTCAAACAAAGTTCAGGTATTATGTTGGTACATAAACCCTACTGGACATAAATTGGAACTTGAAGGCTCAAAATATCAACTTTGTCAATATTTGACCGATTTGGATGCGGTTTACGTTGTGAGACGTAGTTCGTCGAGCAGAGTAATATACTGAAATTTCATTAAGATCGAAAGTAAAGAACACCCTTAAATATCCTAAAAACCCTTTTTCGGGTATTTGACCACTTGTTCAAATCGTATTTCGCGAATAACGTCGCCAATATCCATCGAAATTCAAAATGCAATACCTTGTTGGAAAGGTCTCGTCAAGATCTATCTGGTGATAGCAGTTTGGTATGAACGCGCATATTAATTAAAAAGTTATAAACAGTCGAATTTTTGAAACTTTTCATATTAAATGTTTAAATAAAAATTTCGAATTCATAAAAAAAGTTTTAAAAAAACCCGAGTTCTACTCGTCGAGCTCTTTCCAACGAATGCAAACTCGATTAATTCTGAGTCCATTTAGTACACGAAATAGTTGTGGTGTTTTTGGCCACCTTATCTCTTTATGTTTTTGTATTTTTCACAATTTAACATACTTGCTTTTACCCGATTTCGATGTATTTTCAGTATGTTGTAGATACGTTGTTCTGCTCTATGTGGTATAACTGCGGTAACGTTTATTTGAGAATGGACTGTGTTATTCAATTTTAAGTGCATGCATTTGGAAATTTAGTTAAACTTCATTATATATTCATAAATTCAGTAAATACCTTAAATATTTTATTAGCAGATGTAGACTGTAGAGGTCTATACGCAGTGTAAATTCAAAATGATTTCGTTCAATCTGCGATTTTTAATGAGTTTTTGAAATTTCATGGTTTTGGCCCAGGTTTTGGATATTTTTGATTCGAACTTTGACCCCCTTAAATTTATGCAAATCTATTAAAATTTTGGCAGTAGGTTATGTTGCCTCCAGGCTATGTCTGAGAAATAGAATTATTTCTCTATCTCTTAATGCGGCGAAGTTAGCTTTTTGCCTCATTATAAATTCACATTTTATGCAAATGAGGCAAAATTAAAAAAATATGCTAATCTCCTGAAGAGACACTTGTCATACAAATTTGGTGTTGTTTCATCAAACATTGACAGAGTTACAGTCAGGTCCACTTGTGTGACCTTCCCTCTAAGGAAACGGGTATAAGACAGTCCTGGGTCGAAAAGTATGAGTCTATCAAAATGAATGCCCACTGTCCCAGGAATACAATCCTGTACTCAGATTTCGAATCGGTTATCGTCTTTCCTATAAAAATTAGGTTAAACATCGTGTTTCGATCATGTATGGGACTCTATATCTCGCGATGACGTCATTTCTGAGGAAAGTTCTGGAGAGGTGTTTATAGCCAAGAGGTAGGTCTCTTTAAAAGTATCAGTGCGTATCGTTACACTCCTAATGCTACAGAGAAAACGCCGGTCGCAATTTCACGTTTGGAAGTGACACTTGGCAATTTATTATTTTTTTTTGCTTAATTTTGGGTCATTTTTCAGCTAAAATATCTCCATAATTATGCAACTTACCTACCCCTAACCCATTGACAGAAATGTACCGCAGACCGTGTACTGTGACATGTTAGAAGTATGGTGCATAATATTAAATTATGAAGGAGATAGGGTTGCTACGAAAATCAACTTTTTGCAATTTAGCCAATTTTTCCACAGTAAAACAGTGATTTTTGACATTCTTTTCAATATCAATTATGTCCAATAAAAACGGATTGCACCAGCGTATTTAGGAGTAATGTATCTCTATAATACAAGTGTAAAATGTTGAAATTTTTCATTGCTTCTTTGTGTAAAAGTTGGTCAAAGTTGAGCAACTGTTGCTAGGCAACGATTTGCTATGATTACGTAAGACTGCCAAATTCATACTCTACCGTTATCGCGCTATCCATCCGTCAAATAATATCTTTAGAAAGTTAAATGTCTTTTGGGAAAGTATTTTTTGGAAAAAAAACACTCTTCCAAATTATCAAGAAAAGTATAAAATGTCAATCGAGGATGTTCAAAAATTTATAACTCCACCAACTTTTCTCCGATTTCAAAACCAATTGCACCATCATATTAAGGGATAATGTAGTTCTTCATAATAGGTAAAAAAACAAACTTAAATTTTGTGTGGTTCTATGTGTAAAAGTTAGTCAAAGTTGAGCTACTGTTGCTAGGCAACGGTTTATTGTAATCACGTGCCACTACGACAGTCGTACTCTTTGATCTTCCCTCTATCTAACCATCATATTAGATCTTTAATGCCTATCAAAGAACATACCTAAATATTTTTATGAATGTATCGACATTATATGCCCAAAAAATTCACAATAGAGGATATTAAAAAAATCATAACTCCGCCAACTTTCATCCAAATTCAAAACTAATTCTACCAGCGTATTTAGCAGTAATGTAGCTCTCCAGAACATGTTCCAAAATTCTGATATATTGACTGCTTCTATTTACTTCTATGCGTCGACTTTGTTCAACTTTAAGCCACTGTTGCTAGGCAACGGATTGTTGTGATCACGTGAGACTACTAAATTCGTACTGTTCCACCTTCCCTCTATCTAATCATCGTATTACATCTTTAGCACGCATCAAACAACAGACATCTAAATTTTTTTGAAATTAACCACTTGCGATACCTGTCAATCTAGAATGTTCAAAAATTTACAACTCCGCCAATTTTTCTCCGATTTCAAAATAAATTACACCATCGTATTACGAGATAACGTAGCTCCTTCTATGTGTAAATAGTGTTCAAAGTTGAACAACTGTTGCTAGGCAACGATTTGTTGAAATCACGTGATAGTACCAAATTCATGCTTCTCTCTCCTAGGTCTATCCAGCCATCATATTCGATATTTAGTGACGATAGTGGAAGTTGGTCTCCGGGTAGTGAAAAATGAGAATCTTTCACGGTATTTACCTTCATGAACTGATTCCAACGGTACCACTCCCAGCTCCGTAGGACTTAAATTGAGAAAGTTACGGACTTTGGAATGTCGGATTTTCCACTTTTTGAAAAATTAATTTCTCCATGAGTTTGCATACGCTAGTCGATCTCTTGATGAGTTAAGGTAGCCTATCTATCCATCTTTACAATGATCCATGGCTTTATGCGTTGCTCCATAAATTAAGGGAGCTACAGCATTTCTTATGAAGACCACTTTTTTTCCATGTTTTTCGTGATTTTTTAAATACATTTTCATCCCGTAATGTCTCCATGAGTTTCTATCGGTTCGTCGATCTGTTTGTGAGTTATGGTAGCCTGGCTATTGAGCTTTAATTTGGTGTATAGGTTTATGGGATTTCCGCCTAAATTAAGGGGGCTGTGACAGAAACAGTGAACCCACTTTCACCCTTTCGACGTCGTTGTCCCCTATTCAAAAGGAAATAACTCCGTGAATTTGCATGGCTTCGTCGATCTGTTGATGAGTTAAGATAGCTTGTTTATCCAGCTTTAATATTATATATAGGTTTGTGGGGTTTTCGCATAAATTAAGGGAGCTACAGCAATTCTGCTGGACACCACTTTTGTGATTTTTACCACCTTTTTTATTGATTTGTACCACTTTTTTTCTAAACTCAATAACTCCATCAATTTTAATAAGTTTGCAAACATATTTGAACAGCGCACTCCTAGCGAAAATGCTATTCACATATTCAAACTATTTTTAATATCATTAACAAGCGTTGCTAGGCAACCCTTTCAAATATTGTTCTCCTTATAGAACCTGGTTGCCATTATTTTGTGAATCTTAAATATGCACAGTAAAGCTCTTTATACGTAGAATACAACGCTGGAAACAGTTTTGGAATAGGTTGAATATTGATGAAGTTATAAATTTTCAAATGTACCTCTCTGAACGCCAAAATGGTAAAAAAAGGCCAGAAATACGACTTTGCATTTTTAATTTCTAAATGTTAACCACTCTTTGGAAAGGTCTATGACCTAGCAATACACTGATGAAAATAGTTTGGACATTAGTTGAATATTCAGCAAGTTATAAATTTCTGAATGTGTCACTTCTGTTTGATTTGGTAAAATTCAATTTTTTCTACCTCTTACCTTATAGACTCTCTCTCCGTGGATTTGCATGGGTTACTAACCTGTTTATGAGATTAGATAGACAGTTTCTCTAGCTTTACTACGATACCACGTTGATGGGTTTTGGTTCATTATTAAGGGAGTCACAGACTTAACCTCGGGCCACTTTGAAGATATTGTTTTCTTTTGTATAACTTGTTCAAAACAAAATAAATCCGCGAATATACAAACGATAGGCAATATCTTTGTTAGTGAAACTAGCCTGTCTATCCAGCTTTCATTTGATATCATTATTAAGGGAGTTATAAACATTTGCGTGGACCCCACTTTAGCCCAAAATGATCATTTCCCCGCTATTTTCAGCTCGATCGGACGACTTTTATGTACGTTTTGATGTGTATCTCGGAAACTTTCCAAGGAACTTCCATATTTTTTTCGCTCATCCTGCTGTGCTCCCTTGCCGCTTTCATATGGTACCATACCCATCTCCATGTGACTTCGGATGAAAAAGTTAGACTGTTTGTTTATACCACTTTTTTAACAGTCAAGGTCTCAGTGAGTTTGCATGGGTTAGCGAATCTTTTATGAGGTAAGATAGCCTGTCTATCTGGCTTTACTATGATACCAGGTTCATTGGTTTAGATTCATTATTAAAGGAGTTACGAGCCTTAAGCCAGAGCCATTATTACCCCAAAAAGTGAAAACATGATCCCTTTTCAAAATGTTTCGATGTGTATCTCTGAAAATATGCAAGCGATTTCATTTTTGTTTCGACACCGTACTTATCTAAGATGTGGCTTTCATATGGTACCATTGCCATCTCCAAGTAACTTGAGATGAAAAAGTTAGTCGTTTTTGTTTTTTGTGTGTTTTTAACACATTTTCAAAAGTTTACACTTTCAAAAGTCATAACTCCGTAGCTTTGCATGAGTTAGTCATTCTTTTATGAGGTTACGTAGCCTGTCTACTCAGCTTTACTGGTTCCAATAGTAATATAGTTTGGTTCAATATTGACTAAGCTAGAACAGTTCCCCTGGACCCACTTTTCAACTTTTTGGCCGTTTTACCAATTTTCAGACATCAATCTCTCCGTGAGTTTGCATAAATTAGTAGATCTGTTTGTAAGTTAAGATAGCCTATCTATCCCGCTTTCAAACGAAGCCATGATAATAGGATTTGATTGCCTATTAAGGGAGTTACAGAGTTAACCTTGGATCCACTTTCACCCATTTTTGGTGATTTGTACCAACTTTTTTCGTGATTTGTACCAACTTTTTTCGTGATTTGTACCACTTGTACCACTTTGTACCACTTTTTTAAGAAGCGGAATGTACGTGAGTTTGCCTTGGTTAGTCGAACTTTTGGGAGTCAAGGTAGCCTGGCTATCTAACTTTAAGATTGCACCACTTTGATGAGATTTTAGCATAAATTAAAGGAGCTCTGACAGTTTCCCTGGCCCCACTTTTAACTTTTTTATGATCGTTGTCCACTTGTTCAAAAGCAAATAGCTCCACGAATTTACATAACTCAGTCGATCTGTTTCTTAGTGAAGGTAGCCTATTTGGTTCATTATTGAGGGAGTTACAAAAATTGCCAAAATGATCATGTTTTGATGTGCATCTCGGAAACTACCCAAATGACTTGCATTTATTTTTCGCTCACCATGCTCACCTAACTTGCCGCTTTCATATGGTACCACTCTCATCTCAATTCGACTTTGTATAAAAAAGTTAGTCGTTTTTGTTTTTCGTGTTTGTACCAGGTATTTAAAATTCAATGTCACCGTGAGTATGTATCAGTTAGTCGATCTATTTATGAGTTAACGTAGCCTATCTATCCGGCTTTGGAATGATACCAAGATTATAGGATTTGATTGCATACAGGACACCACTTTTACCCTTTTTTCGTGATTTGTACCACTTGTACTACTATTCCTGATTTTTACCACTTCTTCAAACGTTAATGTCTCCGTGAGTTTGCAAAGGTAAGTCAATATGTTTGTGAGTCAAGGTAGCCTGACTATTCAGCTTTGCGATGGTATGACCTATATGAGATTTGCCCATAAATTAAGGAAGCTGTGACGTTACCCTTATAGGTTAGGTTGGTGAAAATGATTAAAAAACATATAGGATCAGATGGCTTAGAATAGTCTGTTATGCCGAGAAATGCCAAAAAAAAAAAAATTAGTTAGGGTTTTTTCATCAAAGGGGTCCCCCTTTGATATTTTTTTGTTGATTTGTACAACTTGTACCATTTTTTCAAGAAGCAGAATGTACGTGAGTTTGCATGGGTTAGTCGATCTTTTGGGAGTCAAGGTAGCCTGGCTATTAAACTTTCAGATTGCATCACTTTGATGAGATTTGTGCATAAATTAAGGGTGCTATGTCAGTTTCCCTGGACCCACTTTTACCCTTTTATGATCGTTATCCACTTTTTCAAGAAGCCGAATGTTCGTGAGTTTGCATAGGTAAGTCGATCTGTTTGCGTGTCAAGGTAGCCTGGCTATCTAGCTTGACGATTGAATCATCATTATGGGATTTGTGAATAAATTAAGGGAGCTGTACAGTTAGCAATGTTGCTATTTCGTTGCCAAAACTCGATTTTCAATAAAAATTCGTAGCTCATTAAATATTCATGATATGCAAAAATGTATCACCAGAAGTTATGATGCAGACGCTCTCGTTATACAACACCGTCGACGAATTGGAAATCGGTTGAGTATTGCCAAAGTTATTGATGGATGCTTAAACACAGTGAGAAATTCCATTTTCCGACTTTCAAAATTAATAGCTCATTAAATATTCATGATATGCAAAAATATATCAGGACAGTTATGAAGCCGACGCTCTCATGTATACAACACCGTCGACGAATTGAATATCGGTTGAGTATTGCCAGAGTTATTGATGCTTAAACACAGTGGTAAAATCCATTTTTAGATTGGTACCACTTGTATCACTTTTTTCGTGATTTGTACCTCTTGTACCACTTTTTCAAACGTTAACCTCTCCGTGAGTTTGCATGGGTTAGTCGATCTGTTTGTGAGTCAAGGTAGCCTGACTATCCAGCTTTGCGATAGTATGACCTATATGAGATTTGCCCATAAATTAAGGGAGCTGTGACAGTTTCCTGGACCCACTTTTTTATTTCAACCACTTTGTTTAAAACTTCGTAAGTCCCTAACGATTCAACCAATTTCAAATTGGTTTCTTAGTGAAGGTAGCTTATCTATCCAGCTTTCATATAATACCAAGTTAATTGGTTTTGGTTCATTATGAAGGGAGTTACAAAAATGGTGGTGGACCCCATTTTACCCAAAAAAGTGCCAAAATGATCATTTTCCCGCTATTTTCAGCACGTTTTGATGTGCATCTCGGAAACTACCCAAATGACTTGCTTTTTTTTTTCGCTCAGCATGCTCACCTAACTTGCCGCTTTCATATGATACCACTCTCATCTCGATACGACTTTGTATAAAAAGTTAGTCGTTTTTGTTTTTCGTGTTTCTACCAGATATTTAAAATTCAATGTCTCCGTGAATATGTATCAGTTAGGCTACGTTAACTCATAAACAGATTGACTATCTATCCGGTTTGGGAATGATACCAAGATTATAGGATTTGATTGCATACAGGACACCACTTTTACCCTTTTTTCGTGATTTGTACCACTTTTTACCACGGTAACCTAGCCGTGAGTTTGCATGAGTTAGTCGATCTGTTTGTGAGTCAAGGTAGCCTAACTATCCAGCTTTGCGATAGTATGACCTATATGAGATTTGCCCATAAATTAAGGGAGCTGTGACAGTTTCCCTGGACCCACTTTTACCGTTCTTATGATCGTTGTCGACTTCTTTAAACGCCAATTTCTCAGTGAGTTTGCACGGGTTATTCGCTCGGTGTCTTAGTGAAGGTAGCCCGTTTATCCAGCTTTGATATGATACCAAGGTTATTGATTTTGGTTCATTATTAAGAGAGTAACAAAAATCGACGTGGACACCACTTTTCGTGATTTGTACCTTGCTCGATTGACTTCACATTGGTGCTAAATGGAAAAAACACTAAATTAAGATTACGTAATCCATTAGTGTTGTGTGAGTATGTGTGGTAGGCAGTACGAAGCCCGTCAGGATTTGAACCCGACGACTCAATTTCTTGAGCCTTCCAAAGGACTTTTGTATGTACTGTGTATGCATGTGTTTTGTACCAACACACAATCTCCATTGTGTCGAAAGTACTTGTCCTAAATGCGAACCATAGGGGCTGTGAAAAGGTTCGTGTGTATGCATGTGGGGCTGTAATAAGGAATAGGTGATAGGTTTGTTTTGCCCTCTATTAGGTCACAGTAGCCCCTTGAAAGATAAGAATGCCAACCAGGATTACTGCGTTGCGAGCCCATGTTTCCATTTCGACAATAGGATAAAAACTAATTTCAATGACATGAAATTTTAAATTACAAAAAATAAAACAGTGTCCAAGCTCGCAAAGCATTATTCCTGATTGGCATACTTTTTACAGTGCATATCAGCCATCTTCGTTAACAATCGTACAATCCATATTCAAGATAACTGCCTAGGACTAATTTCCACTTAAACTTAATGGTTTACTAACAGCACTCTTTTTTCTTTTGGTTTTTTGTTTCTTTGTTTATTTATTTATTTATTTACTTAGTTATTAATCTAGAACTTGAACGCCATCTAGCAGGAATGCTACAAATGAAAACAGAACGTCATAGGGTTAGTAAAACAATAATTGTTAAGCTTCGAATATCACTGCTCGCTCTCCTTCAAATAAACGACAGCATGTCAAACGTTTACATTGCATTAACAAATTCGTTTTATATGGTTACCATAAATGAGATTATAAGATGCATGATGAATTAACGAGGTTAGGGTTAATACAGTGAATGAAATAAAATATAACACACAAACTAGTACCCCATTCGACTTTGACTAGCTTTCATTCCTTCTTAGTCTCTTAAACTTCTCGTGTAAAAAGGTAAACACCAAGCTTCATTATTTCATACCAGTACACACACATTCTTCGTAAATTACTAACCACTACATATTAAACCTCAACGACAACGGAATGTTAATCCTATTACAACACACTCTTTCTAATGAAAACAGAATGTCATACCTCCTCCGAGCTCCAGCTCGAGCTCGGCGGAGTGTCTCTCAAGCTTGGGTACTTGACTGTGGACTATAACATGAATAAAGATTGGCATATGTTCAATAAAATACTACGTCTACAACCGTAACAAAAAATCGAGCGTTAATATTTAATAAAAGTCTACAACTCAATACATGCTTCCTTAATTACCCGATCGTCGCTGGACGGATAATCGTCCACAGATACCACAGATACCACATCTTCCTCCTCTTCCCTGTCCTCCTCCTGTGCATAGTAAAAACTACAGCATGATTATGTCATAACAGTAGACACACATTATTCGTAAATTACTAACCACTACATATCAAACATCAACGAGAACGGAACGTTAATTCAACTGTAACGCACACTATCTACCTCTTCGCACTCCTCTTCCGTGTCCCCCTCCTGTGTATATTAAACAATAAAGCATGATTATGTCATAACAGTAGACACACATTCTTCGTGAATTACGAACCACTACATATCGAACATCAACGAGAACGGAACGTTAATTCAACTGTAACGCACACTATCTACCTCTTCGCACTCCTCTTCCGTGTCCCCCTCCTGTGTATATTAAACAATAAAGCATGATTATGTCATAACAGTAGACACACATTATTCGTGCATGAATTACCTCCTTTACCTTCGTTACGTACCCCCGCCTCAGTAACTCCTCCTGTAAAAAGGTAAACACCAAGCTTCATTATTTCATAAAACTAAAGAACTAAATACATGATTTGCCAAAGAAGTATCACATGACGTACAAATAATGCGTTCATTACCGGCTCCATGTCCATCAGCTCCTGACATCTTCGTTCGAACCTCTCCAACTACACATAACAATGAAAACAAAAAATAAACGATAGCATGTCGAACGTTTACATGGCATTAACATATTCGTTTAATATGGTTACCATTAATCAGATATAAGATGCCTGTTGAATTACCGAGGTTAGAGTTAATACAGTGAAGGAAAATAAAATAGACACTGTGTGAAAAGCTCTGTATTCGGGTCCGCATTTGCTCGAAAACGAACCGGCACAGACAGTGTGTGCAATAGTTTTCTAGAGTATTCGGACCAGATGGACTCGAAGTACACCTAGGATATTCTGTTAGGATCCGGCACGTTTTTCCGTTTTCAAGTCCCGAATACGCTTGAAAATTTAAAGTGTAGTATTCTAGCAGAACAAACTTGCACATTCTCGAACACTCTCGGTTTGCAAGAATATGCGATTTGAACATCTATTGGATTTAGATTTATCTTTCGTGTTCGGCTTGAAAACTAATCTAAATCACTTCGTGTGCAAGAATATACGATTTGAACATCTATTGGATTTAGATTTATCTTTCGTGTTCAGCTTGAAAACTCATCTGAATCACTTGGTTTGCAAGAATATGATTTGAACATCTATTGGATTTAGATTTCGTGTTTGGCTTGAAATCCCTGCTATATCTCCGAATACTTCTACTTTTAATTGACCCAGCTACACGTGTGCACTCACGATCAAGACGACAATTGAATACCAACCAATGATTTATTATTAGAATATTTCACTACTAAATATATTTACAATTTTCATTCAATAATCATGGTACACATGCATGTACAAGAACAAGAACAAGAACAAGATGATACGATCAATCTGAGCTAAAAAGTGTTATAAGCCTAGGCTATGTAAAATATGCATTCAATCTGAATCTGAATTCAGAAATGTGCACCTTGATCTCCGTTCCCTTCTCTTTTCCGGAGATCTTGACTGCGACCTTGTTTGCCTTCGTGTAGGCAGCGGAGAGGGACTTCTAGATCTATCATGTGCATCCGAATGCAGCGCCCATCCCACTACAAGTCTAGGTTTACTTCTAGTGGATGGACGGCCAGCAACTCTTACAACCTTGGGTCGTGTTTCTTCAACCCTGCTTATGTCCAGTTTTTCCTGTAAACGCCGCATCCGTAAATTGGCTTCATCAGACCTCCAGACTGGAGGCCTGACCACCCACTGTCCCTTGTTAGCTCCTGAGCCATTTTCCTCATCACATCCTGATTCAGAACACCAATTCTCTCTTTGTCCTGTCCTTCAGCCACTTTGGCTCTGGAAACAAACAGCTAGGAACAAGAATAGACAAACAGAAATTAAAACTGATGAAAAATGTCACCCCATCTAAAGTATTTTCTAGTATATTATCTAAATTTTACGCGAGTAAATCCTATTTTAAAATCGAAAGTAAAAACGATATGTAAAAAATACGCCGACAGCGGTAATCCATCTTAAAGGGGCTGTGTCACGGTAATAGGCTTCGCGTTCCGGGCCGGAATCGAAACAGCTATTTCAACCGTGTTTGATATGAACTACCGAACCTCTCGGCTATGTGGGATGCTTAAAATCAAAACAAATATGCAAAAATGACCAACAATAGGTGAAAATAAACAGTCTCCTGGGAAAATATTGCAAAACCTTTCAATCAAGCATTGAAGGAGGGTAGTTTAACAGTTTGTATCCAATTAAAGTCACCAACCAAACGATTACTCGATACATGCGCAGTACCATGTACCCTTTAAGGTATCTCGATCGAAACTCTGCATGCCACGTCGCGAATTTAAACAAAATGTGATAACTTCTACGATTTTTGCCCGGTTCTGCTCAAATATTCACAAACAGTACACAATTTATCGGTACGACTGATGTCAAAATATTTACCCGATCACACATACTTTATGTGTGCAGGATTAAAGGGGGTCCTCCCTATTTGGCACTGATGGGGTAGCTGGAATAAGTCCCCCCAAAAGGAGACTTATTATGTCAATTGGTTTATTTCGTAAACCAAGGGGCAATTACATTTGGACAGCAACTGTACGTTAAACTACCCAATGGCCATTAAAACTTCTCGACTCCTTCACCATCCAAACAAGACCCAAAAACCAAATCATAATTCCAATGTTGTCACCGAACTTGGAAAATGAGACCCTTTCTGAGGCACATCCCCATTTTAGCAATACATTGGAGTACTCCCTCCCTCCCCCTTGTTATTATCATCATCTACAAACTTACCCTTTTTCTTCTCGACCGAAACTTGTTTTCTAGCTTTTGCTGTTCTGCTCTTTCTTGGTTTTCAGGCAGGGACTGTAAATACAACTTCCGTTTCGTCTCATAGTACCTTACAACTCCACCTGTAATAACAACAGCAATGTTATTTGACTGATATTTTATCAATTACCATTAAAATAAAAAGAGTAGAGATTTTAGGAGATCACAATATTTTGGATCATGTACTTTATGATAGATTGAAGAATAGTAAACACAAAACAGGATTCCAAGATACAAAATATTTTTGGATACAAAAGTTGTTTTGATCCCTTGTTTTCATATTGAATGCATAAATCTTCAAAAGAAGAAGATAATATATTTTACTGCTGTTATAGATTCATCAGCCCATGAGTTTCAATACAAATTGATGGAATGGAAATGTCACCAACAAAGCTGATGGGTTAACAACTTGCAATTTAAAAGAATCTGTCTTCTCGCTTTGAAGATTTGTTCATTTTATGTAAAAACAAGAGCTCAAAAGAAGCAGTTATATCTTAAAAAAATTGTCTTGGAATCATATTTTGTGTAGTGTTCTTCAATTTATCAGGAAATAAATGATCCAAAATATCATCCTGCTTAAAATTGCAAATCTTTGATACCCATTCGGATGTTACAATACACAACTTTCATAATGGCCGCCTCCTAATTTGCATATTTGATTTCCCGTTTCGGTAGTTTATCCACATGTATAGAAAATATGAACATTGTCATGTGAAAGAGCATGTTGACATTAGTGAACTTGTGAAAGTTGAGTGCTGTAGCTTATAAAGCAATGAAGTTACAGCCAGTTGAAATTAGAGAGATTTGTATGAGAAAAACAACGGAGGCCTTTATAGCCTCGCTTTCATATTTTTCTGCATTACAAATGCTTATAGCTCAACAGCAATTTTTCACATTGCTCTCAAACTCAACACAATTACTAGTTTTAATGTGATCTTTCATGTGGTAGCATTGGTTTCCCTCTACAGATTGATCTACCAAATTATGTAAAGTAGGAGGTGGCCGAAGGCGGCCATTATGAAAGTCGTGTATACCCATGTGTTGCCAGAGGGGCAAAGGCCCCCTTTCCCAAGTAACTGCCCCTGCCCCCTATCAGAATGCCACCTCCAATCTTGTATAAATCCTGATTAAATTGAGCCACTGGATATGACTCACTGGGTTACTATAAGGTGACCACATTTGTTTTCTAACTTTGCCTAGTCACATTAACCCCAAACAGTTGCCACATTTCTGATTTTGCCTGGCCTTAACCATCAAATCCTGGTGGCAACCCTGATGGGGCACCTTAAAGTGCTTCTTGCACTTTATATAGCTACATGTATGAACCTTTCAAGGGTTTCGAGTACTTCTGCAAATAAATTGTTGGTTTACAGAGTATTCTCTGTTCAAGAAATAGCTTGTTTAAAAGCATGAAAATTTGACATTTTCTTACCCATGACCACGTAAGTAAAACCTGGGTCGATTCCTGGGTGGACGTTATCTAATTTAATTTGTCTTTGCAATAATTAAAATAAATACTTAGCATTTTGTCTAAAATGACTGTCTTTACTAACAACTCACAAACAGTAAATATTCTCTATAAATAAACATTATGCGAGAAAGGCACCATGAAGGATAATGCATTAACCCAGGAATCGACACCATTTCAAACAAGCATAGAACAGAGTATTCTCTGTAAACCAAAAATTTCTTCTCAGAAGTAGTCAAAACCTTTCAAAGGTTCATAGGTATAAAAATTGCAAGAAGTGTTATGAGCACTTAAAGATGATTGAGAAACTTACGTTTAACAAACTTGATGGAGTATCCCTTGTCTTGATCAGTCATCTGCTTCTCTACCTCTTGTCTCACAGCCACGTTGTGCTGAGTCAAGATGCTGGAAAGCCAAAATAGAACATTATTTTTTGAAAACATAGGAAAAACATTATGCACAGAAAAAGGTTTTGTTAGATATTGTATTGCTACTTTAAAAATCACCAAAGCATTTACCTCTCTTCTGACTTGTACTGCTGTTCAATGGATAAGCTGTTGTACAGCAGGTGAACATCAGCCTATAAAAAACAATTAGGAAAACTTATTTTAGACTTATTAAACTTAATATATACATTGTAATATGAAGACTAAAATAATGTTTGTTATTTATTTCTTTGCATAATCAGAAGACAAAAATCTGGTCTGTTTGCATACACTTCAGCAAATTATTTGCATCAGGACCTCCCCCCCCCCCCCCCCCCCCCCCCATGATAGCAGGTTATGGTTTATTACAATATCTATCAGTCATGTCAATGAAAACAGCTGAAATACATTTGTACACTTGCATGATTAGTGTTTGCTACCCAAAACTGGCTATACATGTATTTTGAGTTGGCTTCTTATTTTTTTAAACTATTCATGCACCACCTTGATACATACATGTATAAACTATATCACATGCAAAAAATAAAGGGATATGGTCTAACTTGACATGACATATATAAGATATACAGTCTAACAACTTTTATATTGACAACAGCATACCTCATATCAATACCACAGCAAAAAAAAATGCAAGCTTTAAAAGAAAACCAGATCTTCAAGACTTATTTGAGCCAAAACGCCCAAAATCATGTGACCGATGACGTAATTGTTAAAACATCACCGCCAAGTGATTCATGGGGACCCAAATCACCCAATACCATCATGCCTGTCAAAGCTTGAGCTGCCTGGCATTAGAAGTGAGGGAGATACAAGCATGCTCTTAAAATCATATGACCAATGACATGGTTATGATATTGTAATTGATAGCTTCTAATTCAAGACCTTTTTTTTCATTTTCATATTCAGTGCCTTCCCTGGTTAATGAACATTTTGCATCAATGAGTGGTCAACTGTGGGCACATTTGAAGGACTGTGTGCAAAAAGGGCGTAAGTGACTTTTGATCATGTCCTAAATTCTCACCTAGAAAACAAAGAAATTGAAGGAGAATTTAGAATGTGATCACGAGACACTTACGCCCTTTTTGCACACAGCCCTTCAGTTGTAGATGTGGTCAATGCTCAACTCTTTCACTGCTATTGTCGAGTAAACTCACATCCGGTATCATGTTTCCTATTTATGATGTCGAGTTTACCCGACATCGTGAACAGTCCCAGAAAAAAATTCGAAATTAGCATATTTTAGGCAACATGTCATCAATCATGTGACTAATTAGCAGACATTACTTCCATTTGCAAGCTACCGTTAAGCGTGAACCTTTTTCCGCATTCGTTTATGTTTGAAACTAGACGTCTGGAGTCCCAAACCTTTGCAATTTGTCGCCAAACTAATTAGTTTCAACCTTGATGTTGAAAACCTTTGATATGTCTTCTACCATCGTGCAACTCAGATTATGCCAAGAGACAGTTGTTGTCTTGCATCTCTCATAATTCTGAGCGTAGCGCGAAGGAAAATCTAGCTGAAAAGTTTCCAAACCTGAATCCCACTCGCTTAAACGTGAAGACGGGACATGTCGAACATTGTCATTATCGCGGTTAAATTGCAAAGGTTTGTGCCGCCAGACGTCTAGGTTTCAAACTTAAACGAACGCGGAAAAAGGTTCACGCTTAACGGTAGCTTGCAAATGGTAGTATGCATGACGAGATTCAGAATTATGTTTTGTACATATCTGGAAGATTTTGTGTCAGTACCTCGATAAAATTAAAGAAATTGTCAGTGGTCAGAATTTTTTTTTTTAAGTTCAGAAATATATAGCATTATGGCAAAATTACGACACAGAATGTAGCAGAGAAGAGATACCAGAGTGAAAAACACATTTGGCCTCAAAAGCATCTTTTCAGATGTACCATAAACACCACCAGATAAGCTGCACTCGCAGATAATCCACACCCCGAGTTTACAAGCTCAAATTTGGGAGGGAAAATTTAAAGGGAAAATCAAGATTAGAAATCTGCATCACCTTCCTTGCCCAGTTGAGATTACTCCATAGTTTTATCCATAATTTTAAATCTGATTACCTTACTTTCCATAGCATTTATGCTGAATGGTACTTTTTCGTCCAAGGTTGATTGTTAGCTAAATGTAGTCCTGAATGTTGTAGTCAATAAAAACATGCTCACAGTCGCATTCATTAAAGCTTTTTTTTCATCAACACATTTTATCAGAAGAGAGAAAAATGGACACTATAATGCTGCCATGTGTGCACAGAACAAAATCAAAACATGTAGCACAGTGAGAATTAAGTTTGCCTTTTCATCTGCTGTACATGGTTATCACATCTACAAGGACAACTGAGAAACTAATTCTCATAGACAGAAAATCAATTCGACAAATTACTGTTAAATTACTAAACAGTGAAAAAACAGATTCTGTGTCTGGTAACATTTAGTTGTTTGAGAAAAGCGACTGTTAACACGCTCAGAAAGTAGATTTTCATTGATATGGCAGAGCCATTTCATACCAGAACAAAACTATGATGAAGATGACATTATGAGAGACGTTCAGAAGACTGGGAGGATGAAGAAAAGCATTTGGAAGGCAAGAACACAATCGATTGTAGTTTGTAACCCAGGCTTGAAAATTCAGAACCAAGTGCTATACTGGTGTTGTGCTATGATGTAAAATGACACTTTATATTGTAGCACAACACCAGTATACAGTACATAGACTTTCTAAAAGTCACTTTCATTTCCCACATTCGCTTCTCTTAAAACGAGATTTTCACTTCTCTGGTTGATTTTCATTTTTAACTCGTGGATGCGCGCATGCGCAGGAACGAGTTTTTTGCGTGAGGTGGGCGAATGATGGCTAGCTAGCTAGCCGTTAGCAAAAAATCAATCAATATCAAATCGTATGCTGTTCGGAATACGAGCGAGGAAGCCTCGGGGACTGTGAGCTGTCGGGCGAGTGGCATTCAGAGCTGCATAAGTGTTTTACACGGAGACTACACTGTGATGGCAGAAAAATCAACTTCATGAAATGATGGACTTGTTTACAAGGTTCTGTATTCCACAAAAGGTTTGGTTTCCCGGGAATATTTGGCCACTTGACTTCGTCTCACGCCGAAGTCTAGCGTTGAACGGTTCTTGAAGGGGATGACCGATGAGTATCGAAGGCGATGAGTATCGAAGGCAGAATAAAATACTGGCGAGTGTAATAAATCACAAATATAAATGTATAGTTTAAAATCGTACCTCAATTCTAAAGTAGAATTAGAATCCGTTTACTTTTATTTACAAGTATTTGATCGAGTGTGTGTTCTTCGTGAAATTTTATGGTTGCTTTCCGAGATCATTCCGATCCGAAGTACACACGTGTAAGATCACAATGAAATGAGACCTTTCCCAAGGTAATTCTAAGATGTCGATCACTTTATATTTTACTGGGCCTTCTGCCAACGAAATGAGACCTTTCTCGCGGTAATTAGGCGTTACAATCTCAAGATGTCGATCACTTTATATTTTACTGGGCCTTCTGCCAACTCAGGGAACGGCCCAGGAACGAACATATAGCCTACCTTATTATAGGAAATTAACAATGCACTTTATTAACGCGATTTTACAAAATTCGCGTTAATTTAATGTATCTTAATTAATGTCGATGTAAATTTAATGCACGCTATTTTACAACATTGTTATTTTAAAGCACCTTTATTTCATTTCAAAACCTAATTAGGGGCCGACCATTTGACTTTTGAGGGGGGGGGGGGGGGGGGGGGGGGGGGGTGGGGTGTTTTTGAAAAAATATAACCTGCAAGCCAACGGTGGCGAAAAAAAATATCCTGCAAGCGGAAAAGCTTTGTTCTGGCTCCGCTTTTTTCGCCAAAAAAAAATCGTGCAACAACACTGCTAAAGAAAAAAAAATCGAGCACAGACAAGAACACCCACCCCCCCCCCCCCCCCCCCCCCCCTCCTCAAAAGTCAAATGGTCGGCCCCTTAGTTCATGACTCCTCTATTGGCTCTTCAGAGTCACTATTGCGGTTTGGTTTCCGTCAATCAAACGAGTGAGCAGCTCTTGGTGATTTCACCGTGAGGCTTTGAAAGATCTTTTGAATTGATAGGGTCTAGTTAGGCTTCAAACCCAAATTTTCGGCTTTAAAAAAAACTTAGAAACATCCGTGCACTTGTCTTGGAAGGTTTTATTGACGGAAGCCAAAACGCAGTTTGGCGTTCAGAAATGTAAAGTGCGAGTTTGCAGAATTATGAAAATCGCAGTAAATAAAGCAAGATGCTTATCGAAAAATTCGCGTTAATTTAATGCATGTAAACCTAACTTTTGAAAAATTCGCGTTAATTTAGTGTAACGTACATTTTCTTCGCGTTGTCAACGTGCATTGTTAATTTCCTATAATAAGGTATAGGTGTTTTTTAAAATTTTGAAATATAGAAGCTCTGAAATGCCATTTTCAGCTATTTCAGATAGGTGACGACTACGAGCCAAATAGCTAAATAGAAGTCCTCGCAAAACCCGACAAGGGTTCGTATTTTCGCTTTTAGACAGAGTGCCGAGTGGTCCACATCTGAACATAAATAGATACTGATAGGAGCCGGCGCCAAGAAAGCTTAGATGGAAACGTAAAGTCTGACGGTGACTCGATCTGAATCGCTTGAAACGACTGCCGCGCTGTTTCAGGCGCCTGCAAATCGCTGTCTCCTCTACTAACTATGCTGGCATTCAAAGCGTCTCTAGTTGTTCACCTTGGCTTTGTCCCTTGAGGTCTTTTTGTCTTTCCCATTTTTTCAAGTCACACAAGAGAACTAGAACAACCGGCTATATTAACATTTTCTCGATGCGGCGCGTAGCTTTGATCGGAAATCGACATTGGCGGGAAGTTGAACTGTGATGAGAAATGATTGGCCAAGAGTTCGCTAATTGTTGGAGAGGCGGGGCTTCAGTTTCACGCACGACAGATGGCTAAATGTTTTGAAGTGCTATTTTCTACGCTTTCGATTTTCAACCAAAATAGAGTTTTTTTTAAAAAAGCTCCCACTCAAGAGAAATTTATTCTATTTGTGTGAAATTTTCACAAAAAGTCAATTGATATCGCAGCTGCAAAAGGGTGTCGGGGAATTGGGAAATTCTAAAAAGAGAGCTCGATTACATGGCTCCTGTTCATTCCAAGCATAATGGACCAGTGTTGTATATATACTTTTCAGATGAAGGCTTTTCTTAGCAATCCACTAACTTCGTCACTACATCCACGAGTTCACCATTGGGTGCCTATGTTTTTCCACTTGTCTGGTTTAAGGGACTTCTGCTACCTGTTTCGCGCCCAATTCACCGGTGGATTTTTCCACCGGTGACGTAAGCAAAGCTGTCCAATAGAAATAGGGCATTTAGCCATGACGTTTCTCCTCTTCGTTTTCTAATTATTTCTTCAGCTGCCTTGAAACTTTCAGTTATTTTATCGAATTTCTTCAATAAAGTCACATTCTTTTCCGAACAAGAACGGCAAATAACGTTCGATAAGTATTAAAACCCAGATCCAGTTGGGCAGAGTTCACAGGAAATTTCAAGAATTCTGTCGAGGTTCTTGCAAACTTAGGTCTATTTAGAGCCGTCAAATAACTTTCTCCTGTCTACATCAGAAATCAGGTAACCACATTGCAAACAAGTCGTCCTCTCGCGACTCGCTTCCGCTCGCGCTACGTGCTCGTTCTCAGAGGAAAAGAGGTTGACTTGTAGCAAGTCTACAGTATACACTGTAGCACTCAGTAGTCAGTTGTAACTTGGTTTCACTCGGGTATCCCTTTAAACTCTGATGATCGATGTTTTGAATACTTTTGATTTGCTCAAAGACATGTACATGTAACCATTCGACCCAAATGATTGCATGATACAACAGCATTATTCACTCTTAATATTTATGCACATAATTATCTAATTCACTACTCGAAAACGAGGCTATCCCCACATCATGGATGCTGCAACATGCATCAGAGTTGAAAAGGACAATTCAGGATTTTTCCTTTTGTCTCCTACGCATAGAGGAACACAGCAATACTCTGTTTGCAATGCCATTTTGCTTTTCAGCTAAGCAATGATGCAGGATAGGTTCGTTTTCGAGTAGCTAATTATACATGTACATGTATGTGCATAAATATTAATAAGAGTCAATAGCATGGGAGACAAAGGGTTATATACAGCTCAAAATTTCAGCATCATTATGCCAGCTTTAAAACATGAGCCTGCTAGCCATGCAGCTGAACTGTCCATGATGTTTGGCTATGAGAATAAGTAAGAATATGATTATGAAATAAAAAGGTTTACTCACTGAAATCTCTGGGGGGATCTTGCCATCATCATCTTCACCACTTTGAACAAGACTATGTAATTTGTCAGAAACAATCTTGTGTTCTTCTCTGAGTTGGTGTACCTCATCTAGCAAGCAATCTTGAGAGCTTTTGAAGTTTTCAAGTACTTCACCTTGTACTCTCATCTGGCTTGATATTGAATTAAATGCATCAAATATTTTATTCAATTCACCAGATGAAAGAGTAACCGTCTCGCGTCTACTTGTTAGTGGTGTCCTTTCATCACTTCTTCTACTGGAACTTAGAACACGAGGGGAAACAGAACTTGAACTTCTTGAACTTCCACTACTATTGGAGTCACTTGCACGACGTGATGCAAAAAATGATGATGGTCTCATGCCTGACATATTCTTCAGGTAGATGTGGAAGCTAAAAGAACATGGGAAATAAAAATATCATCTTTTATATAAATTAAATAGTTACCTAATGACCACAGGTAACCCAAAATACAAAAGTGGAGTTTGGGTGTCAGTGGTTGTTCAAAATGGTAGTGGATACCAGTATTATATGTACAACACAAAGAAGGTATGATACAAGCTCCTCATAGCATCAACTTGTCCAGAATATTATTTTTTGTGGTAGTCTATGGACTAGAAGTCAGTGTTATGTCCACTCCCAAAGCTATATGTATGCCCTGATTCACTATCAACAGGTCTAAAACATGGGTAAATGGTAGGGGGTAAGGATATTTTTTTTTGCTTTTACATGTATGTGAAGGTCAAGGCTGTTCAAGCTCAGACACATTTTACTCTCTAAGAAAGATTTAAAGTAGTTATTCTAATTATACATGTAAGTTAGACAAGTCTCAGTTAGGTGGATTCTCGTTTAGAGTCTAATAAAACAAACATGTGGAAATTATTTTCATCCTTTCACATTTTAGACAATACTTTGTCAAACGTCCGGGAGAAAAAAATTATAAATGCATGAAAATTCGCTTGCATACCACAAAAGCTCTTATAAATCTAATTATACTTATCTACCAACTGTTTGGTTGCAATAGTAACATTCAATAATATGTCATGTAAAAGCAAAATCCTCCCATTTTAGACCTGCCAGATTTGTTAATTTAAATAAAGATCTCAAGGAATAACATACACACTGTACCTTTACAGCTAATTCTTCACTTTAACCAGTCGAATGCAGCTATAATAGAACAAGACAAGTATTTATTAGCCATGTTTCTCTTAATAATCAGGCTTTGGCTAACTTAGCCTGATTTTTTTTTTCTGTTAGGGAATTATAACTAAACAGTATGGAAATGGAGATCACCCGTTCGTAAGTTTTGATTTCCATATTTCACACGTCGACTAACTATAGACAGTATAGTCGACTTGCGAATCCGTTTGGCGAGTATATTACTAAAACTGCACCCTACTGCTTCTTTAAAGTAATCTGAAAATTGCACCCAATATACCTCTGCTCGCAGGGTAAAGATAAGAAAGTACTACTAGTATTTATACGGGACCAAGGCAATGTGTGAGCTAAAGCCCCGAAAGCCTATCCTGGCTCCAGAGGTTTTCTAGATATAACAGCCACAGAGAAAGAGCAACGAACCGGCGATCACAGCTCGCTGTTCTCTGGAACCAGGGTACGAAAAGCCTAAAAGGAATGATGTATTCCAACTGTTTCTTTATGAAGACCTTAAGGGACTGATTACATACCTTTTGTTTCGGTTCCACTGGTTGAAGGCTAGGTTGTAGATATATGCTGGTCTGCTGTACAACTCAAAATCTGCAGGCAACTCCAGTAAACTGTTCGCACATATACATGTGATTGCACGTTCCGCGTCTCCTCGCGTCACGGTACGTGGACACGAATATAACGCGGTTCCTGATTAGACGAGAGTTTTTGGCGCTTTCTTTGATCACGTCAAACACGTGCTTTTTGTCGAGTTTCCCTGGAAACTATGAAGACACGAAGTGTGAAAGTTCTGGAAAAATGGCGTCTAGAAAGGACTGTGTAAACTGTGGGAAAAGCTTCGGAAAAACTGCTTATTACGAGCATCTTCCTTGCAAATACCAAACTCTGGCTACCCAAGGTATGTTTGGTGAATTATTTCGCACTTGTTTGATCATCACTTTACCCGTATCTTCATACATTATAAGCTTTACTTTGAAGTATTAATATTGTTCGGAGCCTATCAGTCACCGTATTCGTTGATCTGAGTAGTTCGTTGGAGCCAGTTCGTGTTTTCTGAAACTGAATTCTAAGCGAGGGTCCATATAAAATGGAATATTGATTTCTTTGAAGCCGGAGCCGGTTGTTTCAAGCGCAATTATCAGCGTTCAAGAATCAAGGACCGATCAATTGCGGTCGTTTCGCCCGAGAGTCGATTCGCCCGTAGTCAGTTCGCCCGAGGTCGAAGTCGATTCGCCCGAATCCAGTAGTCGATTCGCCCAACATTAGATTAGTTGAAGAGTTGAACAGTTTTAACGAAACCAACCGGAAGCACAGCCAGCTGGGAACTGGAAACGAAGTACACGCTTGGCTGCAAATACTGAATTACAACTATCCTTAAATGGCAAACACTCTTTAAATAATGATAATAGTTAATTCTAATGACATTCTTAAAACTTGGTGAGTGAGAATTGGTTTGTCTTAGAATTAACGATTATAATTATTACGAGCGTGATTTCCATTTTAGGATAGTTGTTAGTTCAACTGGGAGAATGCGGTCAAAATACATAACAACAAAATAATATCACCACTTTTTATTGAATATTTAACAAACAATTTACAATAAATTTTAAGAACGAATTCAGCCCCAGTCCCCAGTCCTCAAGAAGGCATTCAACGCTTTAATATTGAAGGGGAAAGAAGAGCCCATGGGGACACTTTGTTAAGACCAGTTCCAGAGCGGATTTTCAGACTTGCTGTGATTGGCCAGAAATTGCAACCACATTCCAATTTGGGGCCAATATCAGCAACATTGTTTTTTATCAGCCTTTTCCCACAGGAAACAATAAGTGATTTTAACAAGATTAAACCTAAGTAGCCTGTGTGGAATGTTGAACAGTCTTATTATGGTCAGTGAAAAGTCAGGAAATGGGATTTGAGTACCAGTAGATCTTGCAGGTTTAACTTTTAGCAGCTACGGTTAGACTTTGCTGGGTCAACATAATGTTATAATGTTGATGCCCATACGAGTGGTAGCTTTTCAGAGTCCAGTTTAAACACGAAAACTGCTGTGTATGTATCTACATGTATTAAAATATCTCATTACTAATAATACTTTTATTCTGTGTACATGTACATGTAGGTACAAAAACAAGAGATTGTGTGTTTTGCAATCACTGTAACAAGAGCATTGCCAAGAAGACTTTCAATGAGCATCAAAGGATGACTGCTCATTCCTGTTCAAGTGAGGTTGCAGAGTGTGAGGAGGACCGAACCTGTTTTGAACATTTGCATGTAGATCAGAATCTGTCCAGTGATGAAGAGACTGCATGTCGACTCGATGATGAAGATCAAATATTTTTTAGTGATCACGATGATGCACCACAAAGTGATACTGGAGGTGATGTTGCAATAAACAATGAGGTGAGGATTGTTTCTTACAACATGTACATGTAATTATTACTCTACTTTTCAACTTCATAAACTTGACGTTGAAATATAAAAGTATTGTACAAATTCTGAAGGAATTTCTTCACTAAGCTACAGACACTTGACACCAAAGCAGCTGATGAAATGGCTTTATAACTTAATTCTGCTTTGTGTCAAACTTGACATCTGAAACCTTCTAGCCAATGGGAAGGTGCTTAAATTGAGCACTACATGTATTTCATATCTTTGAGATTTCAAGTGATATCCTAACATTCTAGAGGAGAAATTAAAAGCAAAGTTGACTTTCAAGATTTTCAAAAAAGTTTAACATATTATTAGATCATTTTGATTCTGACCCCTTCAATTATTGTTAATAGCAGTTTTTTAGTTTCCCCTCTGTGACAGGCATTTTATTACTGGGAGTCTCATACTATTTCTCATGCTCTGGCAGACAATATACAAAGTGTCTGACCATGGAATTGTTATTATTTTAATTTTTGTTAGATCTCTCCTGGAAATGATTGGTAGACTTGTGAACAGTGATGCAGTGATTAGATTTGCTCAGTCCTTACCTAAGACACTGTACATGGCAAAAGCATACCTTGGTGTGGGACAGGATGAATTTGAGAAATATGTAGTTTGCCCAAAGTGTATGACACTGTACAAAGCTGAAGAGTGCACTCTAACAAAGAGTAATGGACAAATTGTGTCAAGAAAATGTTCCCACATAGAATTTCCCAATCATCCTCAGATAAGCAAAAGAAGACCATGTGGTGCACTACTGATGAAACGTATGAGATCAAAGAATGGAACATTTTTCCTACATCCAAAGAAATTGTACTGTTTCAAGAAACTGTCAGACTCATTAAGATCTTTAATAACCAAAAAAGGTTTCATCGAAAAATGTGAGTTATGGAGGAAAAGAGAGTTACATGAAGACTGTATGGGAGATGTGTTTGATGGGAGAATATGGAAAGAATTTGTGGACTCAGATGGAAGTCCTTACTTTGCAACACCTGGAAACTTTGGGGTGATGCTTAATGTTGACTGGTTTCAACCATATAAGCATACACATCACAGTTGTGGAGTAATGTATTTGGTACTGATGAATCTACCACGCGAGGAGCGGTTCAAGCAAGAAAATGTCATCATAGTTGGTATTATACCTGGTCCAAAGGAGCCCAAAGGGAATATAAACTCTTTTCTCCAACCACTAGTAGATGAACTAATAGACTTCTGGGATGGAGTTATATTTGAAGATTCACGGCTGCCGGGTGGCTTGTTAAAGCTGAGAGTTGCTCTTCTAGCTCTATCCTGTGATATTCCAGCTGCTCGAAAGTGTGGAGGCTTTGCTGGACATTCAGCAAGAAAAGGTGAGGGTTCTTTTTTGTTTCAATTTGTAGAAGCTGGTATTAGGCAAGGTTTTCAATAATACAAATGTGAAGTAGAAGTACAATGTACATGACTGTACAATGTATGCAGCCAGCATAGACCAACATCAGCTGTCAGCTCTTACTGAAAACCCTGCTTTCAGGAATTTATGTACCAATCAAATCGAAACATCCCCCCAGGCATTTCACTCGTTTTTGTGCCCAGGAAGTAGGGAATTTGACATCAGTAGCTGTCCTTGGGGTGGGGAAGGGTGGATTTGAACATGTTGTCTCAATTTTATGTTATGTGCTTGATGGTTTCTTCAATCAAAATCATGGTGGAATTGGAGTGGTCACTTTAGACAACTTCAAAAGACAAAATTATGCTTTTGTAAGTGACTGGCTTAAAAACAAAGGGATTCCAAAAGCTTTATGCTGTATTTGAAGGTTTTAAAATGTAAATGTAAATTGCTGACAAATATTTAAACTGTCTGTTAAAATAAAAACAAAATGCAATGTCACAACTAATACCATGTCCCGGGGTAGGGACATTAGGGAGCTTCAGATTCGAGTACGAGTACGACAACGAGTACGACTTTTCACAATCGACGAACAGTTTAAAAAGATATATGAACAAACACATACTCTTAGTAGCTTGTTCTCGGGTCTACAGCATTGCTTGGCAGAAATGAAAGATTTGTACTTTCTTGCGACAGAGATATTTTAAGTCTAAAAGTCGTACTCGTAGTAGAAGTCGTACTCGTACTCGAATCTGAAGCTCCCTATTGATTTGGCTAATACGACGATGGGGTGGGGCATTTGAACAACATTATCCAAACTCTTTTATTTCCTCTTTGCTTAAATTGTTTTCCTACCGAGTTTGCTTTTGGTGCTTCTCTATTGTGATGTATGGATTTGTAGGGTCATAAGGAGCACAAACATTAAAAAAAATTTTTTTATTGGAATTAATATTAATTACAAAGACAAAGTTACAAAACTTTACAATACTAGTCTACAACTTAAAAATACAATTTAAATACATACTGACAGTTAAAAAGTGCAAACTTTACAATACTGGTCTACAAGAAGAATCAAGTCACTTAATAGCCCAGTTCAAATTTTGAAAACTGGTTTATCTTTTTCAAAAGAAAAAAAAAATCTACCCACCCCTCCCCTGCAAAAAAAAAAGCCAACCTATTCCATTCCCTTTTTTCCCTTGCCCTTCTATGATGCCATAAACGACTTATAATCCAAACAAAAAAAAAACATTTTAAAACACCCTAACCGTCAACAACGGGTGCTCACTAATTTAGGGTGTTTAGAGCTATAGTCACTACACTTAGAACTAGATTACTGAACAACTCAGAATAATAATGCTTCTTCAATGGTCCCGTGAACTAATACAAACCCTACCCCTACATTTAAAAATACCCTAACCGTCAACAACGGATGCTCACTAATTTAGGGTGTTTAGAGCTATAGTCACTACACTTAGAACTAGATTACTGAACAACTCAGAATAATAATGCTTCTTCAATGGTCCCGTGAACTAATACAAACCCTACCCCTACATTTAAAAATACCCTAACCGTCAACAACGGATGCTCACTAATTTAGGGTGTTTAGAGCTATAGTCACTACACTTAGAACTAGATCACTGAACAACTCAGAATAATAATGCTTCTTCAATGGTCCTGTGAACTAATACAAACCCTACCCCTACATTTAAAAATACCCTAACCGTCAACAACGGATGCTCACTAATTTAGGGTGTTTAGAGCTATAGTCACTACACTTAGAACTAGATCACTGAACAACTCAGAATAATAATGCTTCTTCGATGGTCCTGTGAACTAAATACAAACCCTACCCCTACATTTAGAAATACCCTAACCGTCAACAACGGATGCTCACTGATTTAGGGTGTTTAGAGCTAGTCACTAATAATTTTGGGTCGCCTCGCAGCGCCCGTAAGATTTGCTCCAATTTGCTACTACCTTCACCGACAAACAATAGAACAAACATTAATAGAACGAAGCAAACAATAACATCTAGTAGTCACTAATTTAGGATCCCAAATCCAGCATTTAAAATAACCCTAACATCAGTTAACATAACTTCCCTTTTAGAATGTTAAAAAATAAACTGGTTTTAAAATTTTGAACTAGTGTAAAAATTTTGAACTGGTGTAAAGAAATTTGAACTAGTGTAAAAATTTTGAACTGGTGTAAAAAAAATTGAACTAGTGTAATCTCAATGAAGCCAAGTCCATCTCAACTCTTGTAATGTGCAACTGTTACCAAATATGGGTATAGACTTGGTTCTAGGCCACTCGGTTGAAGCACAGGCAGCCCAAGCCAAAACGTTTATAGAATTGCCTCAAACCAAAATTAAACACAACAGTGATGAACGGGAACAACTTCTTAACACACAGGTAATATTTCATGACTTTATTTCTTGTTTTACTACAGTTTCAGATTTTTTCTACAAAACTCCCATACATTCCTAAATCAATAGCTTGGACTGCCGGTGGTTAAAATGGAACTTTGTGTCTTCCATGTTTATATTCAAATTTCTCAATGAAAGCACACTTTTAAGGGGCTGATGAAAATATTTTGCTTAATTAAACAATGGGAATTTTCTTTTTGGACAAGCCAGCCAAATTGGTGAGTAATATCATAATCTTTAGTCTAAAACAAACAGGAGAAGAGGTTTTTTATTCTCTCAACAACAATTAACATCAGGAACTGGTCATTAATTACAGGGGGGAGGGGCTGGATGGTGGAAAAAGGAGATGGGTCCCCAATTCTCATGCAGAAAATTAGGGGGGGGGGGGGGGGGGGCATAGTAAGCTAGAGGGGAAATTATTGGAGGGGTGGGGTCATCAAAAATTGAGCATGAGTTAATTCAGTTAATTCTTATAACGATTCTGTTCCTAGAAAGGATTAAATCATTGGATTAAATTCCTATAAGATGCTACTTGGATTCTTATTCATATTTAAATATAGGATCCTATTCAATTAAGAGCTGCATTTTTCTACATGTACATGTATATGTAGGACCCTGATATAGGATCCTGATATAGGATCCTATTCAAGATGCTGTTCCTATGTAGGATCCTATTAAAGAGACCTTTTCTATGTAGGATCCTATTCAAGATGAGGTTCCTATCTAGGATCCTACTCAGGATCCTACATAGGATCCTACATAGCATTCTTTTCAGGATCATATTTATTCAAGATCCTGTTCCTACATAAGACCCTATTCAGGGTTCTGTTCCTACATCGGATCCTATTCAGGATTCTGTTCCTACATAGGATCCTATTCAGGATAATGTTCCAATGTAGAATCCTATTCAGGATCCTATTCCTACATAGGATCCTATTCAAGATCCTGAATAGGATCCTGTCCCTGTGTAGGATCCTACAGGATCCTGTCCAGGATTTGCACCAGGGGTCACTTGATCAGTGAAACATGTTCTTCAATAAAACAATAAATACTAAATAGCACTAAATCCTTTGTTTTCTATTAATAATGTAACTAGAGCTGTTTAGTGCTAGTTAAAGGAGCTCATTCAACCAAGATGCATTGCGAGTCACTGTTATTGTTTTCATACGGGAAACTACTTGAAATCGGACAGCTGCCAATCATAAAATGTGATATCGGGCTTTTTATAAATAGAGTGTACGAGTTGAACTGAATGGCCGAGATCGGCGGGGAGATCGGTTGCCTTTATACTTGAAGACATATAATAGAATGAGCGGAATTACTACGGTTCTCCGATAAAAAATCCTCGGCGTGATGCTAGCAATCGGTCTCATGCTCGATCTAGCGAACCAACTTGCCCAACTTCTGAACCAAGTTCCAGCGATGCAGATCGTGTGGCAAGGAAATTAATCAATTCTACGTTAGCGTTATACATTTAGAGTTCTTTCCTTTCTAGGCTTGTGCATGCAAGAACGTGTAGTCGAAAGAAAGGAGCTAGGGTGTCCCTGCCAAAATGCTGGTTTGAAATGTTGAAGTACTGTTTGCCACATTCTATTTGTGTTCAAGGTCCAATGCAATATGCAAATTTTAAATCAAATTTGAGGAATCGAATCCGTATAATGTTATTGTTTGTTAGCCTGAATTTCAGCCGGTTTGTGTCATTTCAAAAGCCCCTTGACTTCCGTTAATCGTACATTGGATATGCTGGGTAAAAAATATTGATCAATCAGTTTTCTGAGCGCCCAGCGGCACTTGATTGAACTTGAAGTTTATTCATCAGCAAAGATAGGTTTACACTTTACAGCCGCTCATTCAGATATGAACACAACATTTCACTTTTACTTACTTTAATTGTCTCAGCGTTGTCCATGTACATTGAGCAAAAACCAAGACTATAAGACTATGAGAGAAACTGCGAAATTTGTAATCTTGCCGTGTACCGCGCGTGTACCGCGTACTCGAGTCTTCAGTCAAAGGAATTTGCTTTAAATGTTGTAAGTGTCCGATGGGTACCGTCCGATGATGATAAGCAAAAGGCTCAGCTCTTCTGGCCTTTAAATGTCATGCCATTTAGGTCTGCGGGCCGATCAAGCCAATGTAGAAAGGCCCTGGTTTGGATAAACTGTAGGAATTACGATGAAACAGTCGGCTAACTCCAGTACAGGCTCTAGTAATAATTTCACTGACCAAAGGCGACTCCAGAGTACGTTGAATACTTCCCCTGGCAGGTGAAAATTCGGAAATATATGACTGAACACAAAAGCTAATAAATAAGGAACAATTTCCCCTATAAGTAATCAACTGGTATGCCCCTGTAAGACCGATGGAATAGGATTTGTTTCAAGAAGCTCTCCAGAGCCATTATCGGGGGCCCCGAAAATGGCCGATCGAGAAAATTGAGCTCGCAATGCATCTTGGTTGAATGAGCTCCTTTAAGATATGTTTCATAGGTTAGTCACTGTGCTCTAAGAAAATAAGCACAGAAATGATGAAAATGATCCCAAACTAACATTAATGCAGCTACATACTTGTACATGTATATGTTGCAGTTAAAATTGACCATTCAGTTCAATTTGACAATCAGTCATATTCAACTACTGTAGTTCAATTTGACCTGGTCAAACCAACCTACAGCTAGGGACAAAAGTCCTTGAAACACCCCCTTCCCCATATCAATGTTGACCGGTGCAAAGTCAGAGTTGCAAGCGAGAGGTAGTCATTAAATTATGCAGTTGTAACCAACATTGCACAGGGGGAATGGGGGCGCTATGGAAGCAAAGTGTTTCAAGACTTTTGGCCCCAGCTGTAGGTCAAATTGACCCAGATTTCGCTATCAATGATTCTAAAAAAAAACACCTTCCCTCCCTTCACCTCCCTCCCTTCACCTCCCATTTACTTACAATTACCTTTCATTCAGATGTAATACCACGTACTGAACTCAGAGGGATTTGAACTCAGCAGCTCTGCCTTGACACACCCAGTTTTCCACTGACTTAACACACTGCGCCACACAAGCGCTTGTTGATTTGTAAACAACATTTATTATTAAACCCTAACCCAATCCTCTCGGGTCAACAAGTCAACACTTACATGAAGTAGTAACCAACATGGAATCTGTCATGAAACTCCAAATTTTGTTTTGCTTTAGTTTGCTTCAAACAATCAATAATCATGTGAACAAATCCAAATCCTACCCCTACATTTAAAAAACCCTAACCGTCAACAATGTGTGCTTGCCAATTTGTTTGAGTCAAATTGACCTAGTTTGAATTGACTGGATCAAATTGAACTAGTTTGTTTTGACCCATGGTCAAATTGAACTCAAAGGTCAATTTGAACTACAACATATATATTAAAAGTGACTTAACATTTTCTTTATTCACATTCTCCTAGGCTGCAACAAGTGCTTCAAGACATTTCCATGTGAAACTTTTGCATCAAAACCTGACTTCTCAGGTTTCGATGTGGATCAATGGGAAAAGCGGACCAATGACCTTCATCGCCTACATGCAGATTCAGCACTATCTGCCAACTGCAAAACAAAACTGCAAAGTATTGTTCGTAACACAGGTGCAAAGTATTCTGTTCTCTACCAGCTGCCCTATTATGATGTAGTTCGTTTTGTGGTCATTGACCCAATGCACAATCTTTTCCTTGGTTTGGCTAAACACATGCTGAAAGTATGGAAGGCTAACAACCTCTTAGGGGACAAAGAGTTTCTTGTACTCCAAAGAAGAGTAGATGCTGTAGTTCCACCACCAGAAATTGGAAGGATTCCATCTAAAATTGCAACAGGATTTGCTGGTTTCACAGCAGACCAGTGGAAGAACTGGGTGTGCTACTACTCCTTGTTTGCTCTTAAGGGAATCATACCACAAGAACATTACAATGTATGGCTACATTTTGTTAAAGCCTGTCGTTTGATTTGTTGCTCAGTTATCAAACAAGAACATTGCACACAGGCCGAAGAAACCATCATAAGGTATTGCCAAGATTTCCAGGAGCTATATGGTAGACTGTGCACTCCAAATATGCATCTGAGCTGTCATTTGGTTGAGTGCATCAGGGATTATGGTCCAGTGTATTCATTCTGGTGTTTCTCTTTTGAGAGATACAATGGGATTCTTGGATCATACCACAAGAACAACCATAATATTGGTAAGCAATATACTTTGTTACAAATGCCACTGTTTTATAACCAACAAATAAGGAAGCCTTAGCCATGTGTTAAAACAACATATGACAGGCATTTGACAGCACAATTAGTAAAAAATGTTATGAAAACACAAGCTCAAACTGCTTCTTACCCTTCTTGCAATTTTTATATCTATGAACCTTTGAAAGGTATTGAGCACTTCTGCAAAGGACATTTTGATTTACAGAGAATACTATATGCTCTACGCTTGTTTGAAATGGTAAAAAAATGACCTTTCCTGACCATGTAGTACAAAGAGCCTTCATGTAACTGACAGTTTGACACAAAGTTTAAACCAAGAATGGAGTGCTTACACTCGTTCTCAATAACACGTGCAGGTTCGAAACGAAACTCCTGACTTCGAAGTCGTTTCTGGTGGATGTCAATCAAACGGTTTCCATGGAGTTTGAAGTGAACCGTTGTGTGAGTAAATTCGGGAAACTAGCATTTTATAAACATGGCAAAGTCTTTCCCAAAGTCGCTTAGATGGAGAGTAATCATGCTTAGAGCCAAGGGTTTGCAAAATAGGGAAATCACATAAACTTTATGTGTGAGCGAGCGGTTTGTGTGTAAGATCAAAATAGGGAAATCGCATAAACTTTATGTGTGAGCGAGCGGTTTGTGTATAAGAAATCTGATTGTTTATATAGCTTCAAAGGTCTTGGAAAAAGAATTATAGTTATTTTTATTCATCCAGTTGCAGATATGCTCCTTATAAGAGGTTTTATCGAGCAATACCCTCGAGCTCTACCTCGACGAGCTCCAGGCATGGATACAACATTCGACAGGGCAAATATTTTTTTGAAACTCTCAGGACATGGATTATCGGCAAATTGAATGCTCTCCACTCTCGACTGACATTTCGGTGAGGAATTCAAGCAAATAACAATCGTTTTTCGGCATAGTATCCGCCATATCTCTACCTATGTCGCCTCAAATTACTTACGATTTCGTTGACCTCCTACACTATTTATGTTTACTCCACATCTGGGAGTTGTATGGCAACGTTTTATTTAGCATGCAGACCAGTGTTGCCATAGAAATATAGTTGAGTGACATGCATCCACCAAATTGACGTTTTCCGTTGGAAATTCAATTTCGAACCTGCACGTGTTATTGAGAAAGAGTGTAATAACTAGCAGGTTGCTGGCAGCAAATTTAGTGTTTAATTAAGTCACGTAAACTAGAAGTTATGCGAGGGCAGCAATCTCTATTATTAAACTGTTTAGATAGGATACACTGTAGATAGTCATGTTGAGCCATGTCTATGCATGTTGATGCATGTTTAGCCATTCTAAAAAAAGTGTAGAATAGAAGGGACTTGCTTTATTTTCGTTCTGCAATGCATGCAGTTCTTGTTGTCTAAGTGGCCCTGGTTACAGTAGTCACACTGTAAGCATGTAATGAAAGCAATAGAGGTAATTGGCTAACTCTGTTGCTACCCAATTCAGATCATGTGATATAAACACACATTACTCTGGAGAATTGACTCTTTGAAAATTAATTTTATTCAGATAGGCATCACTGCATTATGATTAGAATGAAAATGGAATAATTCCCCAGAGTAGCATCTGTTTACATCACATGATTGGAATTGATGGAATGCATGTGAAATCCTTTCTTGTTTTTTTTCTGGATCAGAAAAGTTATTGTTATATAATTCAAAACTTTTGAGCTCTGAGAGAACTAGTCTAGTCACAAAGTCTGACTACAAATTCGTCAAAACTTTCTCCACTCGAGTGAAAACTCTCATTTTGCCAAATGGCACACTACAAAGAAGTTTGACTCACCGATTAAACTTCTCCTAGTAATAAAATGCTTGTGAAATCCTCACTTTCTTGTTTTTGGAAGCAAAGTTAACATCCATTTGAATTCACAAACCTCGCCGTGATTGTGAAAAGCACTTTGCAAAGCTACCACGGCTTGCGAGTGACGTCATTTTCATCGTATGTACTTATTTTGCATATAGTGGAGAGCCAATCAGAAAGCGAGAAAGTTGGATGTTGTTGTAAAAACACATCTTTATAGTCATAATAATATATTTAAATGTATTTGATTTTTTTCAGGTATCCAGTTACTGCGCAAGTTTCTCAGAGATATCAATATAAGGCAACTGGAATTCCCAGAAGATTTTAAAGAATTTGAAAATCTGCTTTCAGCTCACCAGCATGGAACTCTGGGTGAAATGTGTCAGTACAAGGAGGATGCAATTATCCCATCTCCACCCATTAAACGAGTCGCCTTAGATTGTGAAGATGCTGTTGATTTGAAGTTGATGTATGAGGGGCTGTACCCAGATGTGCAGATAATTAGTGCCCTACGAATCTGTGATTCCTTCTCAAGAGTCGTGATCAATGGAACTATGAACAGGTGTTTTAATTAATAGGTTTGATGGAGAAGTTAGACCCGGAGTAGTTGTCAGATACCTGACGCATGATGTGGTGCTCAAAGGAGAAGATGGTAAAAGAAGGAAAGTTAGTCATGTGTTGGCAGAAGTGAAGTGGTTGAAGAGGCACCCTGAGAGGCACTGGTATCCACAGCCACTTGAGGTGTGGTCCAGGGATGCAGAGCACCATGCAGAGTTATCTTTTGTACCAGTATCAAGGTTTTGCAGTCAGTGCATTATTGTTACTTATAAAGTTAGATTTAGGCATGGTAGTGAGCATGTTAACATAATCATCCCATTGATTGGAAGATTTTCCATGTAACCAAGTGGCAAAGGTTTCTGTATTTGACTTTCATTATGCTGGATTTAGACTAAAATGCAGTGGCTGTATACAGAATGTATAGTCAAAATAAGTTTTATCATAGCCCCCTTTGCTACCCATATGCATGTAAAACATACCAACAAATATCAAGTATTAATGTTATGTGAGGAATTTCAAGTGTCAGAATCAAATTCACTTGTAATTCAATACTGTAAAATCCTGCTTAGACCCTGGCTTTTGGGGGCTTACAGCCAGGATAATATTCTGAAACACATTTACAGAAAACTGTGTTAAATCTTTTTTAGAATAGTTTCTTGACTATCCAGCAAAAAAATTGTTTGCATTGCCATTACCATTTTAGCAAAGTGGCCATAACAATTAATGAGATCTTGGAGCTAAATAGGTTGCAGAGTGAATTTACTTTTACCCATGAAATATATATAAAACTAATAGTCACTATTAGACCTAATTCCATTGTTTTCATTTATTTATATTTGACTATTAGACACTGGCTATTACATTTTATTTCACGGGTTAGGTAAAACCTCTATTATGCTCTTACTCATGTAAATTGGGCTGCTTATATGTGCAGGCTCTTATTCTTGCAGTTATTTATATACCCATGATAGAAGATATTAAAACTAGTTTTATTTGTTTCTTTTGATTATTCCTGGACAGTCTATATTCATATTCTATTTTTTCATTTAAACTTATGAATGTTGAGGGTATGGAGTTCAGTATCAGTATTTAGTAACACAAAATAAATTTGTTTGAGAGATGCAACTTGTGTTTGTCCTGTTTTCGTCCCTCTATACAAACTGAAGATGTATACAATATGAACCAATCATGAAAATCTGGACTTGAAAATAAGGTAATGTTCATTTAATATGACTAAGTTCTTTTTCTCACATTTTCCCTGGTACGAGAGGAAATAATTGTGGTTGTTACTGTCCAGCTATGCAAACCGGATAAACTACAATGCAATTCGGATAATCTATTCACGGGCACCATAAATATAGTTTTTCAACACAAAAACACATTCACCAGACTTCAGCTATAACCACAATCCATTTTAATTTGATCTGGGCATGTCGTTTTCCGGGACAACCTTTTGTATAAGACATCTTCACGTGTAAAGACAACACTTGGAAATATGAATGGCAATTTAAAACTGGTGTTTCATCGAAAATTAACATGTCCTCTTGAAGATACGAATTTTATCTTCTCGCGTAAGATATCCAGGGTTGCCACAGGTCGGGGAAAATTGTTTTTTTTCAAGGGCAGTGAAAAGTCGGGGAATTTTGCATCTGGTCAGGGAAATTCTAAATTTCTTGTCAATTTCCATACGGAGAAAAAGTTGCAAACAGCAGAGGTGGGCGGACTGACGGCGACTAGACGGACGCGAATGGTAGCAACAATTGTTTTTGATCGCTGCCGCTAAAAAAAAACACGAAGTAATTTATGCAAGTGTGAAATGTCTGAAGTTGCTTGGCTCGTTTTAAACTAACCCTAGGGTATATTTGCTGGTTTATACGTCAAAAATACTGAGTTGAAGTATATTTTCCGTGGTCCAAATTAAATCCCTAGGTGTACATCGTGTGTGATCCTCATGTATGCTCTAGGCATACCCCCGGCATACCTTGTACGCGAGGTACATGTTTGATGGTCCGCAAATGCTAGGTGTATGCCATGTGTGATCGTCATACTCTAGGCATATCTCGCACGTGAAGTATACATTCCAGAATATCCTCGCAGTATTTGTATTTGAGGTGTTCTTAGATGTTCAATATGAACACCCAAGTGTACGCGATGTTTGAACTGCATGTTGAACGTTCTAGGAGGACGACAAATCAGGGAGGAGTATTCGATACCTGAATACTCTAGAAAATTTTGCTTTTTGCGCAGTGAGAACACACAAAATACTACCCCATTCGCCTCTGACTAGCTATCATTTCTTCTTAGTCTCTTAAACTCCTCGTGTAAAAAGGTAAACACCAAGCTTCATTATATCATAACAGTATACGCAAATTCTTCGTGAATTACTAACAACAACAACGGAATGTTAATTCAACTGTAAATCACAATATTTACCTCTTCCTGGTGCTTGCGCTTCACCTGTGTACAGTAAAAATACAGCATGATTATGTCATTACAGTAGACACACATTCTTCTTGAATTACTAACCACTACATATTAAACATCAACAACAACGGAAAGTTAATTCAACTGTAACGCACACTATCTACCTATTGACTAAACTCTTCATTGTCCTCCTGCTGTGTATAGTAAAAAATATAGCATGATTACTTCATACCAGTACACACATTCTTCGTGCATGAATTACCTCCTTTTGCCGGGCTACGTACAGCCGCTTCAGTAACTCATCCTGTAAAAAGGTAAACACCAAGCTTCATTATTTCATAAAAGTAAACAACTAAATACATTATTTGCCATGTCAATTACTAACCACTACATATCAAACATCAACAACAACGCAATGTTAATTCAATTATAACACACAATATCTACCTCTTCCTCTTGCTTGACCTTCACCTGTGTATAGTAAAAATAAAGCATGATTAGTTCATTCCAGTAGACACATATCAAACATCAACGAGAACGGAACGTTAATTCAACTATAAATCACAATATATACCTCCTCCTCTTCCTTGACCTTCACCTGTGTATAGTAAAAATAAAGCATGATTAGTTCATTCCAGTAGACACACATTATTCGTGAATTACTAACCACTACATATCAAACATCAACGAGAACGGAACGTTAATTCAACTATAAATCACAATATATACCTCCTCCTCTTCCTTGACCTTCACCTGTGTATAGTACTCAATACAGAATTCTAAAATAATAGTCACATTGCTTATAAATGCCTAATAAATTACCTCTTCCTCTCCCTCCCCGCGTGGACATACTATTACCTCCACCGACCACTATAACAACAATAAAGATTGGCTTATGTTTAATAAAACAATTCGTATAAAATCGCAAATACAAGCCAATACGAATACTACATTTGATGACAATGAAATATAACAAACACTATGTACCCCATGTAAGGTACCATTGTCTTCTTGGTCCTCCTCCTGTGTATAGTAAAAATAAAGCATGATTATGTCATCACAGTAGACACACATTCTTCGTGAATTACGAACCACTACATATTAAACATCAAGAACAACGGAATGTTAATTCAACTGTAAATCACGATATCTACCTCTTCATCTGCATCGTCCGTATTAGTCAACACCTGCACCCAGGTCCTTGGCCTCACTCCCGTGAAATCTATCTGTAAAAAGGTAAACACCAATCTTCATTATTTAATAACGGTATAAAACTAAATACAGTATTTCTGCTATTTGCATCATATCAACAACTACCTCGTAAAATTCTTCTTCTTCCGTCTTCCTCCTCTTCGACATAGTGGAACTAGGCACAAGCGTAAAAAACATATAGAAATAATATAACATAATAATTGCAATAATAATAATAATCTCTAGGCTTGACTGCATTAGGATTAAAATTAAATAGTAATATTTCATTAGATTAGCATTTGTTGACATGACACGATATTAATCGGATGACAAGTGCTAGTCGCTCCAGTCTATTTATCTTACTGATAAAAAAAATACGAGGGGTTGCCCTGCCAGTATAGGTTTCGCAATCAACGACATATAGAGGTAACCGAGAGTTATCGATGTTCAAACATTCATAGCTCATTAAATATTCATGATATGCAATTAAATTTCCAGTAGTTATAAAGTCCATTCCCTCGTGTGTACCACACCGTCGACGAATTGAAAATCGGTTGAGTATTGCCAGAGTTATCGATGCTTAAACTCAGTGCAAAAGTCCATTTCTCGATTTTCAACAAATTATATCTCACTTTTTCGGGTAAACTGGGTTCCACGTCATTTTTTTATCTCCCATAATAATGAACCAAAACCAACCAACTTGTGATATATGAAAGCAGGATAGCCAGGCTACCTTCACCAAGAAACAGATCGACCAACCGATGCAACCTCGGAGATATTTGCATTTTAACAAGTGGACAACTCCCATAAAAACGTAAAAATGGGTCCAGGACAACTGTCACAGCCCCCTTAATTTATGCGCAAATCCCATCAAAGTGATATCATCGTAAAGCTGGATAGCCAGGCTATCTTGACTCACAAACAGATGGACCAACCGATGTAAACTCATTTTTATATTAACGGTTCCAAAAACAAATTGTGCAGGGGTTCCCCGTTAGAAGTCCATTTAGTAATAAAATACAATTTTTTTTCTATTTACACAAAAAAAAATATTCCATTCAATATTCATCAGATTCAAAAACGGATTGCATATTCTTAATACCCAGACACCCCTCAAGAAGACTGCGTAAAAAGATTTTCAGTAGCGTGTGTAAACAGTACCCAAACATGGACGATTGGCGAAAATCAAATTATGCTCAGAAACTTTTTTTTTTTAAAAAATTTGTAAATTTGCGCAGGGCTCCACTGTTAACTATCGACAAGGCAATCAAGTACACGCAATCCGCATGAAAATCCTACAAATCCTGATTTTTTTACATCATTTTTAGTGTTTTTGTTTTTTGGCGATCGAGGAAAAACGCTTATAAATCAACAGTTGAAGCTTAAGACTTGGTTTTTTCGCCATCAGTTTGTTCCCTGTAAGCTTATACAGGTCGCTATTTTTTTTTTTTGGAGCAACAGTACTTAATTAGGCGAGGAAAAGCGAAAGTTAGCGGACGCCAAACGCACGCGGCCTTACCTCTCTGAAGAGTACAAATTAAAGAGGTCGAGAACGTGGTGTTTCCTATATTGTACGAAACGCGAATTTTTTTCTTAAATAGTGCATCGTGAAGTACACCGTCAAATGTACTGGTGTTGGTAATATCAGCTCTATACCTCTTTTCCTGAAAATCTTACAAATTTTTAAAGTTTTAGTAATTTGCAAACAATAAGGGGGCTGGAACATGTTTGCGAGAGTCGATACGTTTAAAAAAAGATTTAGGTATCTTCTGAGATATGCATTAAAGATCTAATATGACGGTTAGATAGAGGGAACATGAAAGAGTATGAATGTGGTGGTCTCATGTAACCACAACAAATGGTTACCTAGCAACAGTCACTCAAAATTGATCAATGTTTAGACAGATTAAAAATATCTGATTCAAAATTCCTGATTTTTGTCACCTGTTCCAGAGAGCTACATTACCCGTTAATATGATGGTGCAATCTGTTTTGATTTTGGATGAAAATTGATGGAGTTATGAATTTTCGAAATGACTGGATTGAGAATTTTCTTTTTTTCATAACCTAACCTAACCCTAACCCTAATTTTCTAGATCTTAACTATTTGTCTTGTTTCGAACCACAGAAACCATCAGCAAGATCTAGGTTCCATTTAGCACCAATGTGAAGTCAATCGAGCAACTATTAGTTGTTCTAAAATTGTAAACACACTGAGAGTTTTTCATTTCAGTAAATTTTGGGGTTTAAATTTTCTCAAAAGTGAACTTCTCAACCGGCTAACTTTGCTTCTGGTATCTCCATCATTATGAATGTTATGCTACAATATTATTAGGATGTATAGTTGATGTGTACCAAAGATGGAGGTCATAGCTGAAATATTTCTGTTAAAGTTAGCTGAAATTCTGAATAACATGACTGATTTCTATTGTAACATTTTGTCTAAACTTGGTGTACCTTTGAAAATCTAAAAACTAATTTTCTAGATCTCAACTATTTGACTTGTTTCGAACCACAGAAACCATCAGCAAGATCTGGGTCCCATTTAGCACCAATGTGAAGTCAATCGAGCAACTATTAGTTGTTCTAAAATTGTAAACACACTGAGAGTTTTTCATTTCAGTAAATTTTGGGGTTTAAATTTTCTCAAAAGTGAACTTCTCAACCGGCTAACTTTGATTGTGCTTTCTCCATCATTATGAATTTTCTGCTACAATATTATTTGGGTGTATAGTTGATGTGTACCAAAGATGGAGGTCATAGCTGAAAGATTTCTGTTAAAGTTAGCTGAAATTCTGAATAACATGACTGATTTCTATGGTAAGTCAATCGAGTGAAGTGAAGTCAATCGAGCAACTATTAGTTGTTCTAAAATTGTAAACGCACTGAATAACATGACTGATTTCTATTGTTGCCAGTTCCCTGGACGGTGTACTTCACGATGCACTATTTAAGAAAACAATTCGCGTTTCGTATAAATATAGGACACACCACGTTCTCGACCTCTTTCATTTCTACTCTTCTGGTAGGTAAGGCCTCGTGCGTTTGGCGTCCGCTAACTTTCGCGTTTCCTCGCGACCTGTATAAGCTTGCAGGGAACAAACTGATGGCGAAAAAACCAAGTCTTAAGCTTCAACTGTTGATTTATAAGCGTTTTTCCTCGATCGCCGAAAAAACAAAATGGCGGCTGTGTTTTGCAAAAACACTAAAAATGATGTAAATAAATCATTATTTGTAGGATTTTCATGCGGATTGCGTGTACTTGATTGCCTTGTCGATAGTTAACAGTGGAGCCCTGCGCAAATTTACAAATTTAAAAAAAAAAACAGTTTCTGAGCATAATTTGGTTTTCGCCAATCGTCCATGTTTGGGTACTGTTAACACACGCTACGGAAAATCTTTTTACGCAGTCTTCTTGAGGGGAGTCTGGGATTTAAGAATATGCAATCCGTTTTTGAATCTGATGAATATTGAATGAGATATTTATTTTTTTGTAAATAGAAAAAAATTGTTATTTTATTGCTAAATGGACATCTAACGGGGAACCCCTACACAATTTTTTTTTGGAACCGTTAATATAAAAATGAGTTTACATCGGTTTCTTGTTGAAGGTAGCCTGTCTATCTAGCTTTCATATGATATCGAGTTCATTGGTTCTGGTTCATTACTAATGGCGTTTTAAAAATGGGCGTGAAACCCATTTCACCCCAAAAAGTGCAAAAATGACCTGGATACTGTAGACATGTTCGTGTACAACCAATAGGTACTGGGAAGCCCTGCTGAGTTTTGTTACTAACTTACTGTTAGTTTACCAATGTTTGTATTTGGTTTCAGCTTTCGTATGGTTACAGTGTATACTACTCATTTATTGACAGTTATATTATTTGGTATTCTTACAAGGTGAGACACTTCAAGTTTTGCGTCGAACATTGTCCTTAATGTCGGTAAAATTGACATCATTTCTCATTTGGACATTGTTCTTTTTTCTGTAGTGTGAACGAGAGATTTAGGAGTCACGATTACTGCAAGGTAAGGCACTTATAGTTTTATGTCGGACGTGGTTAGTAATGTATGTTAAATTGACATCATCTCACCTTTTAACATTGCTCTTTTTTTCTGTAGGGTGAACGAGAGATCTGGGATTTGTTTAAGCTGTTATTTCGCCAATTCCACAAAGGTAAGCCACTTATAGTTGTGCGTCAAACCAGGTCCATAATATACGTAAAAGTGTTAGCCAAAAGGTTGGTAACAAAGTAATCACAATCAACTTTCAGTGAAGGCATTATATTCCCTTTTCGTTCTGTAATTAGTTTATGTAATTGTGTAATTGATTGTGTACGACACAATGTCTACTTACGAGTGGGTTGAAGATCCGCGATACGTTCACGTGGATTTGCGCAGAGAAGAGGGTGGCAGAGATCTGGGGGATCGAGTCGCACGCCAGGCTATGCGACTTTACGCTGGACCTGATGGAGTGCCAGAGGAAGGTGAAAGAGCCGACCGTCATGAGGCCGTACATGCCGGGCCCAGAGATGCCGCTTTACATGCAGACTGTAAGGAAGAGGATGGTTAGCAACGCTCGACGCCTGATCGAAGCCCATGGGCAAGACGATAACGAAACACCAGCCGAACCATCATCTTCCCATGGCAAAGTCCAGAAGAAGATTCGTCAGCCTCCAGCCCCCCCCCCCAAAAAAAAAGCAACGCAAGGTCGAGCCAAGGAAATCTGCACCCAAGGGTACGCTCTGCCCTATGTGCAATAAGGAACGACAAGACCTGAAGCAACACCTAATGGGCACAAAACATGGGTGGACCCTGGAAGAGTATGAATTGTGGGTAGCTGGGGATGGAAGTGGCCCGCGCTTAAAGCGCATCATTCGACAATGCCCTAAATGTAAGTGGAGCGGCCGGCGTCTAGACACGCACTTGAAGAGGTCTCACTTCAAGGGTTCAGCGACTTCAAAACCAGACGTGGCTAAGATCGTTCTTGAGGTGACAAGACAGGATAGAGGGCGCAGTCGCGAAGTGTTAACCGAACGAGCACCATCCGAGAAGAGGCAAGCTGAGGAGGAGCCTGCTCTTACAGCACCACCCAAACGGCGCCGGGTGCTCAACGCCTGGTCATCCGACGAAGAGTCGGTGGATAAAAATGAGGGAAGCGCTGGGGAGGAATTGGATAAGGCCAGCGTCTGCAGCAGCCACAAGGCGGATGACTACCATCCTGAGTCTTCCGGGGACGATATTCCACAACTCAGAGACAGCCTCCACTATCTCATACACAAGTGGGGGGAAGTGCTTGAAACCCCTCATGGTGGAAACAAGGAGGAAAAAACCATCACCATGATGACCCAGCAGGTGCTGAAAGTTGCTGGAGCTGTCCACAAAAATCCAAAGAACATGGCCGTCTTCTCAGACGCTGACGTTGTTTATGATAAATTCTTTAAGGTAAACATCGATAACTACAATCGTAAGAAGGGAACTGGCCTCACCATCTCCACCCTGAGGGTATATTCTCAATCGCTGGAGGTGTTTCTCGTATTCGTCCTGTCAGTCCAGGGGAAAGATCTGTCTGCGAAGCTGAGAACGAGCCTGACTACCCTCAAGGACCGTCAGCAGCTCTGGCGCAGCTCATGGAAAAAGGAGAAAGCTATCCAGAAGGTCGACCGCGAGTTCGACGAGTGGAAGCGCCAGGCCACTCGGGAGCTAATAATCGCGAGAAATAGCACCCACTCAGCCAAGTGTGAGCGCCTCCTCAAATCGAAAGCGACCCTGGAGTAGGCCACCAAAATACGAAATTGGTTAACGTTCGCGTTAAACATGTCCAACGCCAACCGCGCAGGTCCTGTAACCGAAATTAAACTTAAGGCGCTACGTAACCTGCTGCCCGATAAGGATGGTAACTACACCATTGCCATTTTGCACCACAAGACGGTTAGCACTCATGGGAGTTTGATGCTGCACCTCCCGGCCAAACTACACGACCTGCTGTTTTTGACCTGTAATGGTCACTATGTCAAAAACAGCGAAGTGCAGCACCTTCTGAAGTCTTTCGCCAAGGCCACAGGGGTCTTTAGGGAAGACTCTTGAGAACTTTTCTTCCACGACCATAAGGAAGGTGGTGGTGTCCAACACCAGGGAGCAGCCGTCCCCTTTAAAAAACCAGCTGGCGCGGCCACCATGGGACACCTGTGGTCCACAGCCGATGCCTCTTATAACCTGCAAGATAAGGTGCGCGAGGCGAAGTTGGGCCATGACGCGATCACCCGCCTCTTCGCCGACGTGCACCAGCCTCCATCCAAGTCTACGGCTACTAACACAAAACAAACACCTCCACTAGAAAGGGCCAGGTCGCCATCTCCATCGCCCTCTGCAGACCAAGCACACCACCACCACCTCGTACACCAGCGCGGCTTTCACCTGTACGATCAGACGCTACATCCCTTGCGGCGTCCAACGTGATATTTCCATCTGGTAGTGAGTCCTCCAGCACCGCTTCCTACGTCCGCCGTGCTAAGTCTGAAAGGAAGGCCTGGCTCGCCGCCGACCTGCTCTCGACGTTCGCGGCGCCCTTCATACGAGGTGATAGGCATAGCAGCAAATCGGCTGTAGTCGTCCACCTCGCACTTAATAAGGAGACGGACGCCTTGATGGACAGGGAGGGGGTTACACGCGTCTACGAGAAGGTCAAGTCCTTAAAGAAGGCGGCCGAGGCTAAGCGCTGGTAAGTCGCGGTTGGGGTTGGTGAGTGAGAGGTCAAGTGCTCTCACGCACCTCCAATGGGAGCAGACTCTGATAGGGGGGCAGAGGCTGCGGTACTGATGTCCTTGCCAGCGCTACAACCTCAATGTGGCGATTGCCTGAATTCATAAACCTAATTATTATACATATAAATAGCTTAGTATATATGTAGATTAAATATGTCAAAAGAAACATATTACTACATATATAGTACTTATGTATCGAAAAAGTAATACATTGGTACACAAATATAATTAACTTAGTATATAAACCACATGCATTACATGTAGGACATACTGTCCCACAATACATGGACTATTATTACGCCCCACATGCATACACGCGAACCTTTTTCAAGCCCCTATGGTTCGCATTTAGGACAAGTACTTTGGTCACCACGTAGTTGGTGTGCTAGTACGAAACACATGCATTACATGGTGCACATGGTGCATATACAAAGTCCTTTGGAAGACTCAAGCAATTGGGTCGTCAGGTTCGACTCCTGGCGGATTTCGTGCTACCTACCAACATACTCACAGATACATGAATTTATGCAAATAAAGTCACCATCTAAATTAGCAACAAAACAGTTGTTAGTGTAGTTTCCGAGATGCACATCAAAACGTGCTGAAAATAGCGGCAAAATGATCATTTTGGCAATTTTTGTAACTCCCTCAATAATGAACCAAATAGGCTACCTTCACTAAGAAACAGATCGACTCATTTATGGAAACTCACGGAGTTATTAGCTTTAGAACAAGTGGACAACGATCATAAAAAAGTTAAAAGAGGGTCCAGAGAAACTGTCACAGCTCCCTTAATTTATGCTAAAACCTCATCGAACTGGTGCAATCTGAAAGTTAGATAGCCAGGCAAACTCGCGTACATTCCGCTTCTTGAACAAGTGGTACAAAGTGGTACAAGTGCCAAAATGGTACAAAAAAGACGAATAAAATTACCACTTTTTTTCTGATTTGTACCACTTCTTCAAGAAGCCGAGTCTCCGTGAGTTTGGATAAGTTAGTCGATCTGTTTATGAGTCAAAGTAGCCTTGCTCTCTAACTTTCAGATTGCATCGCTTTGATTAGATTTTAGCATAAATTAAGGGAGCTGTGACGTTACCCTTATAGGTTAGGTTGGTGAAAATGATTAAAAAACATATAGGCTCAGATGGCTTAGAATGGTCTGTTATGCCGAGAAATGCCAAAAAAAATATCAAAATTTAGTTAGGGTTTTTTCATCAAAGGCCCTTTGATATTTTTTTGTAGATTTGTACAACTTGTACCACTTTGTACCACCTTTTCAAGAAGCAGAATGTACGTGAGTTTGCATGGGTTAGTCGATCTGTTTGTGAGTCAAAGTAGCCTTGCTCTCTAACTTTCAGATTGCATCGCTTTGATTAGATTTTAGCATAAATTAAGGGAGCTGTGACAGTTTCCCTGGACCCACTTTTTTATTTCAACCACTTTGTTTAAAACTTCGTAAGTCCCTAACGATTCAACCAATTTCAAATCGGTTTCTTAGTGAAGGTAGCCTGTCTAACCAGCTTTCATATGATACCAAGTTAATTGGTTTTGGTTCATTATTAAGGGAGTTACAAAAATGGTGGTGGACCCCATTTTAACCAAAAAAGTGCCAAAATGACCATTTTACTGCTATTTTCAGCACGTTTTGATGTGCAGCTCGGAAACTTTCCAAGGAACTTCCAAATGTTTTTCGCTCGTTCTGCTGCGCTAACTTGCCGCTTTCATACGGTAGCACTCCCATCTCCATACGTCTTGGGATAAAAACGTTAATCTGTTTGTTTTTACCACTTTTTTAACAGTCCATTTCTCCGTTAGTTGTCATTGGTTCGTCGATCTATTTATGAGTTAACGTAGCCAATCTATCCAGCTTGCGAAGGATAGCACGATCATAGGATTTGATTGCATATTCAGGAAATAACGGAAATTCAACAGGACACCACTTTTACCCTTTTTTCGAGATTTGTACTGTCACAGCTCCCTTAATTTATGCACAACTCTCATCCAAGTGATGCAATCTGAAAGTTAGATAGCCAGGCTACCTTGACTTAGAAACAGATCGATTAACCCATGCAAACTCACGTACATTCGGCTTCTTGAACAAGTGCACAACGATCGTAAAAGAGTGTCCAGCGTAACTGTCACAGCTCCCTTAATTTATGAGCAAATCTCATCGAACTGGTGCAATCTGAAAGTTAGATAGCCAGGCTACCTTGACTCAGAAACAGATCGACTAACCTAGGCAAACTCGCGTACGTTCGGCTTCTTGAAAAAGTGGTACAAAGTGGTACAAGTGCCAAAATGGTACCAAAATGGTACAAAATGTTTTTTTAAAAAATCCCTAAGAAAAAAAAACAAATTCCTCATTTTTTTTCTCATTTCTTGGCATAAAACGTCATTTAAAGCCATTTCAGACCCATATATTTTTTGTTTTGTTTTCTTTCAAGTCCGTTTCCATGGCAACCAAAGGTCAGAGGTCAAATGCGACAGGCTCACCGAGGTCGGGTAAGCGAGGGCTTTCGTATGGTACCACTCCCACCTCCACAGGCCTTTTCATAAGCCCTGTGAAAAATGTCGCAGCATCGGAAAAAGAATATTTCATCGAAAAGAGGAGCCCAAAAAGCTGTCCCATAAAAAAAAAAAATTCTCATTTTGAAAATATTCTTGAAAATATTTCTAAGTCTCATCGATTTTTGGGTGCTGTACCACTTTGTACCACTTTGTACCACGTTGTACCACGTTGTACCGTTTTGTACCGTTTTGTACCACTTTGTACCACTTTGTACCGGTGTAACTCAGAGTCTGCCACTGGGTACGATGTAATTTCCTTTGGCTCTGCTACCACTGTAGACTGGCACTGGAAATTCAAATTTAGGCCAGGCCCGACCACCATAGGGTCTGGCTCTGGGAATAGTTACCAAAGGATGCCAGAGTCACTCTGACTGAAAAGGTAAGTTGACCAGGCACTTAACCAAGGTGGTTAAGGCACTGGGAAAGTGAAGAACCTTGCCCTGTAGCGCATGGCAATGCCCTCGAAGTTTTCCAATTTTGGTGCTTGCATTGGAAAGGTTTATTTTTGTCAAGCATTTACTAGGATGTGTGAATTGTAACCCCTGTGTTTACCTCTACTAGGAACGAGAACCCCTTGAAAAGAGATCAATCATTAGACCATTGGGGGGGGGGGGGCAAACCGTGTGTTTGCGAATAAGACGGATGTCTTAACACCTGCCACAGATTCCAAAAGGAAACTGTGGCCTCAGGGATCAACCCTGAACAACACACGAAGGTAAGCCCCTATTAATCCTCGAGGAAATGATGATTGATTTGATGATTGATTGTATGTTATGTGGGTTATAAAGAAATCGTAAGATTAAATTGGAAAAAAATAACAAGAAAAGTTGAGAAAAAGGAATGAAAACCAGAAACCTAATGAGTACCCCAATGCCGCACCAGAGACAACGTCAGTAACGTTGTTCACAGTGATTGTGACTCTGGTAAAACCATGAACCTGGTCGACACATATGAAGCAACTCATAAGCCACTCTAAACGATAATTAAGTTAAGTGAATAGAAATAAAAGGTTAGATCAATCAAACATTAAACGAAGACCATTAGGGGGGACCCAACACCGTGTGTTTGCTGTTAAGACGGATCTTGACACCTGCCATAGACTCCAAAAAGGAAACTGTGGCCCACAACACACGGAGGGGAGCCCCTCTTAGTCCTCTAGGAAATGATGATTGATTGTATGTACTATTGTACATTAAGAAATTGTAAGAAAAATTAAGAAAAGATTAACAAGAAAAGTTGAGAAAAAGGAATGAAAACCAGAAACCTAACACAGATGAAGCAACTAATAACCCACATAACTAGAAAAGCCAAGGCAACAAAAAATTAGAAATGCGACTTTCTGTAAGCGGCCTTCTGCAGGGATTTCACCATCTGGTATACTCGTTCCGTGCCCTCCCGGTCGAGGATGGCGTTGGCAGCTGGGTCGAGGCAGAGTTGGACGATAACGCTAGATTTACTTAGTTTCCATTTCCCCCTGATGAATTTGCCTGCGGCTGATAGGATGACAGACAGCCTCGTCAGCTGAAGACCATGCCTTCCTGTAAGGAGCTGATGAATCCCGTACAGTCCTCTGTTCTGAGTTATCTGTGGTGGCGGAGAACAGGACGTTGGAAGAGGCAACGGCGGAGGACCCAGGGGATACCGGTGGAGATTTGTAAGGAGACGTTGGCGGTGTTGTTTTCACTTTCGACACCTTTTCGCCTGACGTCGAGGGAAAGTCGAACAGCGCCCGGATAGTGTTGTGTCCCTCGCGTGACGTTGCCATTTTATTTTCAAGGTGGTAAGACGCATCGGCAGTGGTACGCTTGTGCCCCATGGCCGCCGCCAGGCGATTCTTTGCGGGAGAATCCTGTTCCCTAGTATTAGATACTACCACCTTCCTAAAACTCGTGGAAGAGAAATTCACAAGGGATTCCTCGCGAAAAGCGGCCGACTTCCTGACGAACGACTTGAGGCACTTGTGGACGTCGTTGTTCTTGACGCACATGCCATTTGTAGTTATGAACACCTTGTCTTCGTTGTCGGTTTCTTCCTTGACCAGGGATTGGCGCACCTTGGAGATGTATAGGCGAATCAAGGTGTACAGATGTGATGGGAAGTGCATCATGAAGCCACCATAGCTTGTCACAGTCTTGTGGTGGACTATTTGTAGGCTATTCAGCCGTTTAAATAGCTCCACCGTCATCTCCGACAATGTCCCTGCACGATTGGCGTTTGCCATTGTGATAATATAAATCAGCCAGTTCCTGATTTCGACAGAGATCTCACTTGTGAATTTCCCGCTTTGGGTGTTAACGAGGGCCAACTCCAACTTCTGTGAGTGGTCGCTGTCGCGGGCCGCCACCAACTCTTCCAAGGTGGGCTTAATCAGCCACTCTTCATACTCCCTCTTCGACTTTTCCTCGGCCTTTATTTTTCGCCAAGAAGACCTCCAGATCTCTTGGCAGTCCCTGAGGAGGCGCATATTATTTCGTTGTTCTTTCGACATATCCACCATCTTTATGGATAGCACGAAGATGATGAAGGCTTCCAGTGTCTGAGAATAGACCTGCAGGGTAGCAATCGTACGGCCCTGTTTGCCATCTTTTGAATGAAGGTCGATGTTCCGTTTGAAAAAGGAGTTGTATACACTATTGACCTCATAGAACACGGCAACAGTCTTGGCCGATTTGTTGACACTTCTTGCGATGGTCAACACCTGCTGGCACATCTGGGAGATTCTCTTGTCGTCTTTATTACCACCATGTGGAGTTTATAAAGAATCCGCCCACTTCCCTACCAGGTGTTCGAGGCTTGTAGGAGGCCTAATGACGTCACCGTCTTGGCTGTCGGACAAACTATTCTCGGATGGTGTCTCCGCCTCTATAGTCTTCAAGTCGTCTGTATCACTAGGTTTATACTCACTATCGCTACCAGAGCCATCATTTTCATCATGAGTTGGGTAGGCTGAGGTGGGATGGCTTTTCGTGTGGTCGAGGGAGCGTCATTTCCAGAATCCTCGTCAGAGGTTGCATTCATCCTTGCTCGTGTGGAAGTGTTTAGATTCCGTTCCACCCGCCGCCTTTCTTAAGAAACTTTAACCGTTTTACATTAAGTTTATTTGCAGTGACCTTGTCCTGGTCTTCGCTAGACGTATCCAGCGACCTTTTCTTTTGTGGTGTTGGCGTCTTGGGGCGACGTGTTGGGATGTTGTCCTCGCGTTCAATTGAGTTTCCCCCTGAACTTTTTGTTGGTGTGGATTTCTGCACCTCCTTCCACGCACCGCCTTGACCACGTCTGCGTGCTTGCGCTTGATGTGGGTGTCAAGGCGGCGCCCACTCCAATCGCATTTAGGGCAGGAACGAATAATTCGCTTGATATTGGGGCCACCCCTCTTGCCTAAGAGCCAGGTCTTGTACTCTTCTACCGTCCACCCATGGCGTCTCCCTACCATGTGCTCCCTCATGTGTCTTTTTACCTCCTTGCAGACAGGGCAACGACCCTTGCTATAGGCAGGCTTTGACTTTCTCTCTACACGAGGCGCAACTTCTGAGGCTACTTCTTTTTGTGGACAGACAGGCTCACTCTGCTTAGGTGTAGCAGTTTGTGACTCCGACACCTTATCTTTGTGCACCATTGCCTTGTGTGCAATGGGTGGGTTGATGCTTTCTCCCACTGTCAACATATCTTCTGGAGCACTGCTGGAGTCGTCCTCCTCGGTCTCTGGAAATGTTTGCAGGATATATTTTGCATTCTCGCGGAGGCGCGACTTTACACTTGACACCACCTCAAGGTATTTTGTAGTGGCAGTTAGAGGCGGCTTGTTTGGGTTGGAAGCGGCATAGTCACTACAATATTTAAATTACCTAATTAAAATAAATATACGGACAGCAGTTTCTCATAATAAAATGGGAGCTTACGCTTCCAGGAGTTTCTGTGTGACCCTTGAAGCCGTTGCCAGAGACTTTAGTTTCCATTGTTTGGCCACGTGTTGTTCGGCCTTGAGCCAGACATACAACTCTTCCTTGTCCAATTCATGTGAACTTTTCGGGTAGCTGTATGTGGTCATCATTCCTAAATTCTGCCTGAATAGGATTGTTCAATTAGTTTTGAAATTGATTGAACATTGATGGAGTTATTTTTTTAAATGCGAAATGATGTTAATTTAACAGACATTATTTACCACGTCCGACGAAAAACTATAAGTGCCTTACCTTGAAATTATTCCCTAAAAAACAAAATGGACGTGGAACCCAGTTTACCCGAAAAAGTGAGATATAATTTGTTGAAAATCGAGAAATGGACTTTTGCACTGAGTTTAAGCATCAATAACTCTGGCAATACTCAACCGATTTTCAATTCGTCGACGGTGTGGTACACACGAGAGAATGGACTTTATAACTACTGGAAATTTAATTGCATATCATGAATATTTAATGAGCTATGAATTTTTGAACATCAATAACTCTCGGTTACCTCTATATGTCGTTGATTGCGAAACCTATACTGGCAGGGCAACCCCTCGTATTTTTTTTATCAGTAAGATAAATAGACTTGAGCGACTAGCACTTGTCATCCGATTAATAGTGTCATGTCAACAAATGCTAATCTAATGAAATATTACTATTTAATTTTAATCCTAATGCCTAGAGATTATTATGTTATATTATTGCTATATGTTTTTTACGCTTGTGCCTAGTTCCACTATGTCGAAGAAGAGGAAGATAGATATAACGAGATAGTTGTTGATATAATGCAAATAGCAGAAATACTGTATTTAGTTTTATACCGTTATTAAATAATGAAGATTGGTGTTTACCTTTTTAAAGATAGATTTCACGGGAGTACGGCCAAGGACCTGGGTGCAGGTCTTAACTAATACAGATGATGGAGATGAAGAGGTAGATATTGTGATTTACAGTTGAATTAACATTCCGTTGTTCTTGATGTTTAATATGTAGTGGTTCGTAATTCACGAAGAATGTGTGTCTACTGTGATGACATAATCATGCTATATTTTTTACTATACACAGGAGGAGGACCAAGAAGACAATGGTACCTTACATGGGGTACATAGTGTTTGTTATATTTCATTGTCATCAAATGTAGTATTCGTATTGGCTTGTATTTGCGATTTTATACGAATTGTTTTATTGAACATAAGCCAATCTTTATTGTTGTTATAGTGGTCGGTGGAGGTATTAGCCGTGGTTACACGAACCCCATTTACCTAGGTAAATAGCCGATTTACCTAGGTAAAGTGATTTAACGCGTGTAACCGATTGTACCCTCAGTAAATTTCCCTAGGTAAATTTCCATGGTGACGTCAAGGAGAACAATGGTATTACCCATGACAGCTCCCTTGCTACAGTGTAGGGGTCGCCAGTCTCCCCAGATGGCTCAGCCAATAAAATTCGGTCTTTTGACAGCGCGGGGAAATTTGTGACAAGTTTGTTTACTTTATGCCGAAAAGGGAAATCACTCTCTTCTCGGTAGTGCTTTTCGTTGACTTTTGAAGCTCTTTGAGAATATGGCGCAGTTCCGGAGAATGATGTAAGTATTGAATTTGAACTATATAAATCAAATATACAAAGAATTGCATACTTCTGTTTATTTATGTGAGTCTATACTTTTATTAGAATGAATCCTGAGCCAGACGAAGAAGAATACTTCAATGGATACTTATTTCATCATAGAAGGCGGGAACAGAACACAAACACTGGACCATCTCCACTGTACGGATACAACTATCTTGCGACCCTGACTAATCAGAATCAGGGCAACTTTAGTTTCATACCTGATCAGTGACTCCTTACAGTGCAGAAACTTCTTGTTCGGGTAACCAGATCAATCAGCCTGGTGGATTCCTTCATTTCATCCCTGAAGGTCTCCCTAACAGCGAAACAAGCACCGCCAGTTTGTCAGTAGCTGAATATCCCTGCCAATATTTATCTGGATTGAATATCCCCGCCAAAATCACTACACTTCCGTGTAACCTGTGTACCCTAGGTAAACTGAAACCCTAGACAAGTTTACCAAGGATCAAATTTACTGGGGAAACCACTTTTACCTTGGGTCGTGTAACCGCGACTAATAGTATGCCCACACGGGGAGGGAGAGGAAGAGGTGATTTATTAGGCATTTATAAGCAATGTGACTATTATTTTAGAATTCTGTATTGAGTTGTATACTTTGATGAAATATTAACGCTCGATTTTTACCTTTACGGAGGATGCGATGGAAGACGAGCTGGAAGTATGTTATATTTTATTTTCATTACAATTCGTTGCTGTTTAATATGTAGTGGTTAGTAATTCACGAATAATGTGTGTCTACTGGAATGAAATAATCATGCTTTATTTTTACTATACACAGGTGAAGGACAAGGAAGAGGAAGAGGTATATATTGTGATTTATAGTTGAATTAACATTCCGTTCTTGTTGATGTTTGATATGTAGTGGTTAGTAATTCACGAATAATGTGTGTCTACTGGAATGAAATAATCATGCTTTATTTTTACTATACACAGGTGAAGGTCAAGGAAGAGGAAGAGGTAGATATTGTGATTTATAGTTGAATTAACGTTCCGTTCTTGTTGATGTTTGATATGTAGTGGTTAGTAATTCACGAATAATGTGTGTCTACTGGAATGAAATAATCATGCTTTATTTTTACTATACACAGGTGAAGGTCAAGCAAGAGGAAGAGGTAGATATTGTGTTATAATTGAATTAACATTGCGTTGTTGTTGATGTTTGATATGTAGTGGTTAGTAATTGACATGGCAAATCATGTATTTAGTTGTTTACTTTTATGAAATAATGAAGCTTGGTGTTTACCTTTTTACAGGATGAGTTACTGACGCGGGACTACGTAGCCCGGCAAAAGGAGGTAATTCATGCACGAAGAATGTGTGTGTACTGGTATGAAATAATAAAGCGATTCCAGCGATGATGGCTTTCAAGTTAAAGATTAATTAATAAGTAAATAAATAAATAAACAAAGAAACAAAAAACCAAAAGAAAAAAGAGTGCTGTTAGTAAACCATTAAGTTTAAGTGGAAATTAGTCCTAGGCAGTTATCTTGAATATGGATTGTACGATTGTTAACAAAGATAACTGTCTATGGCTGATATGCACTGTAAAAAGTATGCCAATCAGGAATAATGCTTTGCGAGCTTGGACACTATTTTATTTTTTGTAATTTAAAATTTCATGTCATTGAAATTAGTTTGTATCCTATTGTCAAAATGGAAACATGGGCTCGCAACGCAGTAATCCTGGTTGGCATTCTTATCTTTCAAGGGGCTACTGTGACCTAATAGAGGGCAAAACAAACCATCACCTATCACCTATTCCTTATTACAGCCCCACATGCATACACACGAACCTTTTCACAGCCCCTATGGTTCGCATTTAGGACAAGTACTTTCGACACAATGGAGATTGTGTGTTGGTACAAAACACATGCATACACAGTACATACAAAAGTCCTTTGGAAGGCTCAAGAAATTGAGTCGTCGGGTTCAAATCCTGACGGGCTTCGTACTGCCTACCACATACTCACACAACACTAATGGATTACGTAATCTTAATTTAGTGTTTTAACCGATTTTCCATTTAGCACCAATGTGAAGTCAAGAGCAAGGTACAAATCCCGAAAAAAGTGATACAAGTGACGGCAGGAGCCCATTATGGGCTCCTGAAGTGACCAACAAATCACGAAAAGTGGTATCCACGTCGATTTTTTTACTCCCTTAATAATGAACCAAAATCAATAACCTTGGTACCATATCAAAGCTGGATAAACGGGCTACCTTCACTAAGAAACAGATCGACTAACTTATGCAAACTTACGGAGCTATTTGCTTATGAACAAGTGGTCAACGATCATAAGAAGGGTACAAGTGGGTCCAGGGAAACTGTCACAGCTCCCTTAATTTATGCGAAAATCACATAAACCTATACACCAGATTAAAGCTGGATAGACAGGCTAGCTTGACTCATAAATAAATCTACGAATCTATGGAAAGTCACAGAGAGATTATGATATGAAAATGTGGTAAACAATCACGAAAAACATAGGGAAAAACAGTGGTCTTTACAAGAAATGCTGTAGCTCCCTTAATTTATGGAAAAACGCATAAAGCCATAGATCATTATAAAGATGGATCAATAGCCTACCTTAACTCATCAAGTGATCGACTAGCCTATGCAAACTCATGGAGAAATTAATTGTTCAAAAAGTGCAAAATCCGACATTCCAAAGTCCGTAACTTTCTCAATTTCACTCCTAGAGAGCTGGGAGTCGTACTGTTGGAATCACTAGATAACAGGAAACATTCTCATGTTTTTACGACCCAGGGACCAACTTCCGCTATCGACCCAGGGACCAACTTCCGCTATGAGCCCGCTACTACCAAACACCAGTAGCAGGAACAGGAATGAATTTCTTCTCATTGAAAATGAGGCAATTATTACAAAGCCAAAGCAAATTGCTGAAACTTTCAACAACTACTTCGCTGAAGTGGCCGTCAACAGTGAAAACGAAAAACCAGTGGAGGAATTCAATGACCACCCAAGTATTAGAAAAATCGCTGACCAAGATCTGATACAAGATTTCAAATTTGAGCCTGTCAATACTGAATACATAAAAAATGTACTGAATGAGATCAACCCCAGGAAATCCGTCGGTGTTGATGATATATCCCCCAGGCTGCTGAAACTGTCGGCCCCGGTAATAGCAGATGAAGTCATACGGATAATTAATTACTTTATTACCTGTAATAGTTGGCCAACGGAATGGAAATCCAGTGACGTTACTCCAGTATACAAGAAAGCTGACGAAACTAACAAAACAAATTATCGGCCTATATCCGTACTCGCTGCTCTCTCAAAAAATTATGAAAGAGTCATGTACGATCAAATATACCGTAGTGTTTGCCCACATCTGTCTACTAATGTGTCTGGATTCCTAAGGGGGCACTCTTGCTGTACGGCATTGCTGAAAATAACCGACGACTGGCGCTCCGATCTCGACAATCGAAAAAGCGTAGCAGCAATAGCAGTAGACCTTAGTAAGGCCTTCGATTCAATCGGCCATAATTTGTTGTTGGCTAAACTCAAGGCCTACGGATTTAGTGAAGCAGGCCTTGAAATGATGAAAGCCTACTTGTGTGAGCGACGCCAAAGAGTGAAAATCAACGGGGCGTACTCAGAATGGAGGACTGTGAGAGCTGGACTTCCACAGTGATCCCTGTTAGGACCCCTGTTGTTTAATATATTTATTAACGATATGAATTACTTCATCTCAAATGTGTCTCTAAGATTATATGCCGACGACACAACAGAGTACTTTGCTGACCATTCCCCTATGGTGTTGGAGTTTACGATCAATAATGAACTGAACATTCTCGCAGAATGGTTTACATCGAACAATTTATCAATTAATGCCACCAAAACACAAGCTCTGGCAATCGGACCCACAATATATAATTATAATTTTCAGTTGAACGACTCTTCTATTGAGGTGAAGGACACGCTGAAAATTCTCGGACTAACCATCGATCCAATGCTTACGTTTAAGAAGCACATCAAAGAACAGCTGACGAAGGCTTACGCAAAAACTTCAGCGCTACGTAGAATAAGACGATTCCTACCACCGGACGTGATGACAAGGCTGTATAAGGCGTTTGTCCTACCGCACTTAGAGTACTGTAGCCCAGTCCTTGTCGGCATTGCAAAGACTGAAACTAATAAATTGGAGGACGCCAATTTTTATGTTATAAGATCAATTCTAGGATTAGCTAAATCGAATATTTATGAAAGGGTCCTTCAGTTAGTCAAAATGCGAACGTTGAAGCAGCGAAGGTATTTTCAATCACTAGTTTTATTTTTTAAATGCATGACAGAGCAAGGTCCATTATATATCCAAGAATTTTTTAAACTACGGTTAGCTCACTATAACTTACGTGGCTCTGGTACAAAACTGGAGCAATTTCGCTTTAACACTAACTGGCTAAATAATTCGTACTCTTCCATTACTAGCCACTTATGGATCAATCTACCCACTAAAGTACGCGAAGCATCTAATTTAAAGACATTTAAGAAAATGCTCAATAAGGTAGAGCTTAACCCACACATATACAATACATAGATGTAATTTTAGTATTTTATCTTAGTTGTAAATAGATGTTTTAAAGTAGGGAATTTTTATAGTAGATTTTCAGACAGTCGTTTTAACATATTACATTTGATTTAATACATTTAGAAACACGTGCGCGTTTTAACGAGTCTTTTAGCTCCTAGGCGTTATGTGTATAAATAAATGATTGATTGATTGATTGGGTGGATTTGTTATTGATGAGATGAAAATCCAGGTATGTAACAAAGGGTAGATGCCAGTTCTCGAATTTGCAATGAAATAAATAATAAAAGCCTTACTGAAAGCCTTTAATTTTCAAAAGTCCAAATAATTCACCTGCTATTGTGTTTTAATAAAATTATATTTCCTACAAAATATGTAACTGAAGGTATCCATTGATTTAATTACAGGAAAATCTAGAAATGGTCGTTAAAGATGGTAAACATACTTTGGTGGGATTTGTTAATCTTGGCGAGGGTCATGATATTATGTCTCAACTGACTGGTAAGTATTACAATATTCAAAATGATAGCAACCATAACTATTATAGACGTATTTCAATAAACTTAAATGTACCAGGAAAAAAGGAGGAATCAGAATAAAACTTTGAATAATTTGAAGCAAACATTGAAGCAGCAACCTATTAAAATGATACGGCTTCATTTACATAAACTTTGGCTTGGAATTTCTTGGTCAAAATAAGTTGTATCGCCAACATAACTGGAAAAAAAAAGGACTTTACAGAGACGTTCGACGTATATTATCAAACCACTCATAAGTCTTATTGATCATCGTTCTCACACAGCTCTTCATTTAATTTTTTTTCCAAAATTGAAATAAAATCCTCTCTATTCTCACACATTCGACAGCAATCCAGTGGAAGTGTGAATCTACCTACTCATTTCACATTTCTTTTTATAATTAAAAGTTTCTGAACTAGATAAAAATATATACGCTTCTCGCTCTGTTCACCCTACATGTATTCGCTTTGTGAGCTCTGTTCGACTGAAAAGTTGCCATGTCTTGTAAACTTTGATATACTGGCTATCCAAACCCTCGTCTGCTTGTAATGCCAACAGTTTTTGTTCGTTTTGTTTTTCAGCTGCTCAGTGGTGGGCTCCCTACTGGGAAGCAGCACTCATGCTTTCAGTTTTGTTACAGTCAGCAACAATGCCTTCTTAAATAGGACTAAAACGTCTTTAAAAACATCTTACATTTCCATAAATTACCAAACGAAGCTAGGATGGGCGCTAATAGAACAAAGATGTACGCCGATTTCAAAATCGATATCCCAACCATCTGAGAATTTCATTCCGGCTAGAACATAAGTGTATATTGTGAATTGGTATGGCTATTGTGCTGTTTATCCCTGGCGAGATACGGGCGATTTTTGCTATGGTCACGTGATCCATGATTTGAGTGACAAGGCTTGTTTGTTGTCTGCTAATGTTGGTTTGTCCTATTATAAAACACTCTTCTTTTAGCAAGAAGTTTAGCGAATTTTGCTCTTCCGAAAGTCCAAAGTCCTTTAGTTCATTCCTAGTTTTATCGTGGGATCGTTTTGGGTACTGATTGTGGGTCACATTGGGTCGGGAATCATGTCAGGTATGGCTTGAACAGTTTCGGGGATCATTTCGGGTTTGGTACAGTACTTGCCCGACATGGAAATCTACTAGTCCCAGACAATCACAAACAACATTTTCCGAGTCATGGTGGAGGTAGATTTATAAACGTCTCATAGAACATAACATAGTATAAATTAAGAAGATAATTTAAGGTTACTTACTTAACTTGACCTTTAAACTAACATAAACATACACTATTTTGAATATATATGTTATGGGCACATCAATTAAAATGTTATTGAATTAATCTCATTATTTATATAGAAATATCTAGAGTATGTGCCATCTCAACATAAATCTAGTTTGGATGGTGTTATCACTCTGTTGACACATACCAGTCAGTTAGTCCAGTTGTTCAACGACAAGCTATGCATCACCACAACTAGCGATCATCGTCTTCGTCAATTGTATTCATTTTACAAGTTCATGCTTAAGTGGAGACAAAAGGGCACAACAACAACTTTGTGTCTCATAAACTGTGATTCGACTTGAAATCCATGTGTTTGGGGTTTCAAGCTATGGTGGCAATATTCTGGACAATTGATGGTGTAATACATTTCAGACCAAAGACAAATAGTTCTACAATTGAAAGATGTACCACTCTCCAAGACTGTTGCCGTATCCTTGACAAATACTCCTGATCTTCCCTATATATACTACCTTAAGCTGATCTAATTACACTGAATGACTGATCCTGTTATCCATCTAAAGTATATAATGCTATGATTAATATTTATGATATGACTGTTCAATGATACACCGAACTATTCATAATCAAATGAATCTGAACTTGTTATCCACCTATAGAATTGATACTATGATTAGTATTTACGATATGACTGCCCAATGATATACATTGAAATGCTCATAACTATTTAATCTCCCACCAATATAATTATAACTTATCCCTTTTCTACTTTCATGTTGTATAATAATATTCCTACATATAATAATATTCCTGTCTAACTCGTAAGTTTTGAAGCTCTATACCCTTTATGACCATTGCTAACCCTTGTTCTGTTTGTCATTTTTCTGTACATAATAATCACCGAGCTATCTTTTGTGATATCTGTCAATTCTGGAGACATCTAAAATGTACTAAACTCACACTTAAGGACTATAAGGCACTGTCTATTTCTGATGACTCTTGGTTTTGCCCTAACTGCTTATCAAATATCTTTCCTTTCAATCACTTTGAGGATGACACTGACTTTTATTTTGCTATTTATGATCTTCATGCCATTTTCGATTCTAACTTTGATATTGCACCATTAAAAACAAACATTTCAATCCCTTTCTTGAAGATCCTGACACTCGTTATCTTTTACAAAATCCTGATCTTGACCCTGACACTAACATGTTTGTTAGTAATTCTAATATACTTGCCAGCTGCACCTATCTAACTTCTAAAGCATTTAATAGTCTTCAACTTACCTCCTCTGAAACGTTCTCTCTATTTCATCTGAACATTAGAAGTTTAAAAAAACATTCAGAGGATCTGACTGATTATCTTTCTACTCTAGATGTTCCCTTTTCGGCCATTGGTGTTTCTGAAACTTGGTTGGATGAATCTACTAAAGATGTTTATAATTTCCCTGGTTATAACTTTCTCGCATACTCTAGACCGCATAAGCAAGGAGGTGGGGTGGGTCTCTATATTAACTCTAAATACAACTATAAAAGTCGGCCTGACCTTCAGTCTACTGACTTTAAAGTATATGAATCAATATTTGCTGAAATAATCCAATCTAATGGCAAAAACATAATTATTGGCTGTATATATAAGCCACCTGATGTGATTTTAATGATAGTATTAAACATATATTATCTAAAATTAGTTTTGAGAATAAGATATCATATTAAATTGTTGTATGTTTGCTCCAAAATACACGTATCTGAAGATTTTATCAAACTTGTAGAATGTGAGCTAAAGGATTTTATCTGGAATGGAAAAAAAACAAAAATCAAGTATCAAACATTAATTGGAAGTTACGAAGTAGGGGGTTTGAAAGTTCCAGATTTCTCATTGTTAGTTCGAGCAAACAGAGTAAAATGGGCCTGCTCTTTGTTAGGTAGCGAGAAATCCGCATGGAAAGATATTCCGTGCTCCTATTTAGAAAGAATAGGTGGTACGAAGGCTATAAGTGTTAACTTCGATAAGGAGAAAATCCCATTTGATATTCCAGATTTTTATAAAACTATTTTAAAGTGCTGGGCCGAATTTTGTAAGAAAGATTTAAAAACTATGGATTTGCAGGAGGTTCTTCAAGAAAGTTTGTGGAACAATGTTTACATAACAATTAATAAGAGATCAGTATATTATGAGAGAATGGCACGATGCCGTATAAATAGGATAGTTGATATGGTTAATGAAAATGGGGAATTTAAATGGGAGACTGTTAAACAAAAAGGGTTACAAGATAAGGATTTTATGAGCTGGGCGAGCATTGTGCACTCTTTGCCATATGATTGGAAAGTTCTTTTAAAAGCATCGATTATAACACATCAAGATATAATTGTGCCGGAGAAAGTTTTAAGGGTTGGTGAAAAGGATATTGCCATAGATAACATAAGACACACGAAGATTATATATCAATGTTTAATTGATAAAAAGTTTAAGTCACCTACTTCACAAGTTAATATATCTAAACGGATTGAACCAGGATTTGTAATTAATTGGAAGTCGGTGTATAACAAAATGTACACCACTTCAATTGATGCATATTCTAGGTTTTTTCAATACCGTATTCTAAATAATTGTTTATTTCTTAATTACGATTTGTTTCGCTTTAAAATTAGTAGTCATCCAAATTGTTCGTTCTGCCAAACGTATTATGAAACTATTGATCATTTTGTTGTTGAGTGTGTTGAGTCAAAAAACTTATATTTTGAAATTAGAACTGTCAATATTAAGTTGCCAGAGTCCAATATAGTAAATATCATTTTAGGTGTAGATGATCAAGTTATAAATTATATAATTTTAGAATATAAAATGTGTCTTTATAAAGCTAGAGGAAAACAAATTCCGTCTATCACTCTTTTTAAGAACTTATTAAGATACTCAGAAAAAATTGAATTAAAAATCGCCAAAAAAAGAAATAAACTCCTTTCACTTATAAGAAATGGAACACAATTATAATGGCAATAAATAAGTAATTAGAAAAACGTAGCGTAAATTTGAGTATGTTTTATAATTTTAGTTATTTTGTGTATAGTTTAGTGTTAGTAGATGTGTAATTTTGTAAAAATTATTAAAGAAAATAAAAAGAGGTTGTTAAAGACAAAAAAAAAAGATATCATATTTAATGGGTGATTTTAACATCAACATTCAAAATATAGATTCTCATAAACCCACTGATGATTTTCTTAATCTTATGTCAACTAACTGCTTTTACCCTTTAATCTCCAAACCTACTAGAATTACTTCTAGTTCTGCTACTCTTATTGATAATATATTTACCAACAACTTAGATTACAACATACTCAGTGGAGTACTTTATACTGATATATCAGATCACCTCCCTATATTTCAAATAACTAACCTAAAGCTTACTGCCGAAATCCGACCTAAACAAATTCATGCTCGTGACATAAATTCCACTAACTTAAACAAATTCCGTTCTCTGTTAAATGGCAGATTGGAATTTTATCAACAATACATCTTCATCTAATGAATCTTATGAATTATTCATAAATTACCTAACACCTATCTATAATCAGTGTTTCCCTATTAAAACAGTTAACATTAAAGATCGAGACAAATCCAAGCCATGGTTCACCTTTGGTCTTAGTAACTCTTGTAGAAGAAAGAACTTCCTTTTTAAGCTATCTATACTCAATCCAACTCCAAGTAATAAAGCTAAATATAGCAGATATCGTAATAAATACAACTCCTTAATAAAAACGGTGTTAGTGTGCTTGTGTAAGCAAGCACCACCAATTCATACTTATTTTTAAAATGTTGAATGATAATTTGAAGAGTGGGTTATTATGAAATGTGGGTTATTATGAAATATATAAATAGTGGTATGAAAATTGATTAACGTGATTATGCCATGGATATCAGTTGATAAAATATAATATGTGAATAAATTATGTAGCGGAAAAATATATTATGGAAATGTTTCTTTGAATATTGAGTATAAAAATATGTCTTAAGCTAGTATATAACTGTAATCATTATTGGTTAAATAATGTTCACTCTACCCCCCCCCCCCCCCCCCCCCCGCACCCCCCCTTTGCATTTTATTTTATTTATCTAAAATATTTAGAGTAAAATATTTAGAGTAAAAATATGTGAAAAATACTTTTACATTAAGGCTGCATTAGAATTGAATTGCCAAGCGTGTATTTCTGATAAACAGACTCCTTCTTCAGGGATTAGGAAGTCTGTTAGGACCTAAATCCCAGAGGTGCTCTGAGATGGTCGCGTGTTTCTGGTTAGTAATGTATGTTAAATTAACCCATTTCTCATTTTAACATTGCTCTTTTCTTCTGTAGGGTGAACGAGAGATCTTGGTTTGGCTTAACTTTGCATTTTGCAAATTCCTCAAAGGTAAGCCACTTATAGTTTTGCGTCAAACCAGGTCCATAATGTACGTAAAAGCGTTAGCTAAAAGGTTGATAACAAAGTAATCACAATCAACTTTCAGTCAAGGCAATATATTCCCTTTTCTTTCTGTAATTCGTTTCTGTAATTGATAGTGTACTACAATGTCCACATTCACGTGGACTGAGGACCCCAACGTGCAAGATCTCTTCACGTGGATCTGCGCGGAAAAGACTGTGGCAGAGATTTGGGGCCTCCAATCGCTAGGCAGACTCTGCGATTTTACGCTGAACCTAATGGAATGTCAGCGAAAGGCGAAACATCCGACTACCATGATGCCGTACATGCCGGGCCCAGACATGCCTGTTTACATGAAAACTGCCAGGAAGAGGATGTTGCGGAACGCAAAACGCCTCCTCGAAGCTCATGGGCAACACGATGACCAAACATCATCCGCTTCTTCTTCGCCTGCGAAGAAGAAAGAGCAGCCTCCAGCCCAAAAAAAACTAAGAAAAGTAAGCCCAAGCCAAGGAAATCTGCAGCCGAGGGTACGCTCTGCCCTGTGTGCGATGAGGAACGACTAAACATTAAACAACACCTAACTAGCACAAAAGATGGGTGGACCCTGCATGAGTTTGAAATGTGGGTAGCTGGTGATGGAAGTGGCCCGCGCTTAAAGCGCATCATTCGTCAATGTCCCAAATGTCAGTGGAGCGGCCGCCGTCTAGACACGCACTTGAAGAGGTCGCACTTCAAGGGTTCAGCAACGAAAAAAGCCGACGTGGCTAAGGTCATTCGTGAAGTGACAAGCCAGCAGAGAGGGCACAGTCACGAAGTAGTAACTGAACGCGCACCATCCGCCAAGAGGCAGGCTGAGGAGGAGCCTGCTCTAACCAAACCACCCAAACGGCGCCGGGTGCGCACCTGGTCATCTGACGAAGAGTCGGTGGGTAAAAATGACCGAAGCGCTGGGGAGGAATGGGAGAAGGTCAGCGTGTGCAGCAGCCACAAGGCGGATGACGTAACATACCATCCTGAGTCATCCGAAGAGCCCTCCGGGGACAAAATTACAGAAGTCAGAGACAGCCTCCACTACCTGATACACAAGTGGGGGGAAGTCCTTGAACCCCCTCACGGTGGAAACAAAGAGCAAAAAACCATCATGATGATAAACCATCATGATGATAAACCATCTTGATGATGACCCAGCAGGTGCTGAAAGTCGCTGGAGCTGTGCAGAAAAATCCACACAAAATCGCCGTCTTCTCTGACGCGGATGCTGTTTACGAAAAACAATTCAAGGTAAACATGGATAATTATAATCGTGAGAAGGGAACTGGGCTCACCATCTCCACCCTGAGGGTCTACTCGCAATCACTGGAGGTGTTCCTTGTATTCGTCCTCAATGTCCAGGGGAAAGATGTCAGCGGAGCTCAGAACAAGTCCGACTATCCTCAAGGACCGTCAGAAGCTCTGGCGCAGCTCCTGGAAAAAAGAAAAGGCTATCCAGAAGGTAGACCGCGAGTTCGACAAGTGGAAGCGCCAGGCCACTCGGGAAGAGCTCATAATAGCAAGGAATAGCACCCACTCAGCCAAGTGTGAGCGCCTCCTCAAAACAAAGCCGGCCCTGGAGTACAAAATCCGAAATTGGTTGACATTCCTGTTAAACATGTCCAACGCCAACCGCGCAGGTCCTGTTACAGAAATCAGACTTCAGGCGCTACGTAACCTGCTGCCCGATAAGGTGGAAACTACACCATTACCATTTCGCACCACAAGACGGTCAGTACTCATGGGGGTTTGATGCTGCACCTGCCGTCCTCTGTTTCAGGTGGCCGGCGCAGACGAGGACGACCTTCTCAAGTCTTTCGCCAAGGCCACAGGTGTCTTTAGAGAAGAGACGCTAGAGAATTTTTCTTCCACGACCATAAGGAAGGTGGTGGTGTCCAACACCAGGGAGCAGCCGTCCCCTTTAAAAAATCAGCTGGCGGCCACCATGGGACACCTGCGGTCCACAGCCGATGCTTCTTATAACCTCCAAGATAAGGTGCGCGAGGCGAAGTTGGGCCATCAGGCGATCACCCGCCTCTTCGCTTACTGTGTTGGGGCCAACACAAGGGCACAGGAACACTCCTGTGTAATATACTCCTGTTTGTATCTAAGATCATTCAAGTACTGTTCATCAAAACTGCTCTCGCAAATTTGGGGGTATTATAATCACTGATCGATCCCTAGCAATGTCATTACGATTTTAATTATCCTCACTAAATAAAATTGAAGACTTCCAATTCCCTTTTTTAAGGTGTTGGTAAACAATAACCCCCTCTCCAAAAAACAATTATGAAAAGAGAACTAAAAAGAAATTCCTACAGCATGAGGTCAGTTCGTCACCTAACCTCGCCCGATTGGGCTTAACCTGGGTGACGCAGTTCATTAACTGATGCCAGAATAAATGTTTAAATCAAGAACAAAAACTGTAAATAAAAAAAATGATCAGTTTTTACTTACTTTCTAAAATGTCTTGAAACTGTTCTACCAATGGCACAGTAATGAATTAACAATTTCTTCTTCACTGGGTCTGCTGTTCTTTAGTTCCTTTGAACCTCAATCTAGAATATTAAATTCCAGTTAGAAACCATTTCCAACCAGACTGATTCAGATATCTAGAGATATCCCTTAGGAAAGGGCTGTGATGCATTCAATGATTGGCTAAATGTTCATAGTTTCATTTTGGGTCTGTTGCTTTGGGAGTTATAATCCTGATCTCCCGATCGATTGGTTTCTTTGCCTATAAATCCTGAAACCAATTTTCTACCCTATAAATCCATACTGAATCCCAATTTATTGGTTACCTAATCAATCATAAAACATTAGAGCTATTAAGTCAACCTGATTTTTTTGTCTTTAACAATTTCTAACATGTACGTATAAGTTTAGATTATTTTCACAAGACAAAAAATCCTTTTTGAATATACATGTACATGTAATGTTCTCTCTTGAGCAGTGACATACAGTGAAGATGAATCAAAGTGACCAATAATGCTGTTATTTCCATAATAATTATTCATGCAACGATTTCTCGATTAGCTGAGAGCAGCTACATTTATGCTAAAATACAAATTGTGTAATACCTTAGTACCAAATCATGTAATACCTCGAATACAATCAAAATATATCCAACCAGAAATTCAGTTCTGGGACCGGCGATGTATACATGTAAAGAGTCTGCTTGCACAGTTGTGATAAGTTGAAAATTGAAGCCAAGTCCATTGAATAAAAACGTGACCGGCTGGCCGGCCAAAGGTTTTAAAGACCCTATAGCATGCCCCGTGATGCTTTGCGCGAAACAAGTATTTTCGTGGACCACGAAATTCAGTTCTGGGACCGGCGATGTATACATGTAAAGAGTCTGCTTGCATTGTTGTTGTTACCGCTGATAGTTACTATTATATACGCACATACGATGAATACTCTTCTTATTAACTTATTAACTTATTAATATTGAACCAAAATTTGCTGACAGTTTTTGTGTGACATCCAATGGCCTAGCAAATCCGAGATGGCGCCAGCGAAGAACAACCGCCGAGAAAATTGTCACGGTCTGTCTTCCTTCCTAAAACGAAGGTAAGAAGATCATTCGCCGATAATTCTTCGATCTTTCAGTTAGGGAAACACAAGCAACTGCGGTGAGTTTGGAGAGTACTCTGCGTTCTTGCTTTTCTGAGTACATTTGTAAATAGCCGGTGGCTTAGCGGATGCCGAGCGGATAACTCTGGCTGTTCAAAGGACTGTCGATTCTCCAACGGTATGATACTCGTGGTTCAGTTTCCTAGTTGCGTGTATATCAGCGGATAAATAATTAAATAACGTTCTGCAACAAGTTCTCTTCCAAGTTCTACCTTTGTGGATGTTTGATTAATGAATAAGTGTGCTTTCGACGCTGAATCGATTTTAGGGCTTTTAGTTATTTCTTGAACTAGGCATTTCCGTTTATATAAAGTTTCATAGGATTTTGACGGTTGTTGACTTACTCGTCGCGTCACAGTCAGTGAACACGAAATCAAAACAAAAACACTGGTTTCGCGCAAAGTATCACGGGGCGTGCTAACGGGTCTTTAACCTGCTGTATTCGTACGTACCTTTTCCAGTGGTTTGTTGTACATTCAAACACCCCCTCGTCTTCGGTAAAAATAGCGTAAGATTTATCACACATATCGTGATAATCCACAACCATTCTTCCCGTAACTGATTTTTTAAGTCAGTTTACGGATGTCTCGACTTTAACTATTGGCTGGACATTCAACTTATGCCGAACGAAGTATGCTATAACAATAGTGATTCATCTCAGCATTGTTGTATATTGGTTCTAAATCCTCATCCGAGCTCATATAATCGTCATCATTACTGTCTAATTCATCACCGTATGAATCATCCTCTTCACGCTTATATGGGAATGACTCCACCATGTTTGTCGCAAAAGCGCAAACGCGACCGACTTCAATACCAATCCACCTCTCGGTAAAATTTTATTTTTCTGTTTATTACTTGGTAATGCTGAGTTGCTTAAGGATAGCGGTCATGTTTACATAGCAATGTTAACCAAGGACTGTATCGCCATCAGTTGTGTGGCTAGGCAAGTCATTCCATTGTTGCTATGCATATACAGTGTTCTTAGCAACATGTCAGTATAGATCCCTGGGAAAGGTTCTAGCAGTGTTCCGAAAAAGGAACACATCGAATAAAACAATGTTGCTTATATTATCAAACCAAACATTTCTGGAGTTGAAAATCTCCAAGATTTCGAAGTAATACAGCGATATGTACATGTCCCAAAAGATTCAGTTCGATGCAATGTATCATTATGCGTTACTGATATTTTGGCAACAGCTGTATAAGGTATATTGACGAATGTTTCTTCACAACCTAGAATTGCTGCCCGTAACAACAAAGAAAATGATTCGACGGACTTTTAATACTACAACGTGAACCATTCCTACGGTAGAATGTCATGCACCGTACAGCTATGCTGTTTGATTGGCGGATAAAAGGCGCGAAAATATGGCTAGAATTTGTCACGTGATCTGGGAGTTCGATTTTTTTGTTACTACGATATCGACAGAAGTTGTAGATGTCGGCAATACTCGTACGTACGTTTCACAGGTCTTAGATTAATTGAATATTCTTTTGAATTTGAAGTGAACATGACCCAATCAAATTGCATTGTTGATTTGGAGAAGCCGTCGATCTGTTCTGATTTTCATAAAAGTCCATCTGGAGAACCGAAAGATTTCCTAACTGAAGAAGTGCACGTTGGCGACAGAGTTGTAATGCACCAAAAAAGCAAATATGGAGCAGGAGGATCCATCTCTTATCAGGTATACTACTCATGAATATTTTCCAACTTATTTTAACATTTATACTTTATATTTACAATTGAATTACGTTTTTATCAAAGTTTTCACATACTCGAGATTTTCATCATACTTCATAGTGGAACTGCATATTCCCAAATGGAACGCTTGCCTTTTCTGTTTATCCGACACCGAGTTACTGATTAAATTTCTGTAAATGTTCTCATTATAATCTTTACTTTTTCATTCAACTTTTTTTCTGAAGATAATCGCAAAGAAGTGAAAAAGATCATTATTAATTTCTGTAAATTTTCTCATTATAATCTTTACTTTTTCATTCCACTGTTTTTCTGAAGATAATCGCAAAGAAGTGAAAAAGATCATTATTAATTAATTAACGAATAACGGTGACAGCGGTGCCATCAGCCGGTCACTGATTCCCCAAAATGGACGCTACTCGCAAACCCTTTTTTTAGTTGTTTTATCCGAGTAATATTCATTTTATGTAATTTGTCGTATTGCATAGATCATCATCTCATTATAATCCATACTTTTTCTTTTAATTTCTTTTCTCAAGATGATCAAAAAGAACTAAAAGAAAAGTTCGCAAATCTAACAGCGCCTAGTACAGCCAAGCAGCCAGAGCCAGATGCAAACAAGGTGACATAGTGGATGTCTCTTTAAATTAATCGACCTTTTTAAGGGTAGGAATCCAAATAAGTGGACTTATATAGATAAATACGGAAAATCAGGATCCCTGCGCCATGCACGGATACTTGATAGTGCATGATGCACTATTACGATACACATGCACTATCATGGTACAAATGATGACTCAAGTTAAATCATGGGTAAATGCACACAATACAGTACTTAAGAGTTTAACATTTAATGAGAGTTTGTTCCCATGCACCCCCTACATTATTACATAATTTAGTAAGTTAAATGTACAGTAAGAGTTAAAACATCAGTGACTTTATTGCCACCCCCTACATTATTACATACTCAATAAGCTTTTAGTAAAATATAATCTTGTAAATAATATTAATTAATGTATTCTTTTTTATTACGATTGACTGCGCAATTTTTCTCCCCGAGCCTCGCATTGAATCGTTTGTGAAGCAAATATCGAAAGTGGTCTATTGAAATCAATTGTCAATAACCAACTATTCAAAAAGAAATCAGTGTTCAGCTGTATATATCAATTTTTGTGAATATCTGGTTCCACAAAGAAATGGCATTTCAATAGACAATGAATAAAACATGAATTATTTTATCATGCATTACAAATAATCGTTTACTTTCGGCGTTCGTTCAGTGCAATTCATGGAAAGAAAACAAATTTATACAAGGCAAAGCCGTCTTGCAAGCTCAATTGAATCAGTAGAGAACTTTCCAAAGAATAATTTACTGTGGGATTGGCGTTCAGTCAGTGAATTCAGCTCAATTAACTCGAAAATGTTTAACTTTGAGCGACGTATTCAGATATCAAGTCTTTATCGGGCTTAACTCATGGCATTGGGAGGTCTACTTTTTTTGTTAGTTTCTTTCATTCGAAAATGACTAACCTGATTCCAGTGGTTTGCATAGGAATTGAAATCTTGAATCTGGCCTCCATGTGCTCACTCCGAATCCGATGCAAATATTTTCCAAATGCCAGGGTTGAGCCTGACCAAAATTAGAAAATGGCACAATTTCTTAAATTCTGTCTTAAATTGAATAACATTTTCTCAGCTTACTATGCAAGTAATGCACTAGTCAATTGAAACCCCGGCCCCCCCGACCCCCGGGACATAGCGGGGCAGTAACGGGGACATGGCCGTGGAATAACGCACATTTAACGTTGCATTTCTCCGGTGGAACGGGGAAAGTAACGATTTGCAAAATTTGCGGGGATTTTAGCGGTGGTTATAACGCCAGCCACGACAGAGCGGGACTGGGCCCGAGCATCAACAACGTGTATCAAACATGGCGGAAGGGACACAGAGACAGGTGCTGGAAAAGGCAAGTTGCATCCTTTATCATCCCTTTTTTTAGTCCTAAACGCTTGGTTTAGTATTAAATGCTTAAAGACTTTCCGATTTTTTGCTCTCTATTTCCGTAGCAATTCGTTTTCGACATGAATTATTCATGTAGTGATCAGTTTATAAATATTCAATCAATACACAATCTACGCAATCATCTAATCATCCTGGTCACATAAGCTTCGTTCCAGACGACCTGTCCAAAGATGTTGCTGCTGTTGCAAATCCAGCGCCACCAAATGAGACATTGCTTTCGTGGTTGAGAGAGAACAAGTTAAACTGGTTTTCATTTTTTTATGATGTTGTACAGTATTTGAAGTACTACAACTCGGAAGTTGTTAATCAAGTATTGCTAAACTTTACAGAATATTTGAGTGACTGTGATCTGAGCGAAGAAGAGGAGAAATTAGTTGAAGTCTTACGACAGGCTTTTCTAGAGTTTAAACGTCGTCAGCCATTATTGATTGAAGAAGATGAGGTGTTGTCAGACTCTGACACTGAAATTGAAGGCCCTGCCATGGTCAAAGAAATGACAGCACTCTTGAGCGAGGAAGGAGTGGAGCGTATTACAAAAGCAAGAATTGCTATCAGGCATAAGGCGAAGAGAGAAGCTGCAAAAATGATAGCAGCCAACAGCATACTGAAGCGAAAAATAACGAAAAGAACAAGTCGTGTTATTAAAGAGCATCCAACGATTGGCAAGGACATTGAGGACTTTGTAAAATCAAAGAAAGTTGGTGCTGATGCGTGGAGACGGACGGGGGTGCTAACTTTTGATGGTGCACGCACCAGGGAAAAAAAGTAACATATAAAGGAATCCAGGAGCACCTACAAGAAAAATATGGCAGCAATATTGGATATGGCACAGTTGTGCAGTTATGTGTAATTCGAAGTAAGCGGGGTATCTCGGCAAGAAGGTATAAGGGTGTGGCCAAGATCACATGCCGGAAATCCAGAAAGGGTTTTTCAGTAAAGTTAAATCCAGATGCGCACTGGAGCAGTGCATTATATAAAGGACTTGACCTCATACAGTTGAAAGATGGACGAGACAAAAATGTTGCTGAATTGTGATGACCAGGCCGGGTTCAGATTGGACACAACTTTTACACATAGACAAGGCAAATGCATTACACTAGAAACTACGCCAGCATTAACAACCAGAACAGACTTTGTGAATCCTTATTCATCCCTGCTTCAGACGACGTCGTACATGTTTATGGAGTCGAACACGACAGAGAAAGCTTGTGTTGGAGTAGTGAAACCACACTTTTCCTTCCCAAAGAACCCCACTCAACATGTTATTGATCTTGGAATGCTGGAGAGCAAATTGCCCAGTCATTATGATCAATGTATTCGAGTTGATGGTGCCACCGATGAAGGACCAAGTCACCTGGAGGTCCAGTTTCCGTGGACGGAGAGACACATGGAAAAACAAAAAACCTGTACAGTCGTTTCGTCAAGGTATAGTGGTGGATCATATTTAAATGAAGTAGAGTTGATGAACGGTTGTATAGCCAAGGCTCATGCAAATATGTACATTCCTTCCACCCTAGCTGGGAACAATTTTGATGCCAATGGTCTGAACACTAACAAATTAAGTGAGAATTTAAATATCGCAACGGATGTTTACATTGATAGAGTGAATGGGGCAGCATGCTGCGGGACCACACTCCAACTATTTAAAGGAGGCAGGAGTGAAATGATGACTGAAAGAAGGCAAAGCCTTTTGGTGTTCCTTAAGGGTAGTGCTAAGGAAAAAAATCAGGAGAAAGAAAACAATCCAGATTTATTCAAGTATTTTGAAAGTGTCTGGCGAGTACGAGAAAACCATATGAACAAGGAACTGCCAGAGAACTATGTGTTCATATTAAATCTGTGTTATCAACCCGAATGCCCCCATCCTTTGTGTGGCGATGAGGCAGTCAGAAGAGATTCAAAGTGGTATGAAAATGGGCTACCGTTAACATATCTACCAATACCTATTCCTGACCCAAAACGGCCATGGGGTGGCCAATGCCAGGATTGTACGAACTTCTGTTCTGGCCACTACCTGAAGCCCCAAGATCATGCAGAGTTTGTCAGAGAAAATGGCTTCACGCTGTCAATGTACAAACCTCCTAGCACTGTCATAAAAGAAGAGTTTTACAAATCCCTAAAAAAGGCACGAACTTTGTCTAAGGACGAGTTACTGGAAGTTGCTAGGAAGACTCTGCTTTCTTTAGAAGAGCTTAAAATGCATGTGGAGCATTTAAGGATAACAGCAGAACGAAGAAATGAGGGTGCAAAGAAGGCAGCATCGACTCGAAAAACCAAAGCAGTATCAACGAGAAAAGTCAAGAAATCCAACAAAGCAGATAGTGAGTACTTGAATTTTATGCTAGATTAATAGCCCACTTCCGCGATATGCTTTACTTGTCACGCACAAAGGTTTCAATACGAGGCTCCGTGCTAAATTAAACTGATTCTCGTTTTCAACCCGTTTGTCAATGATATTAAGGATTGAAAGTTATTCATTAATTGATTCACTTCAACAGAAGCTCCTGCTGTAGATACATCTGTTTGGTGTTGGTGTCGGGATGTCGAGTACGGGGATATGCTTCTTTGTGAAGGAGATGCCTGTCACATAAAGTGGTTTCACTTTGATTGTGTCGGGCTCCTATTTAGTCCAGCCTTTTCCTGGTTTTGCCCCGACTGTAAAGGTACATGTAAATGTTATAGCTTTTCTTACTGTTTCATCTACTGCACTAGCTATACATGTTAAAGCTATACAAAAGGGTAAACATGCAACGAGCACCGCCCTACCAAGCCACAGAACGCAACGTTTTCTTTTTTGTGTTGTCAGTGATTTGTATCATCAACAGCCCGCAGCAGCATTGCTCTTATTGACGATATGTTCTTTTTGTAGTTGAACCTGAACAGTATTGTTTATGCAACCAGGGGGAATTCGGTCTGATGTTGGCCTGCGATAATACTGATTGCAGTATTAAGTGGTTCCACCTGGCATGTGTAGGTCTCGCAGTTGCTCCCAAAAGGGGGTGGTTGTGTCCGACGTGTGAGTATTGCTATGAAACAGTGAAAGTTTTTGTTGTTTCCCCACAGCTTTTACTTGCACAAAAATAATTGCAACTACCATACATATATTACAATCAGTTGCAATGATACATACAAAAATGCATCAAGGCCATATGACGCCAAACCTCAAGATGATTGCTTACTGAAGTACTCATATCACGAAGCCACTTTACGCTTTGTCTTTTTTCTTCTTATATTACCTCTTGTTTTCTTTATCATTGTGTCATAGGTATTGGAAAGGACCACAACGAGCAAAAATCGTAGTTAATTTACAGTGCGACTACTGAAAGCGGGGCCACTAAGACAACGACAACCAATCACATTGCAGAACGAAAACAAAGCATTCCAACTTCGGTTATTTGAGCAAATTATTGTCGAGTACAACACAATAGCATTTCAACTAACTCAAAGTTGGAATTATTTGTCTTCGTTCTACAATGTGTTTGGTTCTCGTTGTCTAAGTGGCTCCGCTTTCAGTAGTCGCACTGTAAACAAGTCCTGGGTGTTTCCAGCAGAGGCAGTTTGTATACTGAGTTAAGTCACGAGTAGAAGATGCACTGATCTGAATGAGGAAGTGCTTATTATTACACTCTTTGTTAAAGTTTGTGTCTTGGCAAAATATCAGATTAAATATATTTAAACTCAGCTGCATGACATTTCCTTTTATATATGGAACAACAGATTGAAGCTTATGTATATTCAATTTATCAATGCCTCCTCCTTTTTAGAAATTCTGAAGCACATGCCGGGCCATAGGGGCGGGGATTGTAACAGCCAGCTGTCCCCCGAGGACGGGGAAAAGGTCAAAATGTAACACTGTATAAATGTTACATTCCCCGCTATGTCCCGGGGGTTGGGGGGCCGGGGTTTCAATTGACTAGTGCATAACATTTAAGGTTTTCGTTAAATTAGTTTTAGATAATGACATTAGCGCCTTTTTTGGTAAAATTCCTCTTTATATAATAGTCGTTTAAAGTAAAGTATACTATAGTGAAGATATGGCGATGCGTTTTTATTTGGCACGATTTGAAGTCTATGATAAATATTCCCCAAGTTATTAAGGATTTAATATTTTCATGACGTCATATCTATGACGTAATGTGTTTTACATAAATGAGGCTCTCTACTGTAAAACAAAAACTCGATATTATACAACTACTTTGTGCGTTTGATGGGCATTGGTCAAAATATAGATATAAATTGTAATGCTAACTCTCCTATATTTAGAGGGTGTTTTCAAATACCCATGACGTCATAAGTGACGTTTGCGTTTTTTCAATGTAAGTTTGAAAGCATTTAACCATTAAAAATTACAATTTTAAAAACATACGATTTTAGGTACTAAGGTCTTCTTTAAGTTTCTAGATTGTCATGTAATAATATTTTAAAAAGTTATTTGAAGAAATATGTTTCATAAATGGTTTTATGCTGTTTATTACGAAAATTCCAAATTCAATAACTTTTCTTCCTCTTAACCAATTGAAATCGGGTTTTCGATTACTTTGTTCCCAAAAAGAGGAGAATTGAAAAATATAACATTTAAGTATCTTACAGGTACTTGAAAATATGGAGAAACCTATTTTAATGGATACATGATGTCATTGTGACATCATTAAGATGTTCGCGTTAACACTAAACACAACATTTTATTTTCTTTAATGCTCTAAACCTCTCCTAAAAAAATCATTATTGTACTGTTAAAAGTCTTGAAGATATAGACAAATAAACCAACCGTGGCGATGTTGGGGTCATTTATGCCCACCGTGTAGCCCAGAGCTTGGTGGGTTTTCCTGTCAGTGTACTAGCTACTGTAGATTGGCCTGGAGTTCTACACATACCGTTAACAGTTTCTATTTTTTAGCAGAAGCTCTCAGAATCCTGTGTTTACATCGGGAGTATATTACAGAGTGTTCCTCTTCCCACATTATATTGTCACACAATACTGTAGACGGTAGAGTTATTTTTAGCTTGGAGTTTCCCGCGAGAGGAAATAAAGGCCGTCTCTACTGTAAAACAAAAACTCGATATTATACAACTACTTTGTGCGTTTGATGGGCATTGGTAATTAATTGGTAATTAATCAAGTACTGTTAATCAAAACTGCTCTCACAAATTTGGGGGTATTATAATCACTGATCGATCCCTTGCAAGGTCATTACGATTTTAATTATCCTCACTAAATAAAAGACTTCCAATTCCCTTTTTTAAGGTGTTGATAAACAATAATCCCCTCTCCAAAAAAAATAATTATGAAAAGAGAACTAAAAAGAAATGCCCACAGCATGAGGTCAGTTGGTCACCTAACCTCGCCCGATTGGGCTTGACCTGGGTGATGAAGTTCATTAACTGATGCCAGAATAAATGTTTAAATCAAGAACAAAAACTGTCAATAATTTTTTATCAGTTTTTACTTACTTTCTAAAATGTCTTGAAACTGTTCTACCAATGGCACAGTAATGAAGTAACAATTTCTTCTTCTCTGGCTCTGCTGTTCTTTAGTTCCTTTGAACCTCAATCTAGAATATTAAATTCCAGTTAGAAACCATTTCCAACCAGACTGATTCAGATATCTAGAGATATCCCTTAGGAAAGGGGTGTGATGCATTCACTGATTGGCTAAATTTTCACAGTTTCATTTTGGGTCTGTTGCTTTGGGAGTTATAAACCTGATCTCCCGATCGATTTGTTTCTTTGCCCATAAATCCTGAAACGAATTTTCTACCCTATGAATCGATACTGAATCCCAATTTTATTGGTTACCTAATCAATCATAAAACATTAGAGCTATTAAGTCAACCTGATTTCTAACATGTACGTATAAGTTTAGATTACTTTCACAAGACACAAATTCCTTTTTGAATATACATGTACATGTAATGTTCTCTCTTGAGCAGTGACATACAGTGAACATGAATCAAAGTGACCAATAATGCTGTTATTTCCATAATAATTATTCATGCAACGATTTCTCGATTGGCTGAGAGCAGCTACATTTATGCTAAAATGCAAGTCGTGTAATACCTTAGTACCAAATCATGTAATACCTCGACTACAAGCAAAATATATCCAACCAGAACTCGTGAATTTGATTGACTGAGAGCTGGCAGTCTTTCCAAGCTTTCGTAACAATGTAGAACAACAACAAAGAGCGATTTTCACATTACAGTTGTGATAAGTTGAAAATTGAAGCCAAGTCCATTGAATAAAAACGTGACCGGCTGGCCGGCCAAAGGTTTTAAAGACCCTTTAGCACGCCCCGTGATGCTTTGCGCGAAACAAGTATTTTCGTGGACCACGAAATTCAGTTCTGGGACCGGCGATGTATACATGTAAAGAGTCTGCTTGCATCGTTGTTGTTATCGCTGATAGTTACTATTATATACGCATATACGATGAATACCGTTCTTAAGAACTTATTTAGGGCATTCTTTTAAATATTGAACCAAAATTTGCTTACAGTTTTTGTGTGACATCCAACGGCCTTGCAAATCCGAGATGGCGCCAGCGAAGAACCGCCGAGAAAATTGTCACGGTCTGTCTTCCTTCCTAAAACAAAGGTAAGGAGATCATTCGCCGATAATTCTTCGATCTTTCAGTTAGGGAAATACAAGCATCTGCGGTGAGTTTGGAGAGTACTCTGCGTTCTTGCTTTTCTGAGTACATTTGTAAATAGCCGGTGGCTTATCGGATGCCGAGCGGATAACTCTGGCTGTTCAAAGGACTGTCGATTCTCCAACGGTATGATACTCGTGGTTCAGTTTCCTAGTTGCGTGTATATCAGCGGATAAACTCAAAGAATACCTTGCTGTTCCTTCGTTGTATCCGTGTTACTAATTCCGATATTTAGTAGCTTGTAAGTGTTCAAACCGAAGTCAAGTCAACGCAAATACTTTGTTAGCGATCGGTCAGTACACACACTTATAATATTCTCCTCAACGAGCAAATAAAGTTATTGCTGCTACTGATTTTCTATTGCTGTATGTTTTTGCTTGACTTATTCTAGATTATTAGTTAGATGTGTATTTGATCGAGAATCGAAATGTTTGCGTTCTATAATCTCGTATGAAATGCATATAAGTGTTCATGCATCAGTTTTGAAATCCTAGAACGCGCTGAATAATTAAATAACGTTCTGCATCAAGTTCTCTTCCAAGTTCTACCTTTGTGGATGTTCGATTAATGAATAAGTCTCTGCTTTCGACGCTGAATCGATTTTAGGGCTTTTAGTTCTTTCTTAAACTAGGCATTATTTCCGTTTATATAAAGGATTTTGACGGTTATTGAGTTACATGTTGAGTTAAGGCGCTCCTCGCGTCACAGTCAGTGCACACGAAATCAAAACAAAAACACTGGTTTTGCGCAAAGTATCACGGGGCGTGCTAAAGGGTCTTTAACCTGCTGTATTCGTACGTACCTTTTGCAGCGGTTTGTTGTACATTCAAACACCCCCTCGTCTTTGGGAAAAATAGCGTAAGATTTATCACACATATCGTGATAATCCACAACCATTCTTCCCGTCACTGATTTTTTAAGTCAGTTTACGGATGTCTCGACTTTACTATTGGCTGGACATTCAACTTATGCCGAACGGAGTATGCTATAACAATAGTGATTCATCTCAGCATTGTTGTATATTGGTTCTAAATCCCCACCCGAGCTCATATAATCGTCATCATTACTGTCTAATTCATCACGGTATGAATCATCCTCTTGACGCTTATATGGGAATGACTCCACCATGTTAGTCGCAAAAGCGCAAATGCGACCGACTTCAATACCAGTCCACCTCTCGGTAAAATGTTATTTTTCTGTTTCTGTTTATTCATGTTTACATAGTAATGTTAACTAAGGACTGTATTGGCATCAGTTGTGTGGCTAGGCAAGTCATTCCATTATTGTTCTTAGCAACATGGCAGTATAGATCACTGGGAAAGGTTCTAGCAGTATTCCGAAAAAGGAACACATCGAATAAAACAATGTTGCTTATATTATCAAACCAAACAATATTTCCAAAATGATGTACTACAAGGGACGACTGCTTTCTACATTTCCGGAGATGAAAATCTCCAAGATTTCAAAGTAATCTGTTTTCGGAATACCCGCGATATGTACATGTCCCAAAAGATTCAGTTCGATGCAATGCATCATTATGCGATACTGATATTTTGGCAACAGTTGTATAAGGTATATTGACGAATGTTTCTTCACAACCTAGAATTGCTGCCCGTAACAACAAAGAAAATGAGTCAACGGACTTTTAATACTACAACATGAACCATTCCTAGGGTAGAATGTCATACACCTTACAGCTATGCTGTTTGATTGGCGGATAAAAGACTCGAAAATATGGCTAGAATTTGTCACGTGATCTGCGGTTCGATTTTTTTGTTACTACGATATCGAGAGAAGTTGTAGATGTAAGTTGTAGATGTCGGCAATACTCGTACGTACGTTTCACAGGTCTTAGATTAATTGAATATTCTTTTGAATTTGAAGTGAACATGACCCAATCAAACTGCATTGTTGATTGAGAGAAGCCGTCGATCTGTTCTGATTTTTATAAAAGTCCATCTGGAGAACCAAAAGATTTCCTAACTGAAGAGGTGCACGTTGGAGACAGAGTTATAATGCACCAAAAAAGCAAATATGGAGCAGGAGGATCCATCTCTACTCATGAATATTTTCCAAGTTATTTTAACATTTATACTTTATATTTACAATTGAATTAAGTTTTTATGAAAGTTTTCACATACTCGAGATTTTCATCATACTTCATAGCCGAACTGCATATTCCCAAATGGGACGCTTGCCCTTTCTGTTTATCCGACACCGAGTTACTGATTAAATTTCTGTAAATTTTCTCATTATAATCTTTACTTTTTCATTCCACTGTTTTTCTGAAGATAATCGCAAAGAAGTGAAAAAGATCATTATTAATTTCTGTAAATTTTCTCATTATAATCTTTACTTTTTCATTCCACTGTTTTTCTGAAGATAATCGCAAAGAAGTGAAAAAGATCATTATTAATTCATTAACGAATAACGGTGACAGCGGCGCCATCAGCCGGTCACTGATTCCCAAAAATGGACGCTACTCGGAAGCCTTTTTTTGTTTTGTTTTATCCGAGTAATATTGATTTTATGTAATTTGTCGTATCGCATAGATCATCATATCATTTTAATCCCTACTTTTTATTTTAATTTCTTTTCTCAAGATGATCAAAAAGTACTAAAAGAAAAGTTCGCAAATCTAACAGCGCCCAGTACAGCAAAGCAGCCAGAGCCAGATGCAAACAAGGCAGCCGACCGATCTGGGATTCGTTCTGCCGCGAATAAAGCTCAAAACTTCATAAGAGAGGTGACATATTGGATGTCTCTTTAAATTAATCGACCTTTTTAAGGGTAGGAATCAAAATAAGTTGACTTTATTACATTATTTATTGACTTTATTATTTATTGACACTATTACGATACACATGCACTATCATGGTACAAATGATGCCTCAAGTTAAATCAGGGTTAAATGTACACAATACAGTACTTAAGAGTTTAAAATTTAATGAGAGTTTATTCCCACCCCCTACATTATTACATAATGTACAGAAAGAGTTAAAACATCAGTGACTTTATTGCTACCCCTACATTATTACATTATTACATACTCAATAAGCTTTTAGTAAAATAACAGGGAGCCAATGTAACTTGACTAGTATGGGTTTGATATGATCATGATTTGTTTATTTTACGTCGAAGATACAGGAAGCCGTTACCGGGTTTCCCAAGCCAGAGGCGTATATTTAAGTATTCCAACCCTCGGAGCAAGGGCGAGATACCAACAAACTCAACTCACATATGGCGCCGCGTCCGGGATCGAACTTGGGCCACAGAGGTGAGAGGCGAAGTGCTTAACCACTGCGCCACCCCGGCAGAAGAAGTAACGATGCAGGCAGCCGAATTCTGAATGTGCTGTAGCCTATCAACAAGATAGTTAGGAAGACCATGTAGCAAAGCATTGCAATTATCTAACCTAGAGGATACAAAGGCATGCACCATTATCTCAGCAGTCTCCTGGGTGAAGTATTTCCTTATCTTAGCTAAGTTACTAATACAAAACTATGAGCATTTATAGATCTATTTGATCAAAACATTGGTCAAATGTAACTCTTAAATTACGCGCTTGTTCATTTGGCTTAACCTCCTCGCCAACTTGAATAAAATATATATAGTGGCGTGGACGGTACTTTGAGCTAATAAGTACGAGTTCAGGCTTATCCTGGTTTCATTTCAGTTTGTACGTAGCATCCAGTTGCCGATGTCTCTAAGGCATCGATGTCTCTATGTCTCTCAGAACCTAGATCATCCTGGCAGCTAGTCTTCAATGACAAGTACAATTGTGTGTCATATTCATATAGATGAAAAGGTATACCATGGTTTCTAGCTATGTCGCCTACCTACAACAGTTAATATCATATATCATGTCACTTACGTTGCCTAAAGGAAATAAACGCCATGTAATGTAAAGTGTTGACGAAGGTTTGAAGTATCCAAACACTATAAATTAAATAATGAAATATAACCATACCAATATACATCAACATTTTTTGTAATTTTCAAAGTCACTTAATATATTTATTTTCATTGGAATCCTATGTTATATAGTTATTTTTAACTTTAAAGTCCACAAATTTAAACATATACACACAATGATAAGAAAATATAACTAGGTAATGTGGTGCAAAAATTTAAAATTTTACAATGGTAAATCATGATGCATCGCCCACAATCACTGGACATACTGACATGCACATCTCATTAACCACAGAAATCAATGACGCGTAAAGCTCATTAGCGCTAAGCGGGAGATTGAAATCGGTACACAAAATGGACGAATGTGCGTAAGGCTGCCTGATCGAAATGCTAGCACGGCTTTGGTTTACATTTTAGATACCAGTTACACACGGATTTTTGTTAATATAAGACTAATGGTCCTTTTGAGCCATGCTTTAGGGTCGACAGTTTCAAAAACCCTACTATATGTATATGGACCTTCTGAATATAAGCCACTTTTGGTAAAATTTTGTATGAAAAAGTATGGCCAACCAAGTTCATAGACTTATTTCTCGTAAAGTATGAGACTGCGAAACGAGTTACAAGCGGCTTCCTGTAGCCCTGGAAATGATCTGTAAAATGGAGTTTCACTCTTTGGAATAAAAAAACGATAAAGCTGCAGTAAAACGGTTATTATAATTAACTCGTTGTGTCAGCTTTAGTGGTGACAAAACTCCAAAACAACTACACTCCCTTGGGACATGAAACACTTGAATAGTGTATTGTCGGCTGCAACCCCGACCTGGGACAAACTCTTTGTCCAAGCGCTATCTATATATCACGATTGGTAATTAAACCAATTAATTGTTAGATTACTCTAGTCAAGGTGCTATACCCGTAGTTACGTACATTTCTTTCTCACTGTTCTTCATACTAGGCACGTAAAACAGCTACCACTGAATCGTTCCCTTCCCAAACCTTATCTTCACTCTCTCCTGAACGGGAACCCCATCCACGTTAACTGAGATGCTATTACAAACTAAACCACAAAGAAAACATGATTAATGTACAGAAAAACAGCAAATATGGTTTCAGTTTCATTTTATTTACACTTCAGAAGCAGGTTATACAAGACAGTTTACAAGTAATATCACAATAAGAGAATTACAAGATTATATATGAAAAATAAATGAGATAATGAAGTGTGTGGTGGCCAGAGGAGCAATAAGCTTTCGAGCTGACCACCGGAGTGGAGTCCCTGATCATGAGAAAACAACTTCCAACGCCCGAAAACGGAACGTCCACAGGCAGATCAGTTATTGAGGTAGCCCATGCGGGTTACTTGCCCTGACATGAGGGCATTTTTCCCGACTCGCCTACACTCAGCAAAAAGTTTATTCTGGCGTTTTACACTTCAAAGAAATGTTTGTATTCTAAAACACCTATGTTTGTGTGTTGGAGCTGACTAACACGGCAAACGCTTTAAAATAAACACACAGTAAAAGTTTATTCTGGCGTTTAACATGCACACAAAGAAATGTTTCTGTTCTAAAACAACAATGTTGGAAAGCTATCTTTTACTATGCAAATACAATGTTTAGCAATTGCTCATTTTGTGCATTTCAGATCAGTTTATATTTTATTTTCCTCAGAATTGCATGACTAATTAGGTTAACTCACACATTGACTGAGTTGTTAAAAAAATTACATGCAGAAATAAAATTGTACGGCAATTATGGTTGGGTTTTACAAAACAATAATTACTCTCACTCGTGCCACCTTGTTATTAAGACAGGGTACTTAATAATTTAAAATCAACACTTTTATTTCATCCATTGAACCAAGAATAGCTTATTATAATAGTCATTAGAATGTACTATGCAGCCTGTAAATATTCAGCCACTCAAATCTTGGGGGAAAATATATATTATATTAGAAAGAATTATGAAAAGAACAGACTATTTACCGTGCGGACACTCGAACCGCAACCAATCAGAAGTGAGATATATTAGGAGAGTCTAGCATTATTTTGGCCTTTATCTGACATTATTCGGACATTTTTGACACATATTTTATGAGGTCTGAAATAGCGGTTTAAAACAAAATCCCCGAGAATAAAATACACGTAAAGTTTATTCCATATTGGGGTCTGGAAATAACAGCACAACAACCTTGCTCAACACAACGACAAAGTTTTATTAGTAGTTTGCACAACGTAACTCAGCGCAAGACTCGTGAACACAACACTATTATAGCGACCATAGAGGGCTTGTAAACACAATAGCGGGGAAACAGTTCTAAATGTTTTTGCTAATGGATGTTACTGCCAGTTGTTTCCGAAGTATCCGTACTGTGGAGCCGGCCAAGGATAGAATGGGGCAGTAGGACTATAAAAGTCAGTAAAGGCTTGCGTTGGCGCTTGCACTTCTGGTTGAACTGGAGACTGCTGAAACGTGTTGGTACTGCGATAGATGTCTAAATTTCGCTTGTACTCTTCTATTATAGCTGGTAGCCTCCAATCGAACTCTTCGTTAGGGGGGATTTGGATTGACAAGGCCCTCTGTAAAGTTTGAAAGTCTCTATCGAGCGCTACGCGGTGGACATACTTATGAAGACTTTGCTTCTTTAGGCGCAGCCTCATAATAGTAAAACAAACTTGATTTCACTCTTTGACGAGAGGCTAGAAAAACATAGTTGTCACTCTTTACTTTAGTGTACTTACGTTCAAGTTCTTTGAGCTCTTTCTGTATCTCTCGGATTTCGCTCTGGAGCTCGGGATGTTTTTCGGGGAGTTTGCAAACATTTGCGTCGATACACGGGTTCCCGTGACATCTGGTTTTGTTATGACCATCCATATGATAAATTCTATAGGCTTTCTTGCGTCGTCCTTTGTGTGACAACTCTTCCATTGCCTTTCTTTTCTCTGCCAGTTGTTCTTTGGCACTTTCTACTTCAACGCCAAGGACTTGCAGATTCTCTGTGTGTTCGATTGCTCTCCTACACTGTATCTAGTGGGCTGATGGTTGAGTCATGACCGTAGTTTTGATATTCGCGGCCAGTATTCGATTCACTATAAGCGCTGGTTCCCGATGACACATCAAGATCTGGCTGCGCCCATTCCAATTTTTTGGGTTGAAAATGCTTATTAGACTCCTTATGTTGCTGATCGTCCCCCTTTATCTTATTCAGTTCAGCCTTCAGCATACGTCGCTCTGCCAACAGCAACTTGTTCGGCGACGGAAAGAAAACATCTAAATCATCTGTCTTTACATACTGCAAATACCTCCTTGAACGAAATCCTCTGCTTTCAAAGAATGCTGAAAAGCGCTCGAGTTGAGCCCCGGAGAAAGAGATTTTAGCAATGAATAAACTTCACTAGCGGGAGTCTTCGGTTCTGCCATGGTTTACGAAGTCCTGATCGCAGTTTAAACTTAGCGCTGTGTAAAAATTTCCACGCTGCACGAAGGCGGAGATCCAGCAAACTCAGTTGATGGATTAGGATAAGCTGTCAATCAATATACCCACAATTTCTAAAATAAGACAAGGAGCTCGATGCGCTTATTTCACCTACTCCTTCGGCGATTGCTATTTCAGTTTCATGGATGGTGAGCTCAGTATTTGTTCTTAGGTAACTCTTTACTTCATCAAAACAATACTCGCAAGTGTTTAGGTGGGGAGAGTAAGCAGGCTGAATGTAGAATATCGCGCAGAAGAGGCTCGACAAAGTTCCCGTGGTGGAAGCCACACTTGTCCATTACAACTACGTCTCCGAATTCAAGAACAGTTGTTCCATCTGGCCGATCGACTTCAAGGACTTCATTGAAAAAAATTAGCATTTCCAGCCCATTCGAAGGCCCACGCAAGACGGAAAAATTATCTACCCCTTGTGCTGAGTGGAGCAAATTTAGCGTGAAGTTTGCGTTTGAAGCATATCGCTGCAGTTCCATCGCCGGCTCGCCTTTGTAGGAGTTGCCATAAATACGATTACTCGAAGTGATAATAACGCTGGATTCGTCAAAAAAGTGCAGTTTCGTAAAGTCCAGCTGTGCAACTTGAGAAAGATAATAATTAGTGTAATCAACAATAGTCTCATTGCCTCTGTCGGAACCTGTGATATCTTCGTTTTTGTCATAAAGCAGTCCTCTCGTATACATTTTTTATTACTGACTGCGATAGTAAATTGTGAGGTGCCGAGACACCATCAAGTAGCAAAACGTTGTTGGATCTCACTAGTGTACATGCTTGGCTTGCACAGTTTTTTGGATTCTATATATTCTACTACGTCCGGTGTAAGTTTTTCTCTTGCTGGACATATCCGGGGTTGAGGCAAGGATGTGTTGTTCTTTTCATAATGCTGAACGACTTTGTTGACATAGCCAAGGCTTACACGAACGTCTAGAGCAATCGCTCTTTGCGATAATCCTTGGTGGTGGAGGTCGAAGACTCTCTCCCGGTGTATCTGAGTAAGTTTTGTACCCTCATCGTATGTACCATTTCGCTGATTTACGCTGAGATTACAGTCGCCTGAGGGTAGAAGAAAATGACAGCGATCAAATAAATTGTTTGGAGGGGAAACGAGAAACTCGCAAATAAAAACTTACCAACAACATTTGCAGGAGAGTAAGCCATTTTGAAGTCAGTGAATGCATGAAGGTTTCCCGCCAATTTTCGAATACACCGGGTTGCTCGGAGTACGATGATTGGTCAACTTTTGACGTCAGCCACGTGCCCTGTCACTTGTCAACGCACAACAAATATAAATACTTGAACAATTTATGCAAATCGTTTCCCTTAGTTCGACCCAAGTACATGGACTACAACAAATGGCAAATTTCGTAACAGTAAATTATTTAGAATACTTCTCGATTGGAGTCGTGGCAGTACAAATTCAGAAGTCCTTACAATATCTTATCGGCTTTCTATGAGACGACAATTGAATACAAATCAAGTGCGCTGTTGTTTACACATAACGGTATTTTTTCTGCTACACGTTCATGGTCTCTTGTTCTATCAATGCGTTACGAGCTTATAAGGCCTATTATATAAATATTTCGGTATTTAAATGTCATAATAACGTTCAAAAAAGGCCCGAAAATGTTTGAGTATTTTCATAAAGACTGTTTCTGATTGGCCACCTCCAAAAGAATGCAGAAAATATGCAGAGAAAACGTCTGAAAAAAACCCGACCGTTCACGGATCGAGTGTCCGCACTGTATCACTTTCGATGGTTATGTTTATTATTTTGGTGATTCTGAATATGAGTCAGGTCATATACATATAATATATATAGAACTGTCTGAATGGGCAGTTTTGGACTAAAATTGGCATTTATTGAAACATTGCAATGCAATAAACTTGATAAGGTAATCGAAATAAATAAACGTTGGGGTTTGGCTTGAATATACACTAATGCAAACACAGTACACAATATTTCAGGACTGTGGCATTTACATCTTGTACATCAATAAAATAAATCATAATACTTGTTAATTTTTTTTATGGGGAATTAATAAGTGTACTCTAAAAATGTGTACTTTTTCCTTTTGCCATGGTTCTGTTTACTGTGTGCATTATCGTTCTATTATCTGAAATAATATTGCAATGAAGGTGGATCAAGGCCAAAAAACTCAGAGGTTTTGTTATCATACAGACATGTCAATGCATTATGAAGCAGTGCACAAACAACACTGTTCATGCCAAACTTAAGGTTTTTTTTGAAGTCCATAAATTTAAAGTAATTTATGATATCCCCAAAGAGCCATTCAACGGAGACTTGTACTCTTCCATCACTGGGGTTAAGGCAGTCTGACGAAATGGTGCTTGAAGGTGTAATCTGATGGGATATGCGGGGGTCACCGTAGACACATGGGCTGACCAGTCGGAGAAATTGCATTTGCTTCAATTCCAGCTCAAGAAGAAGGTGAGCATCGTGCTTTTTATTCTTCTGGCGTATGCAAGAAAAGATATAAAAAAACACGAATATTGAAATTTAAAAAAGTATATGATTGTAGAATCATCCGTTAAACCACCCCATTCCCTCCTCATTCCCACCTCCTACACAAAACAAAATTAAAGCAGAATGTACTGGAACATGTGTTGGTCTTTATACCCACAGGGCCATACATGTTTGCGATAAGTCCATTTGGTAGAGCCACACATTGAAATTTTAGAGAGTGGACACGTTTGTGACCGTTGTATACCTCGGGAAATGGGCCTTATTGTTCCGTCTATAAACCCGAAGCAGTTGTCGAGAGGTGTACCTTGTGAGTAAATGGTATCTGCATATGTTTGCAATGCCGAAGTACTTCAGATATTAAAATTCTACTGTGTTAGCCTATGGCTGATTGTCAAAAATAAAATCCATTGCCGTGTTTTTGATCATGCTTATCTCTGGTACGGCCTACTGGTCTACCAAAACGGTGAATCATGTCTGAGTAACAACACGGGTATGCACGCGTATGCACAAGCCCTCAACTCCATCACATACACAGCTTATCACTGCTGCTATTTGGAGCGCTTCTGTCCGAATATGTACGTCTTGTTTTCTCACTCTAAATTCTGCTAAACATTCAGTTTCTTGCATTTATTCCAGTTTGAATCTTGCATACGAGCTGTAAGAGAACTCGGGATTTCTTGAATAGTAAGTTTCAAACAATAACACAGAGTATGTTGCTATAAAGAGAAATGAAGAGAAGTTCTCTAATTTATTTGAAAGACGACATATTTGTGTACACTATTAAACAGCAAAACATATCGACCGTCGCCGTCGCGCGCACGTTTGCTTAAGTATATATTTTGGCGGGTACAACTTCGTTCTCTCCCCAGTCTTTCCCGGTCCCTCACGTCGCCGTCGCCTCAAAAACGCCTGGTGCATAAGTTCCCTTATATCATTCCTTCGGTGGTTGGCCGTTGGTTGATTACAGTTTGAAGAGTATCACACTAAAGTTCTTCGCTCACAGCCATTCTATTATAGCTTGAATAGGTGCTACAAGTAATCACACTTCGTTCTTATTATTCCCTTCATATAATAATTGACACATGATTGACGTGAGGGAATGCATTTTAATTCTAGCCTTGCATTCTCGTCTACCAAATAGAATGACAACACGGAGAAGGTTACCGTGGCTCAGTGACCAAATAATAAAAATCCCAATACACGAGGAATAAAAGCATTGTACCCAGAACAATGTAGTGTGTCATTGTCCCTGATCATGAATCGGCTTAATGGGCTGTTATAATAGACTAATGTAATAAGAAATTAGAACAGTTTGTCTAATTAATGAAACAAAGGATTGTGCAATGCAAACAGGTCACCTCCTGAACACACGAGGAGTATGTGGTCTTAACTTGGCGTCAACGTTACAAATGAGTACGGACATTCTTCAATAGGGACTGGGTGATATTAATAACAAGGGTGGTTTCTTCCGGTACGACTAGGGATTTGAACAGAGCATCGAAGTAATGTCTTGTCTTCCCTTTGTCTAGAAACTGAAGAAGGACTTCGAGTCTCCAAAAAACAATCACCGAATTCGCACAACCGTCGCTACAAGGAGCCCTCGACATCTTCCAGACATTGTATGACGTTGCCTACGAAACTAAGAACGAGAAGGCAGGCGTCTAGTTTATAAACTCGCCTTGCAAGCGGGGCGGAGAAAACTACAACTCCAAGACGAGCAATTCCGTCATCTGTTGCTACGTTTTATGGGCGAAAAAGACCACGACAAGATCCTTGATATTCTGGGAAAAGTATAGAAAACTTTCATCCGTAGAGAACGAGAAAGGGTGGTGTCCGAAGCTTACATGAGGGGCTGGCGCCGTGGAGGATTCGGCGTACGTTGCTATCAGTGTGATGAGGTGGGGCACAAGGATTCATTGCCCCCAGAGAAGGAGAGACCAAAATATAGACAATAAGATTATCAATTAAGTGACATTGTACTAGACGTAGAAAATATAATGTAAAGAGTCCAAATGTAGACTGAAAAGGTATATGGTTAATAAACACATGTAGCCTACTATGAAAATATAATGATATGCAATCGAGTAGTCACGGGGCTATGATGGCTTTGAAAAAGGGTATTTAAATCAAGGCTGCCATCTCTCCGCTGGCTTGTTGGGATTTTCTGGAAACAAATTTTCTGATAATTATCACAGGGCCAGGGATGGATATGGGAGCATAGTACCTGTTTTGATGAGGAAAGCGCAAATCAGAATAACATTCAATGGGTTGATTTTTTGGGGAAATCCTGTAAAGACCGGCGGAGAGATGGCAACGGAGAATAATTCTTACACGATAGGCAAAATTGAACGAGGCGAGTTAATCGTTAACGTCGAGAACCTATTTTTCCGTGACCCTAACAAAGTCAAGGCTGGTGAACTACACTCCCATATAGCACGCTAGGAGAAGTAATCGCAGGGGAAAACCCCTCGAGCAATCAGAAGCAGGTTTTGGAATGGAAAACAAATAAGGTATCAATATTCCCATTCTTTAAACATTTTACTGGCACCTATAAAGGAGAATCGTATAACTCGGATCGACCCCCACGAAAGATCTTTAGGAACAATATGTCATGCAAATCGTTCCTTGGCTTCATACAAAAGACACTTATCCACCGCTTGAGAACAGGCGTAATTTCATTGTTAGGGAAAGTAGGCATGGTCGATCCACCGTACATCGTTCTCCCCTTAACAGTGGAACCTACGAAACCGCGCCTATGCCATGATGCTCGTTATTTGACAAGCTTTTCATGCTCGACAGCCTTAGAGATCTTCCACGTTTTGTGTCCAAAGATTCCTACCAGACAGTCCTAGATGATAAGTCGGGCTACGAACACATTTTACTAACAGAATATAGTTGTACCTTCTTTGGAACCCAGTGGGCAGGCTGGTATTTTACATATAATACACTCCCCCTTTGGATGGAAAACCTCGCCCTATATTTACCAGACCACATAACCCATGGCGTTCAACTACTTTCGCTCCATCGGAATCCCATACCTTTTGTACATAGACGATAGGCATAACTGACAGTTACAAGTACCACTAGACAAGGGTGAATATGCAACGTTAAAAACTAATGATGATCGCAGGCGCTGAATGTTGTTGCTGCAGTCTGTAAATGTTCAAAGTTTCCAGCAAAAGGCCCTGTGCTGGTAAATGAACAAAACCCAAGGGTATACTGTGATGAACCAAGGGACGATAGTGATGGTGAAGAGAACATATACAGTGAAAGAATATAATAGATCGGGAGAGCAATCCATGTGAGAAAAGAGATGAATATGCTGAATCAGAAACAGAAAAGTCCTTGAAAAAAGGACGATAAAAGCTCTAGTAAAGCTCAAAGGATGCAATTTTAAAAGATCTCAAAAGCTAATTGCAAGAGGTTAACATCCTGATTTAAGGTTGTCATTCGAGTCTGCAAATCTGTGGGATGACAGTGCGATATTAGTGCAAGCTTTAATGGATGCAAAGTGTGAGCCACTGGGATACATTCCAGGCCAAAAATTATCCAAAGTCACAGAAGCACTCCATCTTGAGAAGCTTCAGTCCATAAAGTTGGACAGAGTTTACAGAAGATTTATTTATAACTGTCAGGCATTCTACTACTTTGGGGGTGTCATCCTTGTTAAGAAAGGAATTTGGCAAATTGACCAGAAAGATTATTCACATGGAAATATAATTCATAGCTGTCTTCTATAAAACTATGTCACATGGACAGTTATTGTAAGACCCTGGGTGTTGGTCTGGCTGGTGTTCAAACCAGGAGGTGGTGTTCTGATAAGTAAATGTCAATATTACAACTCCAGTTGAACACATAATAACATTCTATTGAGAATCACTCAAGCACACATATACACAAAAAAATACATTTTGACAACAACAAAATTATCTAAACATTAAAAGGGTGTAGCAATATCATGTTGAATTTTGTTGTTCTCAGACTAAAAACTAGATTATTTATCGAGCTTTGAACATGTGTTAATAACATTCAAAGAGTACCATGACTATGAAATACACTGATTTCATTTATCATCTCGAATTGAAGTTAGGGGCCAATTTAACTTCTTGGTGAAATATTTGGATGAACTTGTGTCTGCATTAATTTCCTTTTATCACCGCTCAAATGGTACAATCCCCCCCTCCCTTCCCCCACTATTCAAGCTGCTGGATATTTTTTTTAAACAACTCCCCCCTTTACTTTTCATCAATGCAGTACATCGAATACTCTGAATACTACTGACTGACAGAAGCTGTGCTAAGAGTTCGTGGGTGTTTTATTTTTCAGATTCTAAGCCCATGAATTTGAATTTTCATTGAAAAATATTACTCCAGAAATAATGTACAATGTTGCATAGCAACAATACTAATGTCAATGAGATACTATATGTAAACTAGTCTTAACGATGCAATTTAAAACGTGGCAAGCTTAATTTACTAGTAAACCTTTCTTCACTCTGTCCATGTGCATCACAGAGCCACATCCAAGTCATTCTGTGACTGTTTATACAAGTTTGAATGAAATAATATTCCATTGATATGTTCATTATCAATCAACACAAGAAGTGTGTGTAAAACAATTGAAGTTTGAGCACTATTATGATTTTGTCATTTTGCCTCTGACCATGGATATTCAAGCCAGTGTTTCATATTTTTTCCCTGATGTGTTTTCAATAAAGAGCTTCATACAAGCACAGAGCACATGACTTTTGATCAAGTGCCAAACTCTCCTTATAAGATACCATATCATAACAATGAAAAGGTATAGAATGATTTTACTAAACTCGTGAAATAGATACATGTACTAGAATAATAGACACTATATTTCATTGTTTCCTTTTGACTATTAGGTACTACCTACAGTCGAACCTCTACACAACGGCCACCCTCAGGACCAAAATTTGTGACCGTTGTGTAGAGGTGGCCGTTAGTGAGAGGTAGGGTGTAATTTGACACCAAAAATAAAAAAATACATTTATCGTTAATTATTAATATTTTATCCTAAATAACGTTAAAACGATAAAGAAACTACAGTATTAACAGACTATGTATTTGATACTCAAAGAGACATGAAACAAACCAAAAAGGCGTGCTGCACACTTGCACAATACTGTATCACGGAAAACAAAATACTGTATCCAATCGTGATTGTTTGTGTATTTAACTAAACTCAGACGGGAAATATCCAATGTTGATGCGTTGACTAAACGTACTGAATTGTTTGCTGCATTTCATGTGGATACTAGTGTTAACATATGCCATTCTGTTTCCATTTGTAGGCTGTGCTTCGTGTCTACCTATCCCAAATAGATCAGATAATAAGACCACAACATGAAATACTTCACCATAACAGGTACATCAGCACATCGTGATCAGGTGACCATGTGTCAGGCGATGGGTCTGACCACGAGTCAGACTCATCGCCTGACCATGAGTCTGAGTATGATGACTATGCCGGTGCTCCACCTCCTTCCAAACGGCGCAAACGCGTCACTTCGAGCGATATGGATTCGGAGGCAATCGCCCACGTCGCCCTTTTAGGAGGGACTCAATACTTACAATGCTCCAAGAGCATAGTAGTACCCGATATATCATGCACCGGGAAGGCGACGTCCGGTGCTACGAAAAGGTGAAGTCATTAAAAAAGTCATTTCACCGGCGTTAGCCTTAAGGGCGGAGTATGCTGAGTGATTTTCAACGTCTTAACCGTAGGTACTGCCTTTTTTCTTTTAGATCGTTTGTTGTTTGTCGAGTGACAACACGAAAGGCATCCAAAAAAAATTAATCAACACAACATTGTAATGAGTTGAAACTTGTATACAACAAATAGGGCGATACCCTTAAAGGAATACTAATCAGCAAGAAGTAAGAAATTGTAGTACAGAAATAGGGCGATAGCCTCAAACAAATACGAAAGTGTTGTTATGAAAAAAAATAACTTTTCCAAAACTTTTTCAATTGAATAATTTTAGTACCAGCGTGTAGCACTTGTCGAGTCAGGAAGTGTGACAAATTTTCGGTCTTGGGGAATAGGCAGATTTCGAGATATCGACGTTTAAAAATCGGAGAATTCTAAAGATGAACGACGACATGGGAGCGAATGGCGTGAAATGGGCGGGAAAAACTGAATTTTAAAAATTTCATTAGGAGTCACGATGTTACGGAAATTCTGTTACTCCGACGAAGAATAACGTGTATTAATTTTTAACGAATCGTTAGTAGGGATCTTTAGTAAATGCCATTTCAACGTAAATCAGAATATCAGACAATTTCAAAGTATAAATAATAATAATTTGGGTTATCTTTATCGCCTCCAATCGTGGGAGGTAGCAGTCACGAAGAAAGAGAAGCACAAGAGAGACGATACACATCGAGAGAGGTAAAGCTTTGGACATCCGAGTGCCTGCTAGGCTTCTACATGTAAGGGGAAGACCCCGGGTATCAGGTTAGTAAGCTGATACGATGTTAGGTGTTTAACATGTATAGTCTTTGAGAATGCTCTAAGTTCACTGCTTCGATCCTGTTGGAGGTTTATTGCCACGGATTGGCGTGTTTACTATATGAACGTTTTCTGAGACAGATTTGCGTAGAGAATCGATACTTGCAGGGTGACTTGTTGGAGGCGTCACGACATGGGTAGCTTTGCTTGTAACTTCTCAAGCGGATCGCTCAATAATGTCAGGTCGGATTCATTTCTGCCACCGTAACCAACCACAGACGGTGCAATCTGCGATGGTTTAATGCCGAAATTTGGGCGGCAGTCAATTAACCCTTCAAGTACAAAGATCGTACAGGGAAGTGGGTCCCTTGATAGAGGAAATGCTATCAAAAGGCAGTAGTGTAACTACTGTCATCCATAAATCGGGGGGATGAAAGGAATAGAAATGACAGAGGAATAGAGAGTACAACAAAATCTCAGCGCTAGCTGCTATAACGACAATCGGTTCAGTGTACTTGATTGCTTGTCATATCGATACGAACGTTAACGATAAATATTCTGTTGCAGAAAACATGCCGTGGAGCGAAGAAGATGCAGAACTGTTTTGGAACGCGAGAAAGCCTCATGTTCTCCAATCCGCAACGGAATTAGCGATAAGCGTACGTAACTTTGTGGCAACGAATAGCTCGAATGTCGAGAAAGAGAATAGAAAGAAAGCAAGGTTTATGGCTGAAAACAGGTTTGAAGACCTGCAGCTCGACGTGTCTGGTCGAGATAGTACAAAGAACGCAATTTCAGATTTGTTGTTTTGGGTTACCAATTCATCTTGGTCATATTGTAATGACTGCGGAGTGCTAGCCACGCAGACTTTGACACCGTCTTTTCAGAAAAGACCAGTAACCAAATGCATAAAAAGGTGCGTGTGCAAGGCAAATCGCTACGAAGTGCCAACGTGGAACGAAGTTCCAGCTGAGTTAAAAGACCTCAGCAAATCTGATATATTTGTGCTACGTCCATTTGACGTTCATTCTGGCGATTACGAATGCCAACGAAGCGGATACCGAATGAAGAACGCCATTTTAAGAACTTGAACTTTGAACACTTCCACGTGTTCACTGCTGTGAGCACACTAAAATACACTTTACATCGAGTTTGCCATTACGGCGCTATGTTAAGTCATGGATGGGTGCAAACACAGAAACGAGTTAACGGGTTATATGAGACATAAATATCAACATATACTAGATTCGAAATATGCAAAATTTAAGTTAAAAATTTAAAAGCTATAATTATATATATAACTCACCTTACAATACAATCATAAAAACCTACATTGTAAGTAAAAATCTAGGGCTGGAAGTAACTAAGAGAAAGCTGGCAATCTAATAGAAGTTTCTGATATTTATTACTGAATGAATGGGTACTTGCCAATCTCTTCATCTCTAATGGGAGACTGTTCCATAGCTGAATGGTTTTTACAGCAAAGGTCTTACCACCTTCTGTTTTTCGTTTAAATCTAGCACAAATGAAGTTTGAGTTGGCGTATCTATAGCTAGAGTGCCTATTATGGACCTCACTATTTAGCTTTAAAGCTTCGCTAATATAAGGTGCTATCCCTCCGTGCAAACGTTTAAAAGCTAATAGCCATTTTCTGACTTTAACTTCCTCATATAATGGAAGCCAACTTAGACTGTTGAAAAGTTCAACCGACGGTGACAATTTTGGAGCATCCAGGGAACTCTTGCAGCTCTCTTTTGCAGCCTTAATACCCTTACAAAGTTTTCCTTACGACTACTTGACCATACGATATTTGCATAATATAATATGGGTTTTATAACAGAGTTATAGTAACTAACTATTTGTTTAATGGGCAAACGAGGTTTTATTCTATTTAGAATGCCAGTACGTTGAGCAAGCTTCTTGCATATTTTGTCAACGTGGTCCTGAAAACTTAAAGACCCAAAAGCCTGGCACTGGAAATTTTCCTTCTAGTGAAAGTAGAATGTTCTCATTGCTTGGTTCAATTTTGGCTGCAAGACGTTTCCCTATTATTAGTAGGACCTTGGTTTTTCCTTCGTTCAACGGCAGTTTGTTAGCCATCGCCCAGTTTACTACACAGGACATGGATTCACACAGACACTCCCTTATCTGTTGCATATAAAGTCCCCGCCGATAGTGACGTAAAACCCTTGTACGTTACACACGATGGCGCAAGAGTTACTGTAGCCTCAACTGACCGTAATGTGATCACTCGTCGTTGCATACATTATTCGAATTCCGTTCATTCCGATCCAATGCGTAACGCGTTGTCTGTCAGCATAAGCGGAAATACGTATCCGGAACAGTACCTTGAAGGTATACGATAACCTTAATCATAGGAGATGGCACGACGTCCGCATAAGAAGAGGGACGAAATGAGGATGGCTCAATTTTTGAGCACTCGGTGTTTGCTATGTGTAACTACGAAGGAAGAATCGTCGAAACCTTTACCATGCTGTGGGAAGTATGTGCATGATTCATGCCTTGGACGATGGTTCATGCGTCCCACGAGGATCCGCGTAAATCCATACACGTGCGTGCATTGCAGGAGCATGTTGCTCCCAGTGAATCGTGCATCGGTTACTCGAGGGGAGTCTCCAAGAGACGTTCACGTATTCGATAACTTTACTATACAACATAATTTTACTTATCCTGGTATAACCCCCTTGCGAGTCGACAACGATGCTATTCCCGGGCCGGCCATCGCCCATCCACCACATGATCCCTCAGTCTGGGACATTGTTAGGGAGAAGCAGAAGATGATGGCGCGTTCCACGGAAGCAAATGAGGAGCAGAATGAAACTAGTCTCCAAAACCAGTTACTTCAGGAGATAAACAAGAGGGCGAAGTTTTCCAAGAAATCAAGAACGACAGGAGGAAAGTTTGCCAAGAAAGAAATAACGGATTTATCATGGAGGAACTATGTGCGTTTTTTTTTAATCAACACCCACGATTTGAAATATAATGTTGCGAGAAAAGTTATAACATTGCGGATTCATTCATAACGCACAGATTTCGATATCATAAATTATCCTGCTAAAATCAACCAAACGGCTCCTCTAGGAGCCACCAAACAGCAAAAAGTCAATGTCATCATGATTCCTATCGTCACTGAATTTTTTTATTAAATTACTATGTACATGATCTTTGTGATTTTTAAGGTGCGCTTTAAAGGATCTTAAAGACTGTAAACTCTATATAAGTCTTTAAGAGATCTTTAAGATGGTTTAAGTAACATTTAAGACCATTGACACTGTTTAATGACTTTAATGTCCTCTTACTGACTTTATGAAAGACGTAAAGTTTTCTTAAAATCAGTAAACTTTACATACACAGTTTCAGAGCCTTTAAGATAACAATTAAAGTTAAATGAAATCAATTTGGAATGATTTGATGCTTAAGGGGGAATTGATAATTACTCCTCCCATAGACGTGTCCCGGATGTATATTACATCATACCAACTGATATCTGAGAAGCCATAAAATTCCTTATTCGCAAGCAAATAATTATTTTACACAAAGCTAAAATCTTAATTAAAATAACACAGGAAACATTTGATATTTTCGAGAATCGTTTCACTGAACATATACTTCAATGACAGTCGTTTCATTCAAATTTGCCGTAATAACATTTAGCGTACTGTGTCTGCTGCATGAGCACTATTTTAAATACGTTTGTATTACCTTCAAAATTTAGAAATGTGTCTTTTTCAGATTTGAAACTTGGAAATAGTGTTTTATACTATGTGTTCAGAATCTTCTAAAAAGCTTTTGTACTTTTGTTAATAATAGAAATATGGGTTTTGTCCCGGATATTTGAAGCATGCATGGCTAATTAAAGCGAGAGAACATAACAAGAATGTTCAACGCAAATAATTTCGTTGTGCTTTCTCAACTTTCTCTCAAGTTCATACAGTGACTTTTCATTTTTACAAGGTAAATATCTTATTGATTGCCTTATCGATATTGCAGTGGCTTGGGAGTGAAGAATATGTTTTGTCGAAGATATTAATATTTCATGTGTTTCTTTAACAGATTCCACAAGGTTGCAGATTGTTAGTGAAAGGTCCAGCTGAAACGGTAAATAACTAATGTTAGATAAATTGTTTTGTATAACGAATGTTTGCTTGTACTGTTTCTTGGTATTAGAGTGTAACGTGGGTCTACAAATTATATTTCAACAGATTTCTCATCTTCACTGTTGGAACGGTGAACATTTTTACAAAGGTAAATATCTTATTGATTGCTTTATCGATATTGCAGTGGCTTGGGAGTGAAGAATATGTTTTGTCGAAGATATTAATATTTCATGTGTTTCTTTAACAGCTTCCACAAGGTTGCAGATTGTTAGTGAAAGGTCCAGCTGAAACGGTAAATAACTAATGTTAGATAAATTGTTTTGTATAACGAATGTTTGCTTGTACTGTTTCTTGGTATTAGAGTGTAACGTGTTACAGGCTACACAGGCTATCGCAACAGCAATAATAACTTGAACTTTGAACACTTCCACGTGTTCACTGCTGTGAACACACTAAAATACACTTTACATCGAGTTTGCCATTACGGCGCTATGTTAACTCATGGATGGGTGCAAACACAGAAACGAGTTAACGGGTTAACGGGTTATATGAGACATAAATATCAACGTATACTAGATTCGAAATATGCAAAATTTAAGTTAAAAATACTAAAGCGAGCCGCAAGTTAGCCAGCTCTGACGATAATGATGATGATGCTAAGAAAGTGAAACGCAGTAAAAAACGATCGAAAAAAAGCAAAAAGGAAATACCCATGAAACCTGCAAGCCAGACGGATAGTGCTGATAACAGCGACAACTTCACTTCCTATCAAAAACCGAAAAGAAAGACTGCTGCCAGTCCAAAAAGCTCATCAAGCTCTAGCTCTAGCTCAAGCTCTATTGAGTCGTATACTTTTGTGAAATAATAAAGCTAGTTTTTACCCTTCTACAGGAGGAGGATAGTGGTAGAAATACCCCAGAAGCAGTGAGTCCTGCCATTAGCATGACTTCTTTGTTGTCTTGCGACAGCAAGGTATTTCATGAAGAATTTATGCGTGATGTGACACATCCTTTATTGAATCGTATACTGTTGTGAAATAATAAAGCTAGATATTTACCCTTCTACAGAAAGACGTATTCTCCGACTCTGATGAGACGGTAATTCACGACGCATTTATACGTGATTTGATACATATTTTACAACTCCTGTATTTAGTTGTATATAGTTATGAAATAAAAAATCTATATCTTTCCTCTTCTACAGATCGACTTCCCAGTGGAGAATAGGGAGGTACGTAGTGTGTGTTATATTTTACTTTCATTAACCTTTAGCATTCATATGTGATGTGATACCTACAGGACGGATCCTGTATTTAGTTGTATACTGTTATGAAATAATAAAGTTAGATATTTACCCTTCTACAGGATGATGACGAAGGGAAGTCAGTAGAGACACGGTAATGCACGACGCATTTATACGTGATGTGATACATATTGCACAACTCCTGTATTTAGTTGTATATCGTTATGAAATAATAAAGCTAGATCGTTATCCTTGTACAGGTGGAGTACCCATTTCACCCTGTGATTTATGGTACAAATAGGTTTAGGCAATGTAAACTTTAAACATGTTATTGGTAAATTCGTCTTTGTCTTTTATTTTTTTTATTTTAAGGAGATGAACTTGTGCATTAGTAACTCAGAGGGAGAGGAGGTAATTCACGTAGCATTTACACGTTATGTCATACATATTTCAAAAATCCTGTATTGAGTTGTATACTGATTATGAAATAATAAAGCTATATCTTTACCCTTCTACAGCGTGACTGCTATGATGCGTCGGGTGAGGTTAGTAATTCGCAAAGCATTTATACGTGATGTGCTACATATTTGAAAAATCCTGTATTGAGTTGTATACTCTTATTAAATAATAAAGCTATATCTTTACTGTTCTACAGGAGGAGAGTTCCGATGAAGAAGCCAAGGTACATACTGTGTGTTTTATTTTATCTTCATGAAACGTAGTACCTAATGTGTTGGCTTCTATTTTCAATTTTCTACGTTGTCTTTTATTGAACATATGCCAATCTGTTTTCATTTTGTAGGCGAACTTACCGGGACACGAAGCCATTAGTACGCCAACTGCTGGCAGTCTTGCGAGCAGCCTCATTGGCCAAGAGGTTAGTAATTCACGAAGCCTTAACAGGTGATGTGATACATATTTGAAAAATCCTGTATTAAGTTGTATACTATTATGAAATAATCAAGCTAGATATGTAACTTTCTACTCTACAGGACGATAGCTCATCTGACGTCGATGAGGTACATACTTTCTGTTATATTTTCTTTTCATTAAATGTAGTACATAATGTGTTGGCCCCTATTTACGATTATATACGTAGTGTTTTATTAAACATATGCCAATCTATTTTCATGTTGTAGTTGATACTGCCGGCACTCGTGACGCCACCTCGAACGCCTACAAGCTCAGACGGCATGATTGTGGTCATTAACGAAGCATTTATACGTGATGCATATTGCAGAAATCCTGTATTGAGTTGTATACTCTTATGAAATAATCGAGCTAGATCTTTACCCTTCTACAGAGCTGGGACTCAACTGACGACGAGGTGAAAGTACATAGTGTCCGTTTTATTTATTTTCATTAAATGTAGTACATAATGTGTTGGCTTCTATTTGCAATGTTATACGTAGTGTTTTATTGAACATATGCCAAACTGTTTTTATTTTGTAGGCGAACCCTGAGGGCATCCTGGTGCCTCAAAACACCCCCGTCTCTAGCTGCCCCATTAGCCCCGTCGTCAATATCATCATATTGAGTGACTCGTACTCCTCGTCCTCTGACGAGGTGAAGGTACATAGTGTCTGTTTTATTTATTTTCATTAAATGTAGTACATAATATGTTGGCTTCTATTTGCAATTTTATACGTAGTGTTTCATTGAACATATGCCAAACTGTTTTTATTTTGTAGGCGAACCCTGAGGTCGACCAGGTGCCCCCAAAATGGGCCGGCCCCAGCCGCCCCATTAGCCCGGTGGTGAATATTATCCGGTTGAGTGACTCGTCATTGTCATCTGACGAGGTACATAGTGTGTGTTACATTTTATTATCATTAAATGTGTCGGCTTCTATTTACGATTTTATACATAACATAACATTTTCATGTCTTATGCTTGTTGGATTAGGTGATTAACACGTTATTCATTGCAACATATATACCTGCACATTGTTTTATTTCGAAGCTTAACAATTATTGTTTTATTAAACATATGTAAATCTGTTTTCATTTGCAGCTGTACGATTCTGACGGCGACTTCAACTGGTTCACCACACACTTCTAGGCTAATGGAGCGGCTAAAAATCGATATCAAAGCTCACTGGCTAGGGCTTATATGCACTTATATAGAATGGCAATGAGGAATAATGCGTTGCAAGCTTGAAAAATGGAAATGAGTTTGAAACATTAAACCGAAATTGTAACGGTTTTCCATTGTTTAAATTTAAAAATGGGCTCGCATTAATCCTTATTGGCATTCTTTAACTTTCAAGGGGCTACTGTTTGTTTTTAGTTGGGGGCAAAAATGGCGTACACAAAAAGTCCTTTGGAAGGCTCAAGAAATTGGGTCGGCTCGTTCGACTCCAGTCGGGCTTCGTACTGCCTACCACACATACTCACACATACATGGATTTTTGCAAATAAAGTACCCATCGAAATTAGCAAAAAGCCGTCGCTAGGTTAGTTTTCGAGATGATCATTTTGGCACTTTTTGGGGTAAAATGGGGTCCACGCACATTTTTGTAAGTCCCTCAATAATGAACCAAAACCAATGAACTTGGTATCATATGAAACCTGGATAGACAGGCTACATTCACTAAGAAATAGATTTACTAACTTATGTAAACTTACTGACCTATTTGCTTTTGAACAAGTGGACAACGATCATAAGAAGGGTAAAAATGGGTCCAGGAAAACTGTCACAGCTCCCTTAATTTATGCGCAAATTCCATCAAAGTGGTGCAATCGTAAAGTTAGATAGCCAGGCTACCTTGACTCACAAACAGATCGACTAACTCATGCAAATTCACGGCTAGGTTAACGTTGTAAAAAGTGGTACAAATCCGGGAAAATTAGTACAAATCAACCAAAAATTATCAAAGGGCCCTTTGGTCTAAAATCCAAAGTCCTAACTAAATGTTCAAATTTGTTTTTGCATTTCTTGGCATAACAGAGCATTCTAAGCCATCTGAGCCTATATATTTTTTTATCATTTTCACCAACCTAACCTATAGGATAACTGTCACAGCTCCCTTAATAGGTGATACCATCGCAAAGCTGGATAGCCAGGCTACCTTGACTCACAAACAGATTGACTAACCCATGCAAACTCACGGCTAGGTTAACGTTTGAAAAAGTGGTACAAATCAGGAAAAGTAGTACAAGTGGTACAAATCACGAAAAAAGGGTAAAAGTGGTGGCCTGTAGAATTACCGTAATCCCCTGAATATGCAATCAAATGCTATAATCTTCGTATCATTTCAAAGCCGGATAGATAGGCTACGTTAACTCACAAACAGATCGACTAACTAATACATACTCACGGAGACATTGAATTTTAAATACCTGGTACAAACACGAAAAACAAAAACGACTAACTTTTTTATCCGAAGACGTATGGAGATGGGAGTGGTACCGTATGAAAGGGGCATGTGAGGTGAACATGCTGAGCGAAAAAAATTGTGATACCGTTCACGCGGCATTTCATATCCCTGTGAATCGAAATGAAAGACCAAATGTGAATTGGCAATTATCACGATATGATCTCATTGTGATAGACGAAATATCGATGATCCCAAGTCGTATCTTTCAACATATACTAAGAACGGTGCAAGACCTACCGTTTAGACCAGTGGTCTTAATGTCTGGTGACGTAGCCCAGCAGCAACCAATAGACACTGTTGGAGACAGAGTTGTTCAAGTGAAAAGTGCTTTGCAGGAACAATTCTTCCATGGAATGACAACTACGTTAACTCTGAATAAGCAGTATCGTTGCAGCGATCCTGTCTTTGGTGCTTTTCTTAATCATATAAGAATCTGGAAGCCCACCCAACAATTGCTAGATGACATCCAAAATGGCCGTGTGGTTACAGAAAACCCTATTCCTTCAGACGAAGAAGTGTTCGCTGCCATACAAAGCCAACCAGAAGCCACCGTGTTAACGGTAACCAGGAAAGCAACAGATCGGATTAATTCTATTGTCATTAAGAATACCTTCACTGACGCTGAGACCTTATTGGTAGCGCAGTGTGATGACGACAATCAACCGATTGGGCTAGCTAAAGGCATGAAAGTCATGATAACCCAAAATAGGGACAAAGTACGAGGTGTCGTAAACGGTCAAATTGCCAAAGTGCATATGGTTGAGAACGAAACCGTCATTTTAGAACTACCGACTAAAAAGCTAGTAGCTGTTCACAAGGTAACGTCCCAAACAAGTGACGGTTGGAAAACTGTATTCCCCTTCACAGCCTGCTATTCGATAACAATTTGCAAAGCGCAAGGGCAAACACTACCTAAGTCCATACTTTGGTTTGACACTCTGAATGTACCATGTGGAACAGCATATGTGGGGCTTTCTCGAGTAAAGAAATTGACCGACCTGACTCTGATGACGAGAATGAAGACAGATCATTTTCACGTCATCTACGCAATACTGAATTGATAAATGAATTACCAATTCATTAAATAATAACTGTTACCTTAACAGATCGTGCATGAATAAAAGCTGAAGTTATGGCTGGGAAAACCTCGAAATACGCTCCCGCAAGCCCAAGCAAAGGGGTGAACTTTTTCTCTGTCTTTACTAGGAGTTTTATTAGGCCATACGGCCGAGCAAGCTCACTACCAGATGATGAACAAATATTTACCTGGATAAAACCATTTAGCTGTGAATGGCTCAAACGACCTAATGTCGGGATATCGGAGATGGCAGAAACAATAACGGATAATGCGGAATTGTTAACCAATTCCACCTCTAAATATGTCAAGCAGACAAAGATCAAACGCACCTTGGAAGAACTGAAACCGTTTATGACGGCGTGTGAAAGATTAAACACGAAAACGAAAGAGCAAGCGACCGAAGAGGATGTTCTCACTTGTATGGAAACCTTGTTAAACGATGAACAGAACATTGAGAAATTTATGGAAGCATACGAGCTAGGCTCAGCGTTATTTTTGCTAAGTTCACACTTTGCCGTGGCAAGAGCTCTCGTCAGAAATCCAGATGTGTACGCTAGAATGCTACAAGCCGACACAGCTGAAAGCAATCGTTTCATTCGCTCCAAATCGATGTCTCACATGAAAGAAATGTTCATTGCACACTGCGTGAACAGAGACCAGAGTCACAGAGGTGTAGGACAAAATAGTCCCTCCAAGAAGCGCCTAGAAGAACTAAGATCTGGGTTAAGACGAGACTCCACAACTAAAGCGAGCCGCAAGTTAGCCAGCTCTGACGATAATGATGATGATGCTAAGAAAGTGAAACGCAGTAAAAAACGATCGAAAAAAAGCAAAAAGGAAATACCCATGAAACCTGCAAGCCAGACGGATAGTGCTGATAACAGCGACAACTTCACTTCCTATCAAAAACCGAAAAGAAAGACTGCTGCCAGTCCAAAAAGCTCATCAAGCTCTAGCTCTAGCTCAAGCTCTATTGAGTCGTATACTTTTGTGAAATAATAAAGCTAGTTTTTACCCTTCTACAGGAGGAGGATAGTGGTAGAAATACCCCAGAAGCAGTGAGTCCTGCCATTAGCATGACTTCTTTGTTGTCTTGCGACAGCAAGGTATTTCATGAAGAATTTATGCGTGATGTGACACATCCTTTATTGAATCGTATACTGTTGTGAAATAATAAAGCTAGATATTTACCCTTCTACAGAAAGACGTATTCTCCGACTCTGATGAGACGGTAATTCACGACGCATTTATACGTGATTTGATACATATTTTACAACTCCTGTATTTAGTTGTATATAGTTATGAAATAAAAAATCTATATCTTTCCTCTTCTACAGATCGACTTCCCAGTGGAGAATAGGGAGGTACGTAGTGTGTGTTATATTTTACTTTCATTAACCTTTAGCATTCATATGTGATGTGATACCTACAGGACGGATCCTGTATTTAGTTGTATACTGTTATGAAATAATAAAGTTAGATATTTACCCTTCTACAGGATGATGACGAAGGGAAGTCAGTAGAGACACGGTAATGCACGACGCATTTATACGTGATGTGATACATATTGCACAACTCCTGTATTTAGTTGTATATCGTTATGAAATAATAAAGCTAGATCGTTATCCTTGTACAGGTGGAGTACCCATTTCACCCTGTGATTTATGGTACAAATAGGTTTAGGCAATGTAAACTTTAAACATGTTATTGGTAAATTCGTCTTTGTCTTTTATTTTTTTTATTTTAAGGAGATGAACTTGTGCATTAGTAACTCAGAGGGAGAGGAGGTAATTCACGTAGCATTTACACGTTATGTCATACATATTTCAAAAATCCTGTATTGAGTTGTATACTGATTATGAAATAATAAAGCTATATCTTTACCCTTCTACAGCGTGACTGCTATGATGCGTCGGGTGAGGTTAGTAATTCGCAAAGCATTTATACGTGATGTGCTACATATTTGAAAAATCCTGTATTGAGTTGTATACTCTTATTAAATAATAAAGCTATATCTTTACTGTTCTACAGGAGGAGAGTTCCGATGAAGAAGCCAAGGTACATACTGTGTGTTTTATTTTATCTTCATGAAACGTAGTACCTAATGTGTTGGCTTCTATTTTCAATTTTCTACGTTGTCTTTTATTGAACATATGCCAATCTGTTTTCATTTTGTAGGCGAACTTACCGGGACACGAAGCCATTAGTACGCCAACTGCTGGCAGTCTTGCGAGCAGCCTCATTGGCCAAGAGGTTAGTAATTCACGAAGCCTTAACAGGTGATGTGATACATATTTGAAAAATCCTGTATTAAGTTGTATACTATTATGAAATAATCAAGCTAGATATGTAACTTTCTACTCTACAGGACGATAGCTCATCTGACGTCGATGAGGTACATACTTTCTGTTATATTTTCTTTTCATTAAATGTAGTACATAATGTGTTGGCCCCTATTTACGATTATATACGTAGTGTTTTATTAAACATATGCCAATCTATTTTCATGTTGTAGTTGATACTGCCGGCACTCGTGACGCCACCTCGAACGCCTACAAGCTCAGACGGCATGATTGTGGTCATTAACGAAGCATTTATACGTGATGCATATTGCAGAAATCCTGTATTGAGTTGTATACTCTTATGAAATAATCGAGCTAGATCTTTACCCTTCTACAGAGCTGGGACTCAACTGACGACGAGGTGAAAGTACATAGTGTCCGTTTTATTTATTTTCATTAAATGTAGTACATAATGTGTTGGCTTCTATTTGCAATGTTATACGTAGTGTTTTATTGAACATATGCCAAACTGTTTTTATTTTGTAGGCGAACCCTGAGGGCATCCTGGTGCCTCAAAACACCCCCGTCTCTAGCTGCCCCATTAGCCCCGTCGTCAATATCATCATATTGAGTGACTCGTACTCCTCGTCCTCTGACGAGGTGAAGGTACATAGTGTCTGTTTTATTTATTTTCATTAAATGTAGTACATAATATGTTGGCTTCTATTTGCAATTTTATACGTAGTGTTTCATTGAACATATGCCAAACTGTTTTTATTTTGTAGGCGAACCCTGAGGTCGACCAGGTGCCCCCAAAATGGGCCGGCCCCAGCCGCCCCATTAGCCCGGTGGTGAATATTATCCGGTTGAGTGACTCGTCATTGTCATCTGACGAGGTACATAGTGTGTGTTACATTTTATTATCATTAAATGTGTCGGCTTCTATTTACGATTTTATACATAACATAACATTTTCATGTCTTATGCTTGTTGGATTAGGTGATTAACACGTTATTCATTGCAACATATATACCTGCACATTGTTTTATTTCGAAGCTTAACAATTATTGTTTTATTAAACATATGTAAATCTGTTTTCATTTGCAGCTGTACGATTCTGACGGCGACTTCAACTGGTTCACCACACACTTCTAGGCTAATGGAGCGGCTAAAAATCGATATCAAAGCTCACTGGCTAGGGCTTATATGCACTTATATAGAATGGCAATGAGGAATAATGCGTTGCAAGCTTGAAAAATGGAAATGAGTTTGAAACATTAAACCGAAATTGTAACGGTTTTCCATTGTTTAAATTTAAAAATGGGCTCGCATTAATCCTTATTGGCATTCTTTAACTTTCAAGGGGCTACTGTTTGTTTTTAGTTGGGGGCAAAAATGGCGTACACAAAAAGTCCTTTGGAAGGCTCAAGAAATTGGGTCGGCTCGTTCGACTCCAGTCGGGCTTCGTACTGCCTACCACACATACTCACACATACATGGATTTTTGCAAATAAAGTACCCATCGAAATTAGCAAAAAGCCGTCGCTAGGTTAGTTTTCGAGATGATCATTTTGGCACTTTTTGGGGTAAAATGGGGTCCACGCACATTTTTGTAAGTCCCTCAATAATGAACCAAAACCAATGAACTTGGTATCATATGAAACCTGGATAGACAGGCTACATTCACTAAGAAATAGATTTACTAACTTATGTAAACTTACTGACCTATTTGCTTTTGAACAAGTGGACAACGATCATAAGAAGGGTAAAAATGGGTCCAGGAAAACTGTCACAGCTCCCTTAATTTATGCGCAAATTCCATCAAAGTGGTGCAATCGTAAAGTTAGATAGCCAGGCTACCTTGACTCACAAACAGATCGACTAACTCATGCAAATTCACGGCTAGGTTAACGTTGTAAAAAGTGGTACAAATCCGGGAAAATTAGTACAAATCAACCAAAATTATCAAAGGGCCCTTTGGTCTAAAATCCAAAGTCCTAACTAAATGTTCAAATTTGTTTTTGCATTTCTTGGCATAACAGAGCATTCTAAGCCATCTGAGCCTATATATTTTTTTATCATTTTCACCAACCTAACCTATAGGATAACTGTCACAGCTCCCTTAATAGGTGATACCATCGCAAAGCTGGATAGCCAGGCTACCTTGACTCACAAACAGATTGACTAACCCATGCAAACTCACGGCTAGGTTAACGTTTGAAAAAGTGGTACAAATCAGGAAAAGTAGTACAAGTGGTACAAATCACGAAAAAAGGGTAAAAGTGGTGGCCTGTAGAATTACCGTAATCCCCTGAATATGCAATCAAATGCTATAATCTTCGTATCATTTCAAACCCGGATAGATAGGCTACGTTAACTCACAAACAGATCGACTAACTAATACATACTCACGGAGACATTGAATTTTAAATACCTGGTACAAACACGAAAAACAAAAACGACTAACTTTTTTATCCGAAGACGTATGGAGATGGGAGTGGTACCGTATGAAAGGGGCATGTGAGGTGAACATGCTGAGCGAAAAAAATTGTGATACCGTTCACGCGGCATTTCATATCCCTGTGAATCGAAATGAAAGACCAAATGTGAATTGGCAATTATCACGATATGATCTCATTGTGATAGACGAAATATCGATGATCCCAAGTCGTATCTTTCAACATATACTAAGAACGGTGCAAGACCTACCGTTTAGACCAGTGGTCTTAATGTCTGGTGACGTAGCCCAGCAGCAACCAATAGACACTGTTGGAGACAGAGTTGTTCAAGTGAAAAGTGCTTTGCAGGAACAATTCTTCCATGGAATGACAACTACGTTAACTCTGAATAAGCAGTATCGTTGCAGCGATCCTGTCTTTGGTGCTTTTCTTAATCATATAAGAATCTGGAAGCCCACCCAACAATTGCTAGATGACATCCAAAATGGCCGTGTGGTTACAGAAAACCCTATTCCTTCAGACGAAGAAGTGTTCGCTGCCATACAAAGCCAACCAGAAGCCACCGTGTTAACGGTAACCAGGAAAGCAACAGATCGGATTAATTCTATTGTCATTAAGAATACCTTCACTGACGCTGAGACCTTATTGGTAGCGCAGTGTGATGACGACAATCAACCGATTGGGCTAGCTAAAGGCATGAAAGTCATGATAACCCAAAATAGGGACAAAGTACGAGGTGTCGTAAACGGTCAAATTGCCAAAGTGCATATGGTTGAGAACGAAACCGTCATTTTAGAACTACCGACTAAAAAGCTAGTAGCTGTTCACAAGGTAACGTCCCAAACAAGTGACGGTTGGAAAACTGTATTCCCCTTCACAGCCTGCTATTCGATAACAATTTGCAAAGCGCAAGGGCAAACACTACCTAAGTCCATACTTTGGTTTGACACTCTGAATGTACCATGTGGAACAGCATATGTGGGGCTTTCTCGAGTAAAGAAATTGACCGACCTGACTCTGATGACGAGAATGAAGACAGATCATTTTCACGTCATCTACGCAATACTGAATTGATAAATGAATTACCAATTCATTAAATAATAACTGTTACCTTAACAGATCGTGCATGAATAAAAGCTGAAGTTATGGCTGGGAAAACCTCGAAATACGCTCCCGCAAGCCCAAGCAAAGGGGTGAACTTTTTCTCTGTCTTTACTAGGAGTTTTATTAGGCCATACGGCCGAGCAAGCTCACTACCAGATGATGAACAAATATTTACCTGGATAAAACCATTTAGCTGTGAATGGCTCAAACGACCTAATGTCGGGATATCGGAGATGGCAGAAACAATAACGGATAATGCGGAATTGTTAACCAATTCCACCTCTAAATATGTCAAGCAGACAAAGATCAAACGCACCTTGGAAGAACTGAAACCGTTTATGACGGCGTGTGAAAGATTAAACACGAAAACGAAAGAGCAAGCGACCGAAGAGGATGTTCTCACTTGTATGGAAACCTTGTTAAACGATGAACAGAACATTGAGAAATTTATGGAAGCATACGAGCTAGGCTCAGCGTTATTTTTGCTAAGTTCACACTTTGCCGTGGCAAGAGCTCTCGTCAGAAATCCAGATGTGTACGCTAGAATGCTACAAGCCGACACAGCTGAAAGCAATCGTTTCATTCGCTCCAAATCGATGTCTCACATGAAAGAAATGTTCATTGCACACTGCGTGAACAGAGACCAGAGTCACAGAGGTGTAGGACAAAATAGTCCCTCCAAGAAGCGCCTAGAAGAACTAAGATCTGGGTTAAGACGAGACTCCACAACTAAAGCGAGCCGCAAGTTAGCCAGCTCTGACGATAATGATGATGATGCTAAGAAAGTGAAACGCAGTAAAAAACGATCGAAAAAAAGCAAAAAGGAAATACCCATGAAACCTGCAAGCCAGACGGATAGTGCTGATAACAGCGACAACTTCACTTCCTATCAAAAACCGAAAAGAAAGACTGCTGCCAGTCCAAAAAGCTCATCAAGCTCTAGCTCTAGCTCAAGCTCTATTGAGTCGTATACTTTTGTGAAATAATAAAGCTAGTTTTTACCCTTCTACAGGAGGAGGATAGTGGTAGAAATACCCCAGAAGCAGTGAGTCCTGCCATTAGCATGACTTCTTTGTTGTCTTGCGACAGCAAGGTATTTCATGAAGAATTTATGCGTGATGTGACACATCCTTTATTGAATCGTATACTGTTGTGAAATAATAAAGCTAGATATTTACCCTTCTACAGAAAGACGTATTCTCCGACTCTGATGAGACGGTAATTCACGACGCATTTATACGTGATTTGATACATATTTTACAACTCCTGTATTTAGTTGTATATAGTTATGAAATAAAAAATCTATATCTTTCCTCTTCTACAGATCGACTTCCCAGTGGAGAATAGGGAGGTACGTAGTGTGTGTTATATTTTACTTTCATTAACCTTTAGCATTCATATGTGATGTGATACCTACAGGACGGATCCTGTATTTAGTTGTATACTGTTATGAAATAATAAAGTTAGATATTTACCCTTCTACAGGATGATGACGAAGGGAAGTCAGTAGAGACACGGTGATGCACGACGCATTTATACGTGATGTGATACATATTGCACAACTCCTGTATTTAGTTGTATATCGTTATGAAATAATAAAGCTAGATCGTTATCCTTGTACAGGTGGAGTACCCATTTCACCCTGTGATTTATGGTACAAATAGGTTTAGGCAATGTAAACTTTAAACATGTTATTGGTAAATTCGTCTTTGTCTTTTATTTTTTTTATTTTAAGGAGATGAACTTGTGCATTAGTAACTCAGAGGGAGAGGAGGTAATTCACGTAGCATTTACACGTTATGTCATACATATTTCAAAAATCCTGTATTGAGTTGTATACTGATTATGAAATAATAAAGCTATATCTTTACCCTTCTACAGCGTGACTGCTATGATGCGTCGGGTGAGGTTAGTAATTCGCAAAGCATTTATACGTGATGTGCTACATATTTGAAAAATCCTGTATTGAGTTGTATACTCTTATTAAATAATAAAGCTATATCTTTACTGTTCTACAGGAGGAGAGTTCCGATGAAGAAGCCAAGGTACATACTGTGTGTTTTATTTTATCTTCATGAAACGTAGTACCTAATGTGTTGGCTTCTATTTTCAATTTTCTACGTTGTCTTTTATTGAACATATGCCAATCTGTTTTCATTTTGTAGGCGAACTTACCGGGACACGAAGCCATTAGTACGCCAACTGCTGGCAGTCTTGCGAGCAGCCTCATTGGCCAAGAGGTTAGTAATTCACGAAGCCTTAACAGGTGATGTGATACATATTTGAAAAATCCTGTATTAAGTTGTATACTATTATGAAATAATCAAGCTAGATATGTAACTTTCTACTCTACAGGACGATAGCTCATCTGACGTCGATGAGGTACATACTTTCTGTTATATTTTCTTTTCATTAAATGTAGTACATAATGTGTTGGCCCCTATTTACGATTATATACGTAGTGTTTTATTAAACATATGCCAATCTATGTTCATGTTGTAGTTGATACTGCCGGCACTCGTGACGCCACCTCGAACGCCTACAAGCTCAGACGGCATGATTGTGGTAATTAACGAAGCATTTATACGTGATGCATATTGCAGAAATCCTGTATTGAGTTGTATACTCTTCTGAAATAATCGAGCTAGATCTTTACCCTTCTACAGAGCTGGGACTCAACTGACGACGAGGTGAAAGTACATAGTGTCCGTTTTATTTATTTTCATTAAATGTAGTACATAATGTGTTGGCTTCTATTTGCAATGTTATACGTAGTGTTTTATTGAACATATGCCAAACTGTTTTTATTTTGTAGGCGAACCCTGAGGGCATCCTGGTGCCTCAAAACACCCCCGTCTCTAGCTGCCCCATTAGCCCCGTCGTCAATATCATCATATTGAGTGACTCGTACTCCTCGTCCTCTGACGAGGTGAAGGTACATAGTGTCTGTTTTATTTATTTTCATTAAATGTAGTACATAATATGTTGGCTTCTATTTGCAATTTTATACGTAGTGTTTCATTGAACATATGCCAAACTGTTTTTATTTTGTAGGCGAACCCTGAGGTCGACCAGGTGCCCCCAAAATGGGCCGGCCCTAGCCGCCCCATTAGCCCGGTGGTGAATATTATCCGGTTGAGTGACTCGTCATTGTCATCTGACGAGGTACATAGTGTGTGTTACATTTTATTATCATTAAATGTGTCGGCTTCTATTTACGATTTTATACATAACATTTTCATGTCTTATGCTTGTTGGATTAGGTGATTAACACGTTCTCGCTCAGCTTTCTTTTTTTTCAGTTGTCGTTGGAGTCTTTTTCTGTCTTTTTTTGCTTTTCAATTTTTTTGTGCCTTCCGTGTTGTCACTCGGCTTTCTTTTCGTTCCTAGTCCATCTTTTTGTGCCTTTCGCGTTATCGCTGGGCTTCCCTTTTTTCAGGTATCTTTGCAGTCTTTTATTCCTTTTCAATTTTTTTGTGCCTTCCGTGTTATCACTCGGCTTTCTTTTTGTTCCTAGTCCATATTTTTGTGCCTTTCGCGTTATCGCTGGGCTTTCTTTTTTTTCACGTCTGTTAGTCATGCTCTATCTTTTTGTGCCTTCCGTGTTATCACTCGGCTGTCTTTGTCTTTTTCGGAGGAGACTCGTCTCTGTCATTTAGGCTATCGCCCGATTTCTGTAATACATCTGGATTTCTTTTCGTTTAAGGCCATCGCCCTATTTATATTTTACAACATTGCTTATATTTCAATTTTCTCTTCATTGCTTTTTTTGGATGCCTTTCGTGTTATCACTGGGCTTTTATGACTTTTGGTTACAACGTCTTACTTTCTCATTCAGGCTATCGCCCTATTTTCTCTAACATTTGTCTTGAGCAATGGCTCTAATTTCGTACTGCAACTTGCAACACACTTCAAATATAATAAAGTTTTAGCCTATCGCCCAATTTGTTAACGTAAACTCAACGGTTTCTCAATCACGATCGTCCTAACTTTTACACGGTCCCAACGTCTTCTTGCCTTTCCCTTTCTTTGTGGTCGGAGGTACTTTCTGTTCAACTACTTTCTCCTCAGCGACAGGTTCCGTTGCTTTTAAAACGATTTTCGATTGCTTGGTTTTTTTCGTCACAGCTTTCTTGGTGACGATAGGAATAGCACTAGTGCTGGCCTCTGCGTCGGCAATAACTTCGAGAAGTTTCATGGTTTTCGCTTTCTCAGAAGGAGTCTCCTCTTCGCTGCTCGAACTGCACTCAGAACCAGAACCAGAACTTGAACTAGAACTACTAGAACTTTCCTTTGGCTTAGGAGCTGGTTTCTTTTTTTGTTTCTGAGCGCAAGCCAAGTATTCGCTATCCTCCAAACTATCGTCATCAGCGCTCTCTGCTATCGTCGTAGTTTCTTTTGGCGGTTCTTTACTAACCGTCTTCTTTGTCTTCTTTTTCGATTTTCGTTTCTTTTTCTTTGACCGCTTCTCCTCTGGCTCCGACTCATCAGAACTAGCCAACTTACGACTTACTGTCTCACTAGACTCCCCCCTCAGTCCGGAACGCAGTTCTTCCAGTCTTCGTTTGGAAGGACTATTCTGACCTAGGCCCCTTCGAGTTGCGTCTTTGCTAATACACGATGAAACCAGCATTTCCTTTAATTTCAACATCGATTTCGAGCGAATAAAACGATTCGCTTCAGCTGTATCCGCCTGCAACATTTTCGCGTAAACATCGGGATTACGCATTAAGGCTCTTCCCACCGCGAAGTGGGAACTTATCAAAAACAAAGCTGAGCCTATCTCAAAAGCTTCTTCAATAAAGCTGTCCACCTTTTCCTCCTCTGCAAGGAAAGCTTCCATGCAGGTTATCACGTCGTCTTCCGTGGGTGGTTCTTTTGTTTTTGAGTTCAACCTTTCACATGCATTAATGAATGGGTCAAGTTCCTTTAAGGTCTTAGCGATGTTCTTGCTATCTACGATCTTTGACGTTGTCTTCGTCAAAAGTTCTGCGTTTTCAGTTATTGTCTCGGCAAGCTCTGACATGCCGACGTTCGGACGCTTTAACCATTCACAGGAAAATGGTTTAATCCAATTAAAGATTTGTTGATCATCAGGTAATAGACTGGCTCGGCCGTACGGCCTGATAAAACTTCGAGTGAACACGGAAAAGAAGTTTACTCCTTTGCTAGGACTCGCAGGAACATATTTGGATGTCTTCCCAGCCATTGTTTCAAACGTTACTCAATCACGATCTGTTAAAATAACAGTTATTGTTTAATAACTTGCAATTTCATGTATTGATTCAGGGTTGGCTTCATTGCTTGTCATATCTATCACTCGGCATACACTATTTGGAAGTGCTCCGTTTTCATTCGCGTCATCAGTGTCAAATCTGCTAATTTCTTGACTCGAGAAAGCCCCACATAGGCCGTTCCACAAGGCACATTTGCGATATCAAACCATAGTATCGATTTCGTTAGAGTCTGCCCTTGCGCTTTACAAATCGTCACTGCATAGCAGGGTGTGAACGGAAATACGGTTTTCTCCCCGTCGTTCGTTTGGCACGTTACTAGATGAACGCCCACTAACTTCTTATTAGGCAATTCTAGGATCACAGTTTGGTTTTCTACCATGCGCACTCGCGCTATTTGTCCGTTAACGACGCCTCGTGGTTTGTCCCGATTTTGCGTTATCATTACTTTTAACCCTTTCGCCAACGGTATTGCCTCGTTATCATCATCACAATTACCAACTAACAACGTTTCCTCCTCGCTGAACGTGTTCTTAATAACGATGGAATTGATTCTGTCCGTTGCTTTTCTCGTTACGGTTAACACCGTGGCTTCAGGCTCACTTTGAATAGCAGCGTAAATCTCTTGGTCGGTAGGCACTTCGTTTTCTGTCACGACACGTCCTCTCTGAATGTCGTCTAATAATCGTTGTGTCGGTTTCCACATTCTTACGTGATTCAAGAACGAACCGAACTCAGCATCACTACAACGATATTGATTGGTTAGGTTTAGGGTAGTGGTCATCCCTTCAAAGAAGCGTTCTTGCAACGCACTTTTCACCTGCACGATTCTGTTGCCAACGGTTTCAATTGGTTGCTGTTGCGCCACGTCGCCAGACATTAAGATCACAGGTCTAAACGGTAGGTCTTGCACCGTTCTCAAGATATGCTGAAATATACGCGTTGGAATCATGGAAATTTCGTCTATCACGATTAAATCGTATCGCGATAATTGCCAATTCACAGTGGCTCTCTCGTTGGTATTCAACGGTACGTGAAATGCGGCGTGCACAGTATCACAAGTGGCATGATCTTCCAACTCAGCTTTAAATTTGGTAGCCAAGAAACCTGTTGGTGTTGTAACGAGAACCTGATACCCCTCGTCATTACTAGCTATCACAGTAGCGCACAAAGTAGACGTCTTTCCAGTTCCAGCCTTGCCTTTTACGTAAAGCAACTTCCGCCAATCAATGTTTGGTATTCGTTGTGTCAGGCCACTAGTTTGTGGTTCTAATTCCGGCACTTCATTGTCAGTCTCATCGGAATCGTTCTCCTCATCGATTTCCATTGGAATATCACAATGCTCTTCACTACGATAAAAGTCTTCGCGGTCTCTTAAGGCTGTTGCGACCACCGCTAGGACATGCTGCTGGACAGCATCTAATTCATAACCGTTACGGTTTTCGTTGCTAACGCCATTCAGATTGTCAGACGTAATTACTTTGAGCTTCCAGAGTTGTAAGAGATCCTGCAACATAGCCACGTGATTCACGACAGTGCTCACAAAACTATCCTTGTGACCTTCGCTTTCCAACTTTTCCACAACGGCTTTTGGACAATTTCAGATCTCAGGCATCAAATGGACGGCGGCAGCGAAAAACTTAAGACGTTCTGGCAGTTCATCCACGTGAGGATGGCTTAACTCAGAGATATTTCTGTGTGCACAATGCATCACCAATTGCTGGAAAAAGTATTCAACTTTGAAGATAGAGAGATATTTGACGCCCACCAAAGTGACACCATCTTTGTATGGGACTGGTTTCTTCGAAACATGATTGACACGGCGGAGCCATTCTAACAAAGACAAGCTTTCAAGGGTACGTGGTCTCTCCCGATATTTCCTGGCTGTGCTATTCTCACTGACGTTTTGCGACGTTGGAGCGGAAAACGTTTTAGTTCTACTGGACGTCCACGCTTGCTTAACTGAACTCAACGCCAGCCACATCTCTGGTTCGCATGGCGCAAATTCCCGTAGCATTCGATATGCAGCCTGATAGGGCAGGACATGCTTCGAATAAAGGCCTTCGTTGGAATAGGCATCCTGCCATTTAGCGACATATGCTGATACATATCGAAGCACCATACCTCGCCCGTCTGTGGATTGCAAATCCATCGAACACTTTAACGCTCCTAGCACATTTGTGATATAAGCTCTTAGATTTAATGCAAAGGCTTCTGCAGGGTGTTTGAGCTTTAAGACGGTTTGCCCGTTCTCAGTGTCAAAGTAGGTGGCTTCCTCCTGCTTGTCAAGGTTTCCTTTGTCTGATTTTTGGCATTTAGATACCAAGTATGCTAGATCTGGTCGATCCCACGGAATATCGGCCCTTATCAACTGAGTATTGATAGCTTCGAAATCGTGAAGCCACACCAACAAATGCAAATGGACTGTGCCTCTTTTCTGAAATTCGAGGCGATAGAAATACGTCTGGACATTTGGAACGTCCTTTCGGGCATGTCTAAAGACGTGGCTTTTCCAGCGTTTATTATTAGTATTAGGGAAGTATTCCTAAGCTGTGGGGTTCTTCGCTGAGCTTGTGGACGACAACAACCAAGGTTGGATCTTACGTACTTTATTACTGGTCTCAATGACTGGCAACTTACAGGAGTATTGGCTGATCATGGCGAATCATGGGACTCGCCATGACTTCTGTTTCTTCTCTATATTCTCTCTATGTTACAAGATATTCGTTCTGTATTTATGTAATTTACAAACAATAGTTATTGGGAACCAAACAGGTGTTTACATGGACCCTTATTGTAAGTAGGGTCTTTGTCCAAACAAAGGAAAACTGACCTTGAAAGAAAAGTACTTCAACCGATCGACAACATAAATAAGATATGTCAAAGGTGAAACTAGAAATCAAATATCATAGCTTGAGCGTAAAACATTATACGAGTCTTTAGATATATTCCATAGAAATCCAACTAGAAGTTGGTAACTAATCTGCATTGACGGAAAGTTCAATGGATTTGGTATTGACAAAGTACGGAACTGTAATTAGGAATACTCAATTCTTATTGGCTTGTTGTCGGGATCGCTTGGTACCGATAGCTTAAGATATAATCAATACTTAATTAGTTTCCTGTAACAACACAGGTTGTTGGAAAATGAGTTCTATTCAATGTTGTCAAAAGATTGAAAGGCTCGTCACCAAACGAGTTTAACAAAAGAACGTTTTAATTAAAGTAACTCGACTTTGGGGCTAAACTAGAATTTGTTAATATGTTTCTCCTAGTGTAGGATTTTGTCTAATATCGTAAGATCCTTTATCATAACATTAGCTCCACACAGGTAACCTCTAACGATTTGCGTTAACACATGAGCTATGTGCAAGGTTTCAGCTGCCGCTAGCTTCGTTGGTCCTTTGCCACTCAATTCTCTCACGTCCTCCATCCATTTGGCCAAGGGAAACGACCATTCATACGGGCTGATCGTTACAAAGATTGAGGGAAAGCCAAATTGATCTAAAGCGTCAAGTAACATACGGTGTTTCCACTTCCAATATTCTGGGCTGAACAGTTTGGCATCCAGCGATTTAGCTGGGGAACAATTCATGCGACGACCCATAGCGATGGCACCGCTAACGGTCTTGAAAAGCCATCTATCGTATTGGAACTGTAAAAGTTCGTAATCCATCTGATAGTCGACAATCGTCGAGTTGACTTTAATCAGAAAACTGATTTTAGAGCTCAAACGAGACTGCCCTCCATCCATGTCTGTATCGCACCATTTCCTTTTGGGATAAAGATGGGGCCACAATGCGCATTCAATTCCTTTACTGTCATTAAGTTCGTAGATGTTGAACGGTTTCCCACTTTTGACAAGCTCTGCTCTTTTCAACACGAACATTTTGTAGCAGGAGTCCGAGGACCTCATCAAGTACAAATATGCTCTCTTACACCTTTGCTTTGCATCCCTATCGTCAAGGTTTCTTATTTTGTCTTCAACGGACAAATGGCTAGGAGTGATTCTCAGAATAGCGTTTTTGATTCTGTACCCGCTTTGTTGGCATTCATAATCACCACAATGAACGTCAAATGGACGTAGCACATAGATATCAGATTTCTTAAGCTCCTTCAACTCAGCTGGAACTTCGTTCCACGTTGGCACTTCGTAGCGATTTGCTTTACACACACACCTTTTGATGGATTTCGTTACTGGTCTTTTCTGAAAAGACGGCGTCAAACTTTGGGTGACTAGCACTCCACAGTCAGCGCAATATGACCAAGATGAATTGGTAACCCAAAACAGCAAATCTGAAATGGCGTTATTCGTGACATCTCGCCCAAACGGGTCGAGCTGCAAATCTTCAAACGTGTGTTCAGCCATAAATTTCATTTTCTTTCGATTTTCTTTCTGGACATTGGAGCTATTGGTTGTTACAAAATTTCTTACGCTTATCGCTAATTCTGTGGCATTCTGAACAACATGAGGCTTTCTCGTATTCCAAAACAACTCGGCGTCTGCTTCATTCCACGGCATGTTTTGCTGCAACGAAATATTCATTGTTTACCATCGTATCGATATGACAAGCAATCAAGTACACTAAACCAATTCTGGCTATAGCTGCTACTACTAAGATTTCTTTCTAGTTCGTATTCCCCTGTTCTTTTTATTGATTTCAACCCCCCGATTTGTGGATGCCAGTAGTTACACTACTGGCTTTTGATATCATTTCCTATATCAAGGGACCCACTTCCCTGTACGATGTTTGTACTTCAAGGGTTATTTGACTGCCGCCCAAATTTCGGCATTTAACCATCGCAGGTTGCACCGTCTGTAGTTGGTTACGGTGGCAGAAATTTCTCTGACCTGACATTATTGTGCAATTCGCTTGAGAAGTTACAAGCAAAGCTCCTCGTATCGTGACGCCTGCAACAAGTTACCCTGCGAGTATCGATTCTCTTGCCAATCTGTCTCAGAAAATGTCCATATAGTAAATGCTGCAATCCGTGGCAATAAACCTCCAACAGGATCTAAGCAGTGAACTTCAAGCATTCTCAGAGACTATTCATGTTAAACACCTAACATCGTATCAGCTTACTCACCTGACACCAGGGATCCGTCCCAAATATGTAGTAGCCTAGCAGGCACCCAGATGTCGAAAGCTTTCTCTCTCTCGTGTATCGTTTGTCTCTTGTTTCTTCCTCTTTGTGACTGCTACCTCCCACGTATAGAGGCGATAAAAATGACCCAAACTATTATTATTTATACTCTGAAATTCTGAGATCCGAATTTATGTGCGTAAGTCATTTACTAACGATCCCTACTAACGATTTCCTCGAAATTAATACAAGTTATTGTTCGTCGCAGTGCGCAAAATTTCCGTAACATTGCGAATCCTAATTAAATCTTTGAAATTGAATTTTTCCCGCCTAATTACGCCATTCAGTCTCATATCCTGGTTAATATTTAGAATGGCCTGATATTTGCAGTGGAGATTCCAATGACTTCAATGTACACACACTAACCTTGATATCGGCACTTCTAAGTGTTTCAATTTTTTCGATTTTTCGAAATACAGAGTTTGACTGAGATTTACTAATTGGCTGAAATCGCCATTTGTCATAACTCTCTAGATAAACGTTCGAATGATATGAAAGTTTTGGTATGGCTATATCTCTGCAATAGCTATACACACTAGCGTATATAATTTTTGAAATACAGTGTTTGACTGGAATTATTCGATTTTGAAACGTCGATATCTCGAAATCTGTCGAGTCCCCTTTTCTCAAATTTTGTCACTCATCTTGTCTCACCAAGTGCTACACGCTGGTACTAAAATTATTCCATTGAAAAAGTTTTAGATGAACTGCCAGAACGTCTTAAGTTTTTCGCTGCCGCCGTCCATTTGATGCCTGAGATCTGGAATTGTCCAAAAGCCGTTGTGGAAAAGTTGGAAAGCGAAGGTCACAAGGATAGTTTTGTGAGCATTGTCGTGAATCACGTGGCTATGTTGCAGGATCTCTTACAACTCTGGAAGCTCAAAGTAATTACGTCTGACAATCTGAATGGCGTTAGCAACGAAAACCGTAACGGTTATGAATTAGATGCTGTCCAGCAGCATGTCCTAGCGGTGGTCGCAACAGCCTTAAGAGACCGCGAAGACTTTTATCGTAGTGAAGAGCATTGTGATATTCCAATGGAAATCGATGAGGAGAACGATTCCGATGAGACTGACAATGAAGTGCCGGAATTAGAACCACAAACTAGTGGCCTGACACAACGAATACCAAACATTGATTGGCGGAAGTTGCTTTACGTAAAAGGCAAGGCTGGAACTGGAAAGACGTCTACTTTGTGCGCTACTGTGATAGCTAGTAATGACGAGGGGTATCAGGTTCTCGTTACAACACCAACAGGTTTCTTGGCTACCAAATTTAAAGCTGAGTTGGAAGATCATGCCACTTGTGATACTGTGCACGCCGCATTTCACGTACCGTTGAATACCAACGAGAGAGCCACTGTGAATTGGCAATTATCGCGATACGATTTAATCGTGATAGACGAAATTTCCATGATTCCAACGCGTATATTTCAGCATATCTTGAGAACGGTGCAAGACCTACCGTTTAGACCTGTGATCTTAATGTCTGGCGACGTGGCGCAACAGCAACCAATTGAAACCGTTGGCAACAGAATCGTGCAGGTGAAAAGTGCGTTGCAAGAACGCTTCTTTGAAGGGATGACCACTACCCTAAACCTAACCAATCAATATCGTTGTAGTGATGCTGAGTTCGGTTCGTTCTTGAATCACGTAAGAATGTGGAAACCGACACAACGATTATTAGACGACATTCAGAGAGGACGTGTCGTGACAGAAAACGAAGTGCCTACCGACCAAGAGATTTACGCTGCTATTCAAAGTGAGCCTGAAGCCACGGTGTTAACCGTAACGAGAAAAGCAACGGACAGAATCAATTCCATCGTTATTAAGAACACGTTCAGCGAGGAGGAAACGTTGTTAGTTGGTAATTGTGATGATGATAACGAGGCAATACCGTTGGCGAAAGGGTTAAAAGTAATGATAACGCAAAATCGGGACAAACCACGAGGCGTCGTTAACGGACAAATAGCGCGAGTGCGCATGGTAGAAAACCAAACTGTGATCCTAGAATTGCCTAATAAGAAGTTAGTGGGCGTTCATCTAGTAACGTGCCAAACGAACGACGGGGAGAAAACCGTATTTCCGTTCACACCCTGCTATGCAGTGACGATTTGTAAAGCGCAAGGGCAGACTCTAACGAAATCGATACTATGGTTTGATATCGCAAATGTGCCTTGTGGAACGGCCTATGTGGGGCTTTCTCGAGTCAAGAAATTAGCAGATTTGACACTGATGACGCGAATGAAAACGGAGCACTTCCAAATAGTGTATGCCGAGTGATAGATATGACAAGCAATGAAGCCAACCCTGAATCAATACATGAAATTGCAAGTTATTAAACAATAACTGTTATTTTAACAGATCGTGATTGAGTAACGTTTGAAACAATGGCTGGGAAGACATCCAAATATGTTCCTGCGAGTCCTAGCAAAGGAGTAAACTTCTTTTCCGTGTTCACTCGAAGTTTTATCAGGCCGTACGGCCGAGCCAGTCTATTACCTGATGATCAACAAATCTTTAATTGGATTAAACCATTTTCCTGTGAATGGTTAAAGCGTCCGAACGTCGGCATGTCAGAGCTTGCCGAGACAATAACTGAAAACGCAGAACTTTTGACGAAGACAACGTCAAAGATCGTAGATAGCAAGAACATCGCTAAGACCTTAAAGGAACTTGACCCATTCATTAATGCATGTGAAAGGTTGAACTCAAAAACAAAAGAACCACCCACGGAAGACGACGTGATAACCTGCATGGAAGCTTTCCTTGCAGAGGAGTTAAAGGTGGACAGCTTTATTGAAGAAGCTATTGAGATAGGCTCAGCTTTGTTTTTGATAAGTTCCCACTTCGCGGTGGGAAGAGCCTTAATGCGTAATCCCGATGTTTACGCGAAAATGTTGCAGGCGGATACAGCTGAAGCGAATCGTTTTATTCGCTCGAAATCGATGTTGAAATTAAAGGAAATGCTGGTTTCATCGTGTATTAGCAAAGACGCAACTCGAAGGGGCCTAGGTCAGAATAGTCCTTCCAAACGAAGACTGGAAGAACTGCGTTCCGGACTGAGGGGGGAGTCTAGTGAGACAGTAAGTCGTAAGTTGGCTAGTTCTGATGAGTCGGAGCCAGAGGAGAAGCGGTCAAAGAAAAAGAAACGAAAATCGAAAAAGAAGACAAAGAAGACCGTTAGTAAAGAACCGCCAAAAGAAACTACGACGATAGCAGAGAGTGCTGATGACGATAGTTTGGAGGATAGCGAATACTTGGCTTGCAGGTTTCTTATTAAACATATGTAAATCTGTTTTCATTTGCAGCTGTACGATTCTGACGGCGACTTCAACTGGTTCACCACACACTTCTAGGCTAATGGAGCGGCTAAAAATCGATATCAAAGCTCACTGGCTAGGGCTTATATGCACTTATATAGAATGGCAATGAGGAATAATGCGTTGCAAGCTTGAAAAATGGAAATGAGTTTGAAACATTAAACCGAAATTGTAACGGTTTTCCATTGTTTAAATTTAAAAATGGGCTCGCATTAATCCTTATTGGCATTCTTTAACTTTCAAGGGGCTACTGTTTGTTTTAGTTGGGGGCAAAAATGGCGTACACAAAAAGTCCTTTAGAAGGCTCAAGAAATTGGGTCGGCTCGTTCGACTCCAGTCGGGCTTCGTACTGCCTACCACACATACTCACACATACATGGATTTTTGCAAATAAAGTACCCATCGAAATTAGCAAAAAGCCGTCGCTAGGTTAGTTTTCGAGATGATCATTTTGGCACTTTTTGGGGTAAAATGGGGTCCACGCACATTTTTGTAAGTCCCTGAATAATGAACCAAAACCAATGAACTTGGTATCATATGAAACCTGGATAGACAGGCTACATTCACTAAGAAATAGATTTACTAACTTATGTAAACTTACTGACCTATTTGCTTTTGAACAAGTGGACAACGATCATAAGAAGGGTAAAAATGGGTCCAGGAAAACTGTCACAGCTCCCTTAATTTATGCGCAAATGCCATCAAAGTGGTGCAATCGTAAAGTTAGATAGCCAGGCGACCTTGACTCACAAACAGATCGACTAACTCATGCAAATTCACGGCTAGGTTAACGTTGTAAAAAGTGGTACAAATCCGGGAAAATTAGTACAAATCCTAACTAAATGTTCAAATTTGTTTTTGCATTTCTTGGCATAACAGAGCATTCTAAGCCATCTGAGCCTATATATTTTTTATCATTTTCACCAACCTAACCTATAGGATAACTGTCACAGCTCCCTTAATTTATGGGTAAATTTCATATAGGTGATACCATCGCAAAACAAATGACCACCATACATTTTTTTTAAGCAGCTCTGAAACTTTATAATAATTTTAACATGCTTCTTCTTGTTCACACGAGATTCATTTCTTTGGGTTGATATAATTGATGGGTGATGTGATTGTGAGGATATATTTTGTAACTAGTCATTCACTTCTTTGGTTGATATAATTGATGGGTGATGTGATTGTGAGGATATATTTTGTAACTAGTCATTCATTTCTTTGGTTGATATAATTGTTGGGTGATGTGATTGTGAGGATATATTTTGTAACCAATCATTCATTTCTTTGGGTTGATATAATTGATGGGTGATGTGATTGTGAGGATATATTCTGTAACTAGTCATTCATTTATTTGGTTGATATAATTGTTGGGTGATGTGATTGTGAGGATATATTTTGTAACTAGTCATTCATGGAATAGCCGCCATCTTGTTGACATTAATTCCTGTGACGTTTTCTACGTCACTTCGCCCCACCGGAGTCTTGCGGTTGACTTGTAAGCAACTTGTTTTCTTTGTACCATTTTCACACGCTCGGGATTATAGTAGATTTTCATTAATATGGCAGAAGGGAAAAAACGTACATAATTGACCTTTTTAAATTACTGATTGCCAGGAGATTGACGGCCAGGCGATGATGCTACTGTCACATGACGTCCTCGTGCAATTCACAACTCCTTACAGTAACAGGCTATGTCAACTGTTTAACTGCAGTTAAAACGATTAAACAGAAGTCAACACAAAGTGACGTGGATGTTGCAGAATGCCAAATCACTGATCACACTGGCTCAATAAAGTTAGTCCTATGAGCTAAATTTACTGGTAAAGTATCAAATGGCCAAACATATCAATTTGTTAATCTACGACTCAAGTCTAACAATGGTAAACTCCATTTGTCAACCACACAGGCTGGTTGTACAGTCTCGCCAGCACCTGCTATTCCTAATATAGTACCACCAAATGAACTACCAACATCTACAGTTACTGAACTATGCACTATCAATTGCATTTCCAAGCTATCATCATATAATATTTGCTTAAATTGCAAAAAGAAGGTTATAATATCAGACCAGAAGAAAATTGTCGCTTGTGAGAGTTGTAATGCTACAATGCATAAGAGAAAATGTAAAAAGTCATTTTATGCTAAAGTTATGGTGGTAAATCAAAATGACCACACTATTCCCCTTACTTTTTTTGATAACTCACTTCAACAACTGATTCATATTTATAATGACACCAACAGTGATGGCCGTAGGTTAACTTATGAAACAGTGACAGAGGAAGATGTTATGGAAGTGATACTTGACAATGAGCAACTCAATATCACCTATGACGGTTTGAAAGTTATTGATGTAGCATTATAATCAATTTAACTCTTTCATATTCTTAATAGTATAGCTATTCTCAAGCACAATAGTGCTTTTATATAAATGGATATATAAAATTTAAAATTCATTTATGTAGCTCATATAGAAAGGTACTATTACATTAGAGTATTCGTTTTTTATCATTCCTTTCTAAATCTTTTTCTGGTCATTGTTATCACATATGACTTTGTTCAAAGCGTTCCAGTTCTTTACATACTTTATATAATACGTATTGGTATAGAGTGACATTCATAGTAATTGTATTACTGTTAGTAAATATTGTTCAAATGAAAATGTTCCAGTTTTTATATTGTACATTCGTTTACTTTTAAAAAGTGTGATTTTATATGATCAGTACTTTTGATATGTATTGATAGCATGTTTGAATTTTTAAAGTGATCTTATTATATATATCATCTTTTAAAATAGCATCAATATTAATAGATTTATTTTTATTGATATGTATTTTTTTGGCTTCTTATTAAATTTGTTTGGATTGAGTTTCTTTTATTTACTTGCAATGTAGTTTGCATCTATCGCAGTGTTAACCACTCCATTTCCTCACAACACCAACTTCAATATTGGGATCGAGTGCTTTAATATCACTATGAAACTGTTTACATTTCTTGTAAATTCATATTGATATTATATGCTTTCTATCTGAAATGGTCGCAGCAATTAACTTTTGTCAAAAATCGCTAGTCCTAGAATTCTAGATAATCACAGACAAGATGGTTACCTGCAATCACTCTCGGTTTTGGAATCTCAAAAAGATTACGCATTCCAAGATGGCGGCGGCACCAATTTTTTTTACTCACCCCTCCCTGAAAGAAGCTTATTTTGCATATGAGCCCACCCCCAAGTGGATTTTTGAAGACTCCTAAAAAGCCTGGAAAAAAAGCTTCAACTACGTTTTATTTGCTGGATCCATCGCTCCAAGGAAGGTAAGTTGTTTTCAATGTTAACTTTATCAATGAATTATTCACTGAAAGTTGTAATTTGATGCAATGCAAAAAAATTATGATCGGACAGTGAGATTGTTTTAAATTGATTTGATCATGTTTTCGAATTAATTTTTGCCATGGCTCACATGCAAAATATATTTTTAACTTGCAGGTTTGTGTGATCGATGATGGCAGAAGGAAACACGCGTGCTTGAGAGGATTCGTTGGAAAGTTTGAATGGGGATTTGGAATTGACAGGGATTTTGGCGGTTGGTGACTTTAGTTATGGTTTTGTTAAGGCTTTGTTTGAATTTTATGATCGTGTTTTTTTTTGGTGGTTTGAACCAGCATAAGTTTATTGTAGATCGTTTATTGACTGGGGCAGCTGAAAGTTTTTGTACGGTTGAGGTTTAGTTGGACATATATTCAGGTGGCAAATTTGCGGTATTCAACAAGCTGGAAAAAGGGGAGTGTGTTTTGGTGATGTTGTTGATTGTTTTGTTGGTAGTCCAGGTAATTATATTGGTGAAACGTAGAATTGGTTTGTCAGGTAGTTTGTTGAAAGGGTTGGTTGATGGGAAGGAGTAGTCTATCAGAGTTCTCTAGGAAATGGATGTGTACAGGAGGAGGAATTATTTTACGCTGAAGGACTTCGCTCACTGGATTTCTGTTTTCTTTCATAAAGGGGTTAAGTACATATTATTTAAGATTTATTATTTCTGGGATTCGGGATGCTAAGCTTACACCAAGGAGGAGGGCTAACGATATTAGTATCATTAATAGTATGGATAATTTCCATGCAGAATTGACGGTACAGGGGAAGGGAGTAGTAGCACTAGTAGTAGTAGTAGAAGTAGTTGTTCAAGGAGTGAGATAGAGAATTGTTACTGCTCTGAGTGCTAGATATTAGGAGAGTTTGTCTGAGCTGGAGATCCTTGTACGAGAGCAGAACAGAGAGATAGTCTGCTTGACCGATGAGCTGGAGAGGACGTATGGAGAGGTGAAAGTAGAGGTGGAAGTAAGGAAGTACTGGACAGAGAGATAGTTGAGCTAAAAACGAAGTATGAGAGTCAAAGTGCGAAGTCAGAGAAAGCTATGGAGAGACTTGGAAAGCCGAGTGCTAGGAATGCTGGAAAGAGAGAGAGAGGAGGAAAGATACGAAAATAGATGAGTTGAAAAGAGAGCTGAAGAATAAAGAGGAATAGTTGAGAGATGCAAAGTGGGAGGTATAGTAATGAAATCTGTTCGGTTTACACGGACTTGCTATCAATCAACGTAGGTTCTGCAAATGCTGAAAAGGTAATCCGATGTGTGTTAAGTAAGCTCAGCGGACTTTAACCCAGACCGATTACCTGGACAAACATTTGCAAAGTATATGTTCATCGAAGCAAGGGCATTGGCTCAGATCCAGGTTGCCGGAGTCCTTTCTGACCAATTTTGAAATGCACCTTGCATTCAGATGGAACAAGTAAAGCAGGTTTGCATTACGGAGGGGGAGGTTTTCACATTGGGTGTAAGGGAAATGGGGGATGTTTCAGTGTTTGTTTATTCCACGTGCTGTAGGAGAGAACCGTGCCACAAAGGATGCTTGAACTTATATTTGCAGGTTTTGTTGCCGTGTCAAAGCGAATGTTAGTGGATGATCTCCTTGGTGGTAAGTTTCATGTTGTGACTAATGCGTTGAAGAGACAGACTGTCAGTGGTGTAAATACTAATGCTGTGTCAGAGAGAGATTTCGGGTTTGTAGACGATGAGAGAGAAATGAGAGAAAGCGAGAGCAAGTACTATTGTGATTGAGGGAAAGTTAATGTATCGTAAGAATGGAACAAGCAAGTGGCGAGATGAGTTGACAGAGGAGAAGGCAGAGTATATGAGGAATGCAAGAGGAGCGAAGGAGAGGCAGTTTCAACTGTACAGAGAAAGACGAGTTGTAATAAACAGTGGCAACTGTAAAACAGAGGAGCAGGAGAATGACGAGTCACCTGAATCTCAAAATGTTTGAGATTTGAGGTTCAACGGTATGGCTACAAATGGTCATTTTGTTACACTGCGTGCAAATTCCTTACAATAAGGTAACAGGAATAAAATACCATTTTCGTTTTAATTTGTTGAGGCTTCCTTTAGTTGTGGTATATGATTTAAGGGCCAAAGTGAAAGCGTTAGTTGTGTAGCATTTAAAAAAAAATTGAGCCACGTTATAGAAGGAGCTGAATTTTAAAACACCTCTAAATGGCACTTTTATATGGGAAGAAATTAAAATATTTTTTAGGTAACAATAAAATGGCAGATTTGGAAATAGGCAGAATTTCACGAATCTAAGAAAGTGTCGTTTTCGTGAATCTGCACAAAGGTGCATATAACGATGAATCAGTTAAAATGTTTTTTTTTTCAGTGAGACAAATGAAACCTTGTTGCAAGAAGCCTTTAGGTTCGTATTGCGGCTTAAAGGTGACAGGGAAACAACGTTTTTTTGAAATATTGATTGACAATTGTTATTTTGGAAAAACCGGGAAATAGTTTGGAAGAGGTTATACTTTTTAAGTTAAAGACATTTCCTTGTAGTGTGTAGTGTTGAATACAAAGGCTATTGGTTTATTTCAAACCTTCTCCTTATTTTTTTAATAACAAAACGGTCTTTCGTGCACTGTCCTTCCAATCGGAAATAAATTGTTCTGATCTTGATAGTGACCCTGTTAGAAATCATGAAAGGACAACCTGACAGGAAAAGGAAAGATATATTAATATGAGAAAACAAATTAATAAACATCAGTCGACTTGATCCTGCACTGAGCGCTAGTACGTAGTAAAGAAACACTAGCAAATTAAGACTAGCAAGCATTATAAAGCAATGGACACGGAGGAACTGAGATATTTCGAATTTCAGTGAGATATCACCACAACGCAACTTTCCCCTGAATTGAGTCAGAGTTCTCAATCCAGCCAAGTGATCTTTTACTAAACTCATTCACATTTACTACTGTAACAATCATCGCTTCAACGTTAGGCATTACCAATGCTACTACGTCTTCCACTGCTCCAGAACATGGCCATCATCCAATTCAGTAAACGCCATATCAAACGAATCTTAATACTCTGCCAACGCAACCACACTATTCGGTGTCAATCATCTGCAGTCCAAATGAGCTGTTCCCGTATACAAACCCATCGACCACTAATTCCGTTTACCAGTGTACGAGCCTATCCTCCGTAGATACCAAATCAGTATGCACATGGCCCATTATACAATGTGATGATAATGAGAAGCTCTCGTTTTCCTTAATGGCCCTTGTGTCCAACAACCAAGTCTGGCACCCAAACCACCACAAGAACCCATTCAGGTTGCAAACTCTTCACTTAGCCAAGGACCGCCGGATTTTATTGAAACGATACAAACATTACGACCTCAGTTGTATGACATGGCAGGATTGCAAGAATTAGAAGAGCCTCCCGAGGGAAGCATGTACTCTGCATGGCGAAAGTCTGTTGTTCAGGCATGGAAACTAGTAAGTATTTTCACTGCTTTATTGTACGAATTGACCAATGTAATTTTATTGCAGTTTTCATTTAATGTTTTTTTTTATGGAATTCAATGGGCGTTACGAAAACTGAGAACCTCTCAGTTTCAGCCAGCCCGAACTACGAAAACTACAAGGCTCGGTGTAATTTTCTACATTGAAAAGATAGTTATCCTTTATCCATTAATGTAAATAAGTGGCAACGAATATATTATTGTCTTGTCTAAATTAATGAGGTTGCACCTAGAGGCGAGGCAATTGAAACAATTTTGCCGAGGAAATTTGGGGACGAATGAATGATTTTGTTGTAGAAGGGCAGTTCAATTGCAGATTTCAAGTGAAGTAATTTTAATTTCCTGCATCTGTATATTCAGTATTGAGTATCTCAGTATTGAGCAAATATCAGATTGTGACGAATTCCGGATAATCGAGGTTCCCCAGAAGCATTAAAAGAGGATGCTCAGTACTCTAATTTAGCTGTCCTGTCCTTTCCCTTGAGAGAAACGTCAGGTGTCAGTTAGGCTTAGATTAATTCTTGTCATGTATTTTTGGCCCCTCGTTTCATCAATATTAGGGTACATCATTAATGTCAATCTGTAAATCTGTGCTCTAGAATTCGATACCTATATACCCCTGCTTATAACAGATTTCAAGTGAAGTAACTTTAATTTCCTGCATCAGTATATTCAGTATTGAGTATCTCAGTATTGAGCAAATATCTCCAGGATGACATTTACTGCATGCAGATTGTGACGAATTCCGGATAATCGAGGTTCCCCAGATGCATTAAAAGATGATGCTCAGTACTCTAATTTAGCTGTCCTGTCCTTTCCCTTGAGAGAAACATCAGGTGTCAGTTAGGCTTAAATTAATTCTTGTCATGTATTTTTGGCCCCTCGTTTCATCAATATTAGGGTACATCATGAATGTCAATCTGTAAATCTGTGCTCTAGAATTCGATACCTATATACCCCTGCTTATAACAGATTTCAAGTGAAGTAATTTTAATTTCCTGCATCGGTATATTCAGTATTGAGTATCTCAGTATTGAGCAAATATCTCCAAGATGACATTTACTGCATGCAGATTGTGACGAATTTCGGATAATCGAGGTTCCCCAGATGCATTAAAAGAGCATGCTCAGTACTCTAATTTAGCTGTCCTGTCCTTGAGAGAAACGTCAGGTGTCAGTTAGGCTTAGATTAATTCTTGTCATGTATTTTTAATAATTAATAATTAATTAAGAGCGACCTGTCTGTTCAAATTATGCGTAACGTCGCGATAGATAACAGGTGTGAATTACAAAGGAATCGTAAGAAAGAGCACTCTCCTGTTGTAACAAAGAAAGGAAAGAAAGCTGCAAACCAGTCTCCTGCTGTAACCAAGAAAGCAGCTAAGAAACGTGAAGAGAAAGTCAATGAAGGAGCAACCACTAGTGCCACTACTAGTACTCAGAACAAAGTTGCAGCAAAGAAAGGTACGGAACCGAGTGAGACTTCAAATACTGCCGAAAATGCCACTCAGAAAAAAGCAACGGACTCTCCTAAAAAAGGCAAAGGAAAGAAGACTTTCGGAGCAACGAAAAGCTAGAGCAATGATAGCCAAGAAAGTAGATGAAACTTGCGTTGTATTAACGTTTAAAAATTAGGCGATAGCGTATAAGAAAGTCTATACCAAAACTGTGTTGCAAGCTGCAGTACGAAAGTAGGGCGATGGCCTAAAAGAATCTTGAAATACAAAGCCAACGATAGTAATTCCCATGAAAAACATAAAAGGCCAGTGATAACACGAAAGCCACCAAAACAATAAATAAAATACGAAATACCAAAAATATGATGTTACTGGAAAAGAAGAATAACTGTGTTGCACGCCAAAGTACGAAATTACGGTAATAGCCTGAAGAAAAATGGAACAGTCATAACAGCCTTGCAGACATGGACACGTCAAAATGTAAATACTAGTTGAGTTCAACGTGTTGAGCCGAAAAGCAGAGATTGAAAAGATAAAAGTAAAGAAAAGACGAAGGAGAACACAACATAGACGAATGCGTGGAATAACGTTACGAGTTGTACTAATCGCTGTACCTGAATGAAGAACGCTGTCTCGGATAAGAAAGAACTGAGCCAAAACGAAATAAGAAAAGAAAGTACGGATGAAAAACGCAATGAAAAACGAAAGAAAGACTTCACTTGAAAGAATACTGTAAAAGAGATAAAAGCTCTGACAGCAATAAAGAGACTATAAAAAGTTGAAATCATAACCATTGTAAGAATAGAAATCAAAGTTACTGTCGTAACAAGAACCCTATTAAAGTTGTAAAACTTTCAGACATCAGTTTCCTGCCATATTACTAAGAAATATCGGAAATGTCTTGTACGAGAAACAGAATGCAAATAACAGAAAAGACAAGAAGACAATTTGGAAAAATTGCGATGAGACAATACAACAGAATTATCGTTGAATCAGTTACAGGGAACTGATGTCTTAACGTTAAAGTGAGCCTTTGTAAATGATATGCCATATATCGCGAGTCTTTAATCTAGCTACAAATCGAGAGAATACATGTGAGAACCAAGAACTACTTGTGAAATAGATGTCAATAGTTTTTTGGAGATTATTTTTCAAACAACATATATTTTTTTTCTAAAGTCTACGTTATACACCAACATCTCGACAGTTACTTTTCTTTCCTAAACTCTACGTTATACACCATCATCTCGATACTTCGTTTTTTCCCATAAATTGTAGATTATACACCATCATGTCGACAGTTTGTTAATTTGCTGAACTCTACGTTATATAGTATGACATACGTAATTCTTGTATCCTGTACTTTTCTTTTCATAAAGCCCTTAAGTCATTACACTTCTCATGAACCAAGCTTTCTTCTTTCAACCTAACCGATTTAGGGTGGGCCGGGTGGGTTGTTGCGTGACGTATAAGTCTCAGGTTATTAAACATCCCCATGAGTCCCAAACTTACAAGAGGTTGACAATGTACATTGTATATCGTAAATGCCGTTAAACGTAAGTTTTTCCTAACTTTCATATATATCATATATTTCCAAAATCAGTTTCCTCATCAAAGTCAATTCTTGCATCATTGATTATCAAATGGACTTTGAACTGTTGCAGTTCGAGTATGACAGATGGCTATTTAAAACTGTAAGTGGGGCCATTGCAATCGACAAGAGAATGAATTGCTCGCCAGCGAAATCACTTGATGCAAAGCTTTTCAGCCCAGAATTCTGGAAGTGGAAGCATAGGGTGCTATTGGATGCTTTAGAGCAGTTTGGCTTCCCATCTGTATTTGTCACAATCATTCCATACGAGTGGTCGTTCCCTTGGGTCAAATGGCTTGAGAATATCACAGATGTGACTGGCAAATGTCCTACGAAACTCAGCGCATCGGAAACGTTACACATCTCACATGTGTTAGCTCAACTGGTAAGAGGCTTCCTATGTGGGTTGAATGACAAAAGATGGAGAAATCATGCATTTCACAACACGAAGCATGACGTTCCCAATGTAGAAACGTACTTCTACATATTTGAATTTCAGCAAAGGGGAACCGTCCACTTGCATCTCTTGGTGTGGCTTAAGGATTTTAAGTCTATAAACACTGATACCATAAGAGCGGATATTCCTTGGGAGAGGCCAGACATGGCATATTTAGTGACAAAGGTGCAGAAATCTGACAAAGGCGTTAACCTTCAACAAGAAGAAGCTACTCATTTCCAGACCGATGACGGCCAAACGGTCCTCAATCTCAAACACCCAGCTGACGCGTTCCAAATCAATCTTAGAGCTTATTTAATAAATGTACTTGGGATGGAAGAGGTATGGTTCTCAGATACGTATCGGCTTACGTATCTAAATGGCAAGACTCATATAGTAATCAGGGATTGTATTCGAAGCATGTCTTGCCGTACCAGGCTGCGTACAGAATGTTTCGCGAATTTTCTCCGTGCGAACCAGAAATGTGGCTAGCGTTAAGCGCAGTCAAACAAGCCTGGAGTGGAAGCAGAACTAAGATGTTCACAGCTCCAACGTCCAAAACGGTAATGGACAATGCCACAGCTTTGAAATACCGAGATCGTCCGTCCGCTCTAGAAAGCGTGACGCTATTACAATGGCTAAGAATGGTGAATCACGTTCCTAAGAAACCTGCTCCGTACAAAGAAGGCATTACTTTAGTCGGCGTTAAATACGTATCGACTTTCACGCGCGAGTACTTCCTTCAACAAGTGGTCATGAATGTCCCTCACAGAAGCATAGCAGAGTTGACCCATCCTCACGTGAATGAATTACCAGAACAACTTCAGTTCTTCGCCGCAGCAATTCATCTATTACCAGCTATCTGGAATTGTCAAGTAGCTGTCGCTAGAAAGTTTGAAAGCGAAGGCCATAAAGACAGTTTCGTTGCAACCATGATAACCCACGTCGCAATGTTGCAAGATTTGTTAAAGCTATGGAAGCTCAGAGTAATTTCTTCTAAGAATCTCAACGCTGAAAGCTGTGTAGATGAACGAAGATATCGCTTAGATGCCGTTCAACAGCACGTTGTCGCCGTTGTGACAACAGCGTTAAAGAACCGAGAACAGTTTAATGAGACAGAAGATCATAGTTCTAATGACTTGCAAGAGAACGAAGACAGCGATTCCGACGATGATCGGGACGAGGCAGAATTAAGACCACAAAGTATTCACGTCACGGAACTGATTCCCAACGTCGATTGGCGAAAGTTGTTCTACGTGAAAGGAAAAGCTGGCACAGGAAAGACGTCCACTTTGTGCGCTACTGTCATAGCGAGCGATAACGTTATATTGGGGAGCTTAAAAATTATATTTTTACTAAATGTATGACATTCTGTTTTCATTAGGAAGAGTGTGTTGTAATTGGATTAACATCCCGTTGTCGTTGAGGTTTAATATGTAGTGGTTAGTAATTTACGAAGAATTTGTGTGTACTGGTATGACATAATCATGCTATATTTTTTAATATACACAGGTGGTGTATGTGTCAGACGGGGAGGAAGAGAAGGAGAGGAAGGAAGAAAATGAGAAAGAAGAGGAGGAAGAGGACGAGGAGGACGAGGACGAGGAGGAAGAGGACGAGGAGGACGAGGACGAGGAGGAAGAGGACGAGGAAGAAGTAGATACTGTGTTATTACATGTCATTACGTGTTGTACATCTGTTGGCTGCTATTTTCACTGTTATACTTAGTGTTTTACTAAACCCATGACATTCTGTTTGCATTTGTAGGATGTGAGTTCGGTTAGGAACGACATTGACGAGGTTAGTAATTCCCAGATCATTAATACGTAATGTAATGATATTTAAGTTTATACAGGATCGTATCTGCGAATCAGAAGAAGTGGTGGATACTGTTTGTTATATTTCATTTTCATCAAATGTAGTATATGTATTGACTTGTATTTAAAATTTTATACGTACTGTAATATTGAAGATAAGCCTATATGTATTCATGTTATAGTGGTCTGTGGAGCTGAACCACAGCGGCAACGACGACGACGACGACAGTCCGTCAAACGACGATCGGGTAATTAAGGAAGCATTTATGAGAAATGTGATTCTTATTTAAGAAATCTGTATTGAGTTGTAGACTGTTATTAAATATTAACGCTTGATGTTACCTTTAAACAACAGTCCTCTTCAGCGAGCAGCGATCAATTGGTATGTCTCATATTTTTTTTGTATGAAATTTAGTACGACATGTTTCGACTTCTTGTTACGGTTGTATACGTAGTGTCGTATTGAAGATATGCCAATATATATTCATGTTGTTGACAATATTGATGAGTAGTATACTTTTATAAAATATTAACGATTGATTTTTACCTTTCAGTTAAACAGCATATATGACAATTACGTCAGAAACGGTTTTACGTTTCAGGAGGAGGAAGCGGAGGTAATTCACTTTAGATTTTGTGTGTTATAATTGAATTAACATTCCGTTGTTGATGTTTAATCTGTAGTGGTTAGTAATTCACCAAAAAAATTGTGTCAACTGTTATGACATAATCATGTGATATTTTGTACTATACCCTAGTTTGCCCTGTGGCTTACGGGGTGGAAGAGGTAATTTAATAGGCATTTTTAAGCAATGTGACTATTATTTTAGAAATGTGTATTGTGTTGTATACTTTTATGAAATATTAACGCTTGATTTTTAACTTTCAGGAGGAACGAACGGACGAGGAGGAAGTGGAGGTAATTCACTTTAGATTTTGTGTGTTATAATTGAATTAACATTCCGTTGTTGATGTTTAATCTGTAGTGGTTAGTAATTTACTAAGAATTTGTGTGTACTGGTATGAAATAATCATGTCATATTTTTTTATATACACAGGAGGTTAGGGTGATGTGTCGGGGATACCATATACTCGTTATATTGGGGAGCTTAAAAATTATATTTTTACTAAATGTATGACATTCTGTTTTCATTAGGAAGAGTGTGTTGTAATAGGATTAACATCCCGTTGTCGTTGAGGTTTAATATGTAGTGGTTAGTAATTTACGAAGAATTTGTGTGTACTGGTATGAAATAATAATCCTTTATTTTTTTAATATACACAGAGGCATCCTGTCCTTGCAAATGAAAAGGTAGATATTGTGTGTTATAATTGAATTAGCGAGCAGCGATCAATTGGTATGTCTCATATTTGTTTTTGATGAAATTTAGTACGACATGTTTCGACTTCTTGTTACGGTTGTATACGTAGTGTCGTATTGAAGATAACCTAACCCTGACATTATTATGTGTATTTTAAGGTCGAGATCATCATTTCTGATGATGAGGACGAAGAGGTTTGTTATATTTTATTGTCATTCACTGTATTAACCCTAACCTCGGTAATTCAACATGCAAATATGTAGTGTTGATTAATTCAGGAAGAATGTGTGTATACTGTAATGAAATAACGAAGCTTTGTGTTTACCTTTTTACACGAGGAGTTTAAGAGACTAAGAAGGAATGAAAGCTAGTCAGAGGTGAATGGGGTAGTATTTTGTGTGTGTTTTATTTTATTTTCATTCACTGTATTAACCCTAACCTCGTTAATTCAACATGCATCTTATATCTGATTTATGGTAACCATATTAAAGGAATTTGTTAATCCAATGTTAACGTTTGCCATGCTATCGTTTAATTTTTGTTTTCAATGTTATGTTTAGATGCAGGAGTACGAACAGATCTATAGCCTCTTGTTGCAGGAGGTAATGAACACATTATTTATACGTCATGTGAATGGTCATGTGAATGGGATAGTAGTTTGTGTGTGTTTTATTTTATTTTCATTCAGTGTATTAACCCTAACCTCGGTAATTCAACATGCACCTTATATCTGATTTATGGTAACCATATTAAACGAATTTGTTAATGCAATGTAAACGTTTGACATGCTATCGTTTAATATTTATGTTCGTTATGTATATTTGAAGGAGCTCCACAAGCTGTGTGTAAAGTGTCTGGAGGAGCGGGTAATGAACGCATTATTTATACGTCATGTGATACTTTTTTGGCAAATCATGTATTCAGTTGTTTACTTTTATGAAATAATAAAGCTCGATATTTACCGTTGTACAATATCAATCATCATCCCTAGACTGGGAGAAACATACTTTTCCTTACATATGCATGTGTGTTACATGCTTTTTGGATTAGGGTTATTAGCACGTTTTCCAATATGAAATAGATACTTGCTGGGGTTAGGGCTACCATATAATTGAACGTTCAAGTGAGCCTTTGTAAATGATATGCCATATATCGCGAGTCTTTAATCTAGCTACAAATCGAGAGAATACATGTGAGAACCAAGAACTACTTGTGAAATAGATTTCAATAGTTTTTTGGAGACTGTTTTTCAAACAACATGTAATTTTTTTCTAAAGTCTACGTTATACACCAACATCTCGACAGTTACTTTTCTTTCCTAAACTCTACGTTATACACCATCATCTCGACAGTTAGTTTATTTTCTTTCTTTTTTTCCAAACCACAAGTTATACACCATCATCTCGATACTTCGTTTTTTCCCATAAATTGTAGATTATACACCATCATGTCGACAGTTTGTTAATTTGCTGAACTCTACGTTATATAGTATGACATACGTAATTCTTGTATCCTGTACTTTTCTTTTCATAAAGCCCTTAAGTCATTACACTTCTCATGAACCAAGCTTTCTTCTTTCAACCTAACCGATTTAGGGTGGGCCGGGTGGGTTGTTGCGTGACGTATAAGTCTCAGGTTATTAAACATCCCCATGAGTCCCAAACTTACAAGAGGTTGACAATGTACATTGTATATCGTAAATGCCGTTAAACGTAAGTTTTTCCTAACTTTCATATATATCATATATTTCCAAAATCAGTTTCCTCATCAAAGTCAATTCTTGCATCATTGATTATCAAATGGACTTTGAACTCTTGCAGTTCGAGTATGACAGATGGCTATTTAAAACTGTAAGTGGGGCCATTGCAATCGACAAGAGAATGAATTGCTCGCCAGCGAAATCACTTGATGCAAAGCGTTTCAGCCCAGAATTCTGGAAGTGGAAGCATAGGGTGCTATTGGATGCTTTAGAGCAGTTTGGCTTCCCATCTGTATTTGTCACAATCAGTCCATACGAGTGGTCGTTCCCTTGGGTCAAATGGCTTGAGAATATCACAGATGTGACTGGCAAATGTCCTACGAAACTCAGCGCATCGGAAACGTTACACATCTCACATGTGTTAGCTCAACTGGTAAGAGGCTTCCTATGTGGGTTGAATGACATCAGATGGAGAAATCATGCATTTCACAACACGAAGCATGACGTTCCCAATGTAGAAACGTACTTCTACATATTTGAATTTCAGCAAAGGGGAACCGTCCACTTGCATCTCTTGGTGTGGCTTAAGGATTTTAAGTCTATAAACACTCATACCATAAGAGCGGATATTCCTTGGGAGAGGCCAGACATGGCATATTTAGTGACAAAGGTGCAGAAATCTGACAAAGGCGTTAACCTTCAACAAGAAGAAGCTACTCATTTCCAGACCGATGACGGCCAAACGGTCCTCAATCTCAAACACCCAGCTGACGCGTTCCAAATCAATCTTAGAGCTTATTTAATAAATGTACTTGGTGCATTGAAATGCTCTATGGACTTTCAGTCCACAGATGGAAGAGGTATGGTTCTCAGATACGTATCGGCTTACGTATCTAAATGGCAAGACTCATATAGTAATCAGGGATTGTATTCGAAGCATGTCTTGCCGTACCAGGCTGCGTACAGAATGTTTCGCGAATTTTCTCCGTGCGAACCAGAAATGTGGCTAGCGTTAAGCGCAGTCAAACAAGCCTGGAGTGGAAGCAGAACTAAGATGTTCACAGCTCCAACGTCCAAAACGGTAATGGACAATGCCACAGCTTTGAAATACCGAGATCGTCCGTCCGCTCTAGAAAGCGTGACGCTATTACAATGGCTAAGAATGGTGAATCACGTTCCTAAGAAACCTGCTCCGTACAAAGAAGGCGTTACTTTAGTCGGCGTTAAATACGTATCGACTTTCACGCGTGAGTACTTCCTTCAACAAGTGGTCATGAATGTCCCTCACAGAAGCATAGCAGAGTTGACCCATCCTCACGTGAATGAATTACCAGAACAACTTCAGTTCTTCGCCGCAGCAATTCATCTATTACCAGCTATCTGGAATTGTCAAGTAGCTGTCGCTAGAAAGTTTGAAAGCGAAGGCCATAAAGACAGTTTCGTTGCAACCATGATAACCCACGTCGCAATGTTGCAAGATTTGTTAAAGCTATGGAAGCTCAGAGTAATTTCTTCTAAGAATCTCAACGCTGAAAGCTGTGTAGATGAACGAAGATATCGCTTAGATGCCGTTCAACAGCACGTTGTCGCCGTTGTGACAACAGCGTTAAAGAACCGAGAACAGTTTTATGAGACAGAAGATCATAGTTCTAATGACTTGCAAGAGAACGAAGACAGCGATTCCGACGATGATCGGGACGAGGCAGAATTAAGACCACAAAGTATTCACGTCACGGAACTGATTCCCAACGTCGATTGGCGAAAGTTGTTCTACGTGAAAGGAAAAGCTGGCACAGGAAAGACGTCCACTTTGTGCGCTACTGTCATAGCGAGCGATAACGATGGTTATCAGGTTATGGTTACCACTCCAACTGTTTTTTTGGCAACCAAGTTTAAACAAGAGTTACAAGACCACGCTACTTGCGACACCGTTCACGTGGCATTCCACGTACCGGTGGATCCAAATGAGAGAGCTAAGATCAATTGGGATTGATCTCGATATGACCTCATTGTCATAGATGAAATCTCGATGATACCTATTAGAATATTCGAACACATACTTAGGACAGTGCAAGATCTTCCTTTTAGACCGGTCGTGTTGATGTCTGGTGACGTAGCCCAGCAACAACCGATCGACACTGTCGCAAACAGAGTTGTTCAAGTGCAATTGTGATTTTTATTATTTCTGTGGACTGGGCTTAATTAGCTTTAATGACCAAGATTAATTATATTTATGATTTTTATGATTTTTATGGCTAGACTGATTAGTCTTTAGACTTATATCGATTTTTAATTGTGATTAATTTCTAGCAACAATGCATCATTTAAGCCTTACATACATGTACATATGTACATACTGGTACCTATACATATAAATATGAGTGTGTGCTAGTGTGTGTGTGTGTGTGCGGGTATGTGTGGCAGTGAATGTATATATATGCATATATCAATAGTTATTTAGTTTACAGTTGGTGTGTTGTCGCAGGACTTTTACCGACTCAATAAATGTAGATGTAGATGTAGACTAAGTTTCGATCTTCAAGGGAACGACACAAAACACAACCGTTTGGGCCACTTGCCACACACTCACGTGTCTTTATTTTGGTCTGCAAGTGATTCGCAAGTCCACATTGTGAAATGGCACTACAAATCCTGGGTGTAAATAGTAGTGATTGCCTCTTTTCTTTGACTGCTTTCTGGGATTTCCTTTTCTATTGATCTTTCTTTCATTCCTTGTGAAATTTTCTGCTTCCCAATGTGTCCATTTTTACAAGAGCAGTGTCATTGCAGCAAGTCAGCTTGAGTTTACTGAAGGTTTTAAGGGTAGCTTGAAATACATTAACCCTTTCACTCCCAAGAGTGCCATATGGCACTATTACTGGTTACTTGCTTTGAGGGTTTAAATCTGACTAAGTTCAAAGAGCAATGCCCTGAGATTCCCACACACCTTAATGTATAGACCAATGATCCTATTGAACTGCATTAGGCATATTAAAAATGAATAATTTCATCTAAATCCTCCTTTCTTTGCATAACTTAACTATAGTTGACATTATTTCATTTCAGAAAAAAAGACTAAAATAGCACTTTCAAAAATAATTATTTCTCCTCAGATTCTACATTTTCTCTCAAAAATGCATATTTCACATAACATTTAGAGTTTCATGTTTGCACTAACCTCACTTTCTGTCTCCCAACACCTAAACTTGCCCAGAACCAGGCCATTCTGTCCACAAGCACTTCACGGCAAGCTTGGTGTTTACCTTTTTACACGAGGAGTTTAAGAGACTAAGAAGGAATGAAAGCTAGTCAGAGGTGAATGGGGTAGTATTTTGTGTGTGTTTTATTTTATTTTCATTCACTGTATTAACCCTAACCTCGTTAATTCAACATGCATCTTATATCTGATTTATGGTAACCATATTAAAGGAATTTGTTAATCCAATGTTAACGTTTGCCATGCTATCGTTTAATTTTTGTTTTCAATGTTATGTATAGATGCAGGAGTACGAACAGATCTATAGCCTCTTGTTGCAGGAGGTAATGAACACATTATTTATACGTCATGTGAATCGTCATGTGAATGGGATAGTAGTTTGTGTGTGTTTTATTTTATTTTCATTCAGTGTATTAACCCTAACCTCGGTAATTCAACATGCACCTTATATCTGATTTATGGTAACCATATTAAACGAATTTGTTAATGCAATGTAAACGTTTGACATGCTATCGTTTAATATTTATGTTCGTTATGTATATTTGAAGGAGCTCCACAAGCTGTGTGTAAAGTGTCTGGAGGAGCGGGTAATGAACGCATTATTTATACGTCATGTGATACTTTTTTGGCAAATCATGTATTCAGTTGTTTACTTTTATGAAATAATAAAGCTCGATATTTACCGTTGTACAATATCAATCATCATCCCTAGACTGGGAGAAACATACTTTTCCTTACATATGCATGTGTGTTACATGCTTTTTGGATTAGGGTTATTAGCACGTTTTCCAATATGAAATAGATACTTGCTGGGGTTAGGGCTACCATATAATTGAACGTTCAAGTGAGCCTTTGTAAATGATATGCCATATATCGCGAGTCTTTAATCTAGCTACAAATCGAGAGAATACATGTGAGAACCAAGAACTACTTGTGAAATAGATTTCAATAGTTTTTTGGAGACTGTTTTTCAAACAACATGTAATTTTTTTCTAAAGTCTACGTTATACACCAACATCTCGACAGTTACTTTTCTTTCCTAAACTCTACGTTATACACCATCATCTCGACAGTTAGTTTATTTTCTTTCTTTTTTTCCAAACCACAAGTTATACACCATCATCTCGATACTTCGTTTTTTCCCATAAATTGTAGATTATACACCATCATGTCGACAGTTTGTTAATTTGCTGAACTCTACGTTATATAGTATGACATACGTAATTCTTGTATCCTGTACTTTTCTTTTCATAAAGCCCTTAAGTCATTACACTTCTCATGAACCAAGCTTTCTTCTTTCAACCTAACCGATTTAGGGTGGGCCGGGTGGGTTGTTGCGTGACGTATAAGTCTCAGGTTATTAAACATCCCCATGAGTCCCAAACTTACAAGAGGTTGACAATGTACATTGTATATCGTAAATGCCGTTAAACGTAAGTTTTTCCTAACTTTCATATATATCATATATTTCCAAAATCAGTTTCCTCATCAAAGTCAATTCTTGCATCATTGATTATCAAATGGACTTTGAACTCTTGCAGTTCGAGTATGACAGATGGCTATTTAAAACTGTAAGTGGGGCCATTGCAATCGACAAGAGAATGAATTGCTCGCCAGCGAAATCACTTGATGCAAAGCGTTTCAGCCCAGAATTCTGGAAGTGGAAGCATAGGGTGCTATTGGATGCTTTAGAGCAGTTTGGCTTCCCATCTGTATTTGTCACAATCAGTCCATACGAGTGGTCGTTCCCTTGGGTCAAATGGCTTGAGAATATCACAGATGTGACTGGCAAATGTCCTACGAAACTCAGCGCATCGGAAACGTTACACATCTCACATGTGTTAGCTCAACTGGTAAGAGGCTTCCTATGTGGGTTGAATGACATCAGATGGAGAAATCATGCATTTCACAACACGAAGCATGACGTTCCCAATGTAGAAACGTACTTCTACATATTTGAATTTCAGCAAAGGGGAACCGTCCACTTGCATCTCTTGGTGTGGCTTAAGGATTTTAAGTCTATAAACACTCATACCATAAGAGCGGATATTCCTTGGGAGAGGCCAGACATGGCATATTTAGTGACAAAGGTGCAGAAATCTGACAAAGGCGTTAACCTTCAACAAGAAGAAGCTACTCATTTCCAGACCGATGACGGCCAAACGGTCCTCAATCTCAAACACCCAGCTGACGCGTTCCAAATCAATCTTAGAGCTTATTTCATAAATGTACTTGGTGCATTGAAATGCTCTATGGACTTTCAGTCCACAGATGGAAGAGGTATGGTTCTCAGATACGTATCGGCTTACGTATCTAAATGGCAAGACTCATATAGTAATCAGGGATTGTATTCGAAGCATGTCTTGCCGTACCAGGCTGCGTACAGAATGTTTCGCGAATTTTCTCCGTGCGAACCAGAAATGTGGCTAGCGTTAAGCGCAGTCAAACAAGCCTGGAGTGGAAGCAGAACTAAGATGTTCACAGCTCCAACGTCCAAAACGGTAATGGACAATGCCACAGCTTTGAAATACCGAGATCGTCCGTCCGCTCTAGAAAGCGTGACGCTATTACAATGGCTAAGAATGGTGAATCACGTTCCTAAGAAACCTGCTCCGTACAAAGAAGGCGTTACTTTAGTCGGCGTTAAATACGTATCGACTTTCACGCGTGAGTACTTCCTTCAACAAGTGGTCATGAATGTCCCTCACAGAAGCATAGCAGAGTTGACCCATCCTCACGTGAATGAATTACCAGAACAACTTCAGTTCTTCGCCGCAGCAATTCATCTATTACCAGCTATCTGGAATTGTCAAGTAGCTGTCGCTAGAAAGTTTGAAAGCGAAGGCCATAAAGACAGTTTCGTTGCAACCATGATAACCCACGTCGCAATGTTGCAAGATTTGTTAAAGCTATGGAAGCTCAGAGTAATTTCTTCTAAGAATCTCAACGCTGAAAGCTGTGTAGATGAACGAAGATATCGCTTAGATGCCGTTCAACAGCACGTTGTCGCCGTTGTGACAACAGCGTTAAAGAACCGAGAACAGTTTTATGAGACAGAAGATCATAGTTCTAATGACTTGCAAGAGAACGAAGACAGCGATTCCGACGATGATCGGGACGAGGCAGAATTAAGACCACAAAGTATTCACGTCACGGAACTGATTCCCAACGTCGATTGGCGAAAGTTGTTCTACGTGAAAGGAAAAGCTGGCACAGGAAAGACGTCCACTTTGTGCGCTACTGTCATAGCGAGCGATAACGATGGTTATCAGGTTATGGTTACCACTCCAACTGTTTTTTTGGCAACCAAGTTTAAACAAGAGTTACAAGACCACGCTACTTGCGACACCGTTCACGTGGCATTCCACGTACCGGTGGATCCAAATGAGAGAGCTAAGATCAATTGGGATTGATCTCGATATGACCTCATTGTCATAGATGAAATCTCGATGATACCTATTAGAATATTCGAACACATACTTAGGACAGTGCAAGATCTTCCTTTTAGACCGGTCGTGTTGATGTCTGGTGACGTAGCCCAGCAACAACCGATCGACACTGTCGCAAACAGAGTTGTTCAAGTGCAATTGTGATTTTTATTATTTCTGTGGACTGGGCTTAATTAGCTTTAATGACCAAGATTAATTATATTTATGATTTTTATGATTTTTATGGCTAGACTGATTAGTCTTTAGACTTATATCGATTTTTAATTGTGATTAATTTCTAGCAACAATGCATCATTTAAGCCTTACATACATGTACATATGTACATACTGGTACCTATACATATAAATATGAGTGTGTGCTAGTGTGTGTGTGTGTGTGCGGGTATGTGTGGCAGTGAATGTATATATATGCATATATCAATAGTTATTTAGTTTACAGTTGGTGTGTTGTCGCAGGACTTTTACCGACTCAATAAATGTAGATGTAGATGTAGACTAAGTTTCGATCTTCAAGGGAACGACACAAAACACAACCGTTTGGGCCACTTGCCACACACTCACGTGTCTTTATTTTGGTCTGCAAGTGATTCGCAAGTCCACATTGTGAAATGGCACTACAAATCCTGGGTGTAAATAGTAGTGATTGCCTCTTTTCTTTGACTGCTTTCTGGGATTTCCTTTTCTATTGATCTTTCTTTCATTCCTTGTGAAATTTTCTGCTTCCCAATGTGTCCATTTTTACAAGAGCAGTGTCATTGCAGCAAGTCAGCTTGAGTTTACTGAAGGTTTTAAGGGTAGCTTGAAATACATTAACCCTTTCACTCCCAAGAGTGCCATATGGCACTATTACTGGTTACTTGCTTTGAGGGTTTAAATCTGACTAAGTTCAAAGAGCAATGCCCTGAGATTCCCACACACCTTAATGTATAGACCAATGATCCTATTGAACTGCATTAGGCATATTAAAAATGAATAATTTCATCTAAATCCTCCTTTCTTTGCATAACTTAACTATAGTTGACATTATTTCATTTCAGAAAAAAAGACTAAAATAGCACTTTCAAAAATAATTATTTCTCCTCAGATTCTACATTTTCTCTCAAAAATGCATATTTCACATAACATTTAGAGTTTCATGTTTGCACTAACCTCACTTTCTGTCTCCCAACACCTAAACTTGCCCAGAACCAGGCCATTCTGTCCACAAGCACTTCACGGCAAGCTTGGTGTTTACCTTTTTACACGAGGAGTTTAAGAGACTAAGAAGGAATGAAAGCTAGTCAGAGGTGAATGGGGTAGTATTTTGTGTGTGTTTTATTTTATTTTCATTCACTGTATTAACCCTAACCTCGTTAATTCAACATGCATCTTATATCTGATTTATGGTAACCATATTAAAGGAATTTGTTAATCCAATGTTAACGTTTGCCATGCTATCGTTTAATTTTTGTTTTCAATGTTATGTATAGATGCAGGAGTACGAACAGATCTATAGCCTCTTGTTGCAGGAGGTAATGAACACATTATTTATACGTCATGTGAATCGTCATGTGAATGGGATAGTAGTTTGTGTGTGTTTTATTTTATTTTCATTCAGTGTATTAACCCTAACCTCGGTAATTCAACATGCACCTTATATCTGATTTATGGTAACCATATTAAACGAATTTGTTAATGCAATGTAAACGTTTGACATGCTATCGTTTAATATTTATGTTCGTTATGTATATTTGAAGGAGCTCCACAAGCTGTGTGTAAAGTGTCTGGAGGAGCGGGTAATGAACGCATTATTTATACGTCATGTGATACTTTTTTGGCAAATCATGTATTCAGTTGTTTACTTTTATGAAATAATAAAGCTCGATATTTACCGTTGTACAATATCAATCATCATCCCTAGACTGGGAGAAACATACTTTTCCTTACATATGCATGTGTGTTACATGCTTTTTGGATTAGGGTTATTAGCACGTTTTCCAATATGAAATAGATACTTGCTGGGGTTAGGGCTACCATATAATTGAACGTTCAAGTGAGCCTTTGTAAATGATATGCCATATATCGCGAGTCTTTAATCTAGCTACAAATCGAGAGAATACATGTGAGAACCAAGAACTACTTGTGAAATAGATTTCAATAGTTTTTTGGAGACTGTTTTTCAAACAACATGTAATTTTTTTCTAAAGTCTACGTTATACACCAACATCTCGACAGTTACTTTTCTTTCCTAAACTCTACGTTATACACCATCATCTCGACAGTTAGTTTATTTTCTTTCTTTTTTTCCAAACCACAAGTTATACACCATCATCTCGATACTTCGTTTTTTCCCATAAATTGTAGATTATACACCATCATGTCGACAGTTTGTTAATTTGCTGAACTCTACGTTATATAGTATGACATACGTAATTCTTGTATCCTGTACTTTTCTTTTCATAAAGCCCTTAAGTCATTACACTTCTCATGAACCAAGCTTTCTTCTTTCAACCTAACCGATTTAGGGTGGGCCGGGTGGGTTGTTGCGTGACGTATAAGTCTCAGGTTATTAAACATCCCCATGAGTCCCAAACTTACAAGAGGTTGACAATGTACATTGTATATCGTAAATGCCGTTAAACGTAAGTTTTTCCTAACTTTCATATATATCATATATTTCCAAAATCAGTTTCCTCATCAAAGTCAATTCTTGCATCATTGATTATCAAATGGACTTTGAACTCTTGCAGTTCGAGTATGACAGATGGCTATTTAAAACTGTAAGTGGGGCCATTGCAATCGACAAGAGAATGAATTGCTCGCCAGCGAAATCACTTGATGCAAAGCGTTTCAGCCCAGAATTCTGGAAGTGGAAGCATAGGGTGCTATTGGATGCTTTAGAGCAGTTTGGCTTCCCATCTGTATTTGTCACAATCAGTCCATACGAGTGGTCGTTCCCTTGGGTCAAATGGCTTGAGAATATCACAGATGTGACTGGCAAATGTCCTACGAAACTCAGCGCATCGGAAACGTTACACATCTCACATGTGTTAGCTCAACTGGTAAGAGGCTTCCTATGTGGGTTGAATGACATCAGATGGAGAAATCATGCATTTCACAACACGAAGCATGACGTTCCCAATGTAGAAACGTACTTCTACATATTTGAATTTCAGCAAAGGGGAACCGTCCACTTGCATCTCTTGGTGTGGCTTAAGGATTTTAAGTCTATAAACACTCATACCATAAGAGCGGATATTCCTTGGGAGAGGCCAGACATGGCATATTTAGTGACAAAGGTGCAGAAATCTGACAAAGGCGTTAACCTTCAACAAGAAGAAGCTACTCATTTCCAGACCGATGACGGCCAAACGGTCCTCAATCTCAAACACCCAGCTGACGCGTTCCAAATCAATCTTAGAGCTTATTTAATAAATGTACTTGGTGCATTGAAATGCTCTATGGACTTTCAGTCCACAGATGGAAGAGGTATGGTTCTCAGATACGTATCGGCTTACGTATCTAAATGGCAAGACTCATATAGTAATCAGGGATTGTATTCGAAGCATGTCTTGCCGTACCAGGCTGCGTACAGAATGTTTCGCGAATTTTCTCCGTGCGAACCAGAAATGTGGCTAGCGTTAAGCGCAGTCAAACAAGCCTGGAGTGGAAGCAGAACTAAGATGTTCACAGCTCCAACGTCCAAAACGGTAATGGACAATGCCACAGCTTTGAAATACCGAGATCGTCCGTCCGCTCTAGAAAGCGTGACGCTATTACAATGGCTAAGAATGGTGAATCACGTTCCTAAGAAACCTGCTCCGTACAAAGAAGGCGTTACTTTAGTCGGCGTTAAATACGTATCGACTTTCACGCGTGAGTACTTCCTTCAACAAGTGGTCATGAATGTCCCTCACAGAAGCATAGCAGAGTTGACCCATCCTCACGTGAATGAATTACCAGAACAACTTCAGTTCTTCGCCGCAGCAATTCATCTATTACCAGCTATCTGGAATTGTCAAGTAGCTGTCGCTAGAAAGTTTGAAAGCGAAGGCCATAAAGACAGTTTCGTTGCAACCATGATAACCCACGTCGCAATGTTGCAAGATTTGTTAAAGCTATGGAAGCTCAGAGTAATTTCTTCTAAGAATCTCAACGCTGAAAGCTGTGTAGATGAACGAAGATATCGCTTAGATGCCGTTCAACAGCACGTTGTCGCCGTTGTGACAACAGCGTTAAAGAACCGAGAACAGTTTTATGAGACAGAAGATCATAGTTCTAATGACTTGCAAGAGAACGAAGACAGCGATTCCGACGATGATCGGGACGAGGCAGAATTAAGACCACAAAGTATTCACGTCACGGAACTGATTCCCAACGTCGATTGGCGAAAGTTGTTCTACGTGAAAGGAAAAGCTGGCACAGGAAAGACGTCCACTTTGTGCGCTACTGTCATAGCGAGCGATAACGATGGTTATCAGGTTATGGTTACCACTCCAACTGTTTTTTTGGCAACCAAGTTTAAACAAGAGTTACAAGACCACGCTACTTGCGACACCGTTCACGTGGCATTCCACGTACCGGTGGATCCAAATGAGAGAGCTAAGATCAATTGGGATTGATCTCGATATGACCTCATTGTCATAGATGAAATCTCGATGATACCTATTAGAATATTCGAACACATACTTAGGACAGTGCAAGATCTTCCTTTTAGACCGGTCGTGTTGATGTCTGGTGACGTAGCCCAGCAACAACCGATCGACACTGTCGCAAACAGAGTTGTTCAAGTGCAATTGTGATTTTTATTATTTCTGTGGACTGGGCTTAATTAGCTTTAATGACCAAGATTAATTATATTTATGATTTTTATGATTTTTATGGCTAGACTGATTAGTCTTTAGACTTATATCGATTTTTAATTGTGATTAATTTCTAGCAACAATGCATCATTTAAGCCTTACATACATGTACATATGTACATACTGGTACCTATACATATAAATATGAGTGTGTGCTAGTGTGTGTGTGTGTGTGCGGGTATGTGTGGCAGTGAATGTATATATATGCATATATCAATAGTTATTTAGTTTACAGTTGGTGTGTTGTCGCAGGACTTTTACCGACTCAATAAATGTAGATGTAGATGTAGACTAAGTTTCGATCTTCAAGGGAACGACACAAAACACAACCGTTTGGGCCACTTGCCACACACTCACGTGTCTTTATTTTGGTCTGCAAGTGATTCGCAAGTCCACATTGTGAAATGGCACTACAAATCCTGGGTGTAAATAGTAGTGATTGCCTCTTTTCTTTGACTGCTTTCTGGGATTTCCTTTTCTATTGATCTTTCTTTCATTCCTTGTGAAATTTTCTGCTTCCCAATGTGTCCATTTTTACAAGAGCAGTGTCATTGCAGCAAGTCAGCTTGAGTTTACTGAAGGTTTTAAGGGTAGCTTGAAATACATTAACCCTTTCACTCCCAAGAGTGCCATATGGCACTATTACTGGTTACTTGCTTTGAGGGTTTAAATCTGACTAAGTTCAAAGAGCAATGCCCTGAGATTCCCACACACCTTAATGTATAGACCAATGATCCTATTGAACTGCATTAGGCATATTAAAAATGAATAATTTCATCTAAATCCTCCTTTCTTTGCATAACTTAACTATAGTTGACATTATTTCATTTCAGAAAAAAAGACTAAAATAGCACTTTCAAAAATAATTATTTCTCCTCAGATTCTACATTTTCTCTCAAAAATGCATATTTCACATAACATTTAGAGTTTCATGTTTGCACTAACCTCACTTTCTGTCTCCCAACACCTAAACTTGCCCAGAACCAGGCCATTCTGTCCACAAGCACTTCACGGCAAGCTTGGTGTTTACCTTTTCACACGAGGAGTTTAAGAGACTAAGAAGGAATGAAAGCTAGTCAGAGGTGAATGGGGTAGTATTTTGTGTGTGTTTTATTTTATTTTCATTCACTGTATTAACCCTAACCTCGTTAATTCAACATGCATCTTATATCTGATTTATGGTAACCATATTAAAGGAATTTGTTAATCCAATGTTAACGTTTGCCATGCTATCGTTTAATTTTTGTTTTCAATGTTATGTATAGATGCAGGAGTACGAACAGATCTATAGCCTCTTGTTGCAGGAGGTAATGAACACATTATTTATACGTCATGTGAATCGTCATGTGAATGGGATAGTAGTTTGTGTGTGTTTTATTTTATTTTCATTCAGTGTATTAACCCTAACCTCGGTAATTCAACATGCACCTTATATCTGATTTATGGTAACCATATTAAACGAATTTGTTAATGCAATGTAAACGTTTGACATGCTATCGTTTAATATTTATGTTCGTTATGTATATTTGAAGGAGCTCCACAAGCTGTGTGTAAAGTGTCTGGAGGAGCGGGTAATGAACGCATTATTTATACGTCATGTGATACTTTTTTGGCAAATCATGTATTCAGTTGTTTACTTTTATGAAATAATAAAGCTCGATATTTACCGTTGTACAATATCAATCATCATCCCTAGACTGGGAGAAACATACTTTTCCTTACATATGCATGTGTGTTACATGCTTTTTGGATTAGGGTTATTAGCACGTTTTCCAATATGAAATAGATACTTGCTGGGGTTAGGGCTACCATATAATTGAACGTTCAAGTGAGCCTTTGTAAATGATATGCCATATATCGCGAGTCTTTAATCTAGCTACAAATCGAGAGAATACATGTGAGAACCAAGAACTACTTGTGAAATAGATTTCAATAGTTTTTTGGAGACTGTTTTTCAAACAACATGTAATTTTTTTCTAAAGTCTACGTTATACACCAACATCTCGACAGTTACTTTTCTTTCCTAAACTCTACGTTATACACCATCATCTCGACAGTTAGTTTATTTTCTTTCTTTTTTCCAAACCACAAGTTATACACCATCATCTCGATACTTCGTTTTTTCCCATAAATTGTAGATTATACACCATCATGTCGACAGTTTGTTAATTTGCTGAACTCTACGTTATATAGTATGACATACGTAATTCTTGTATCCTGTACTTTTCTTTTCATAAAGCCCTTAAGTCATTACACTTCTCATGAACCAAGCTTTCTTCTTTCAACCTAACCGATTTAGGGTGGGCCGGGTGGGTTGTTGCGTGACGTATAAGTCTCAGGTTATTAAACATCCCCATGAGTCCCAAACTTACAAGAGGTTGACAATGTACATTGTATATCGTAAATGCCGTTAAACGTAAGTTTTTCCTAACTTTCATATATATCATATATTTCCAAAATCAGTTTCCTCATCAAAGTCAATTCTTGCATCATTGATTATCAAATGGACTTTGAACTCTTGCAGTTCGAGTATGACAGATGGCTATTTAAAACTGTAAGTGGGGCCATTGCAATCGACAAGAGAATGAATTGCTCGCCAGCGAAATCACTTGATGCAAAGCGTTTCAGCCCAGAATTCTGGAAGTGGAAGCATAGGGTGCTATTGGATGCTTTAGAGCAGTTTGGCTTCCCATCTGTATTTGTCACAATCAGTCCATACGAGTGGTCGTTCCCTTGGGTCAAATGGCTTGAGAATATCACAGATGTGACTGGCAAATGTCCTACGAAACTCAGCGCATCGGAAACGTTACACATCTCACATGTGTTAGCTCAACTGGTAAGAGGCTTCCTATGTGGGTTGAATGACATCAGATGGAGAAATCATGCATTTCACAACACGAAGCATGACGTTCCCAATGTAGAAACGTACTTCTACATATTTGAATTTCAGCAAAGGGGAACCGTCCACTTGCATCTCTTGGTGTGGCTTAAGGATTTTAAGTCTATAAACACTCATACCATAAGAGCGGATATTCCTTGGGAGAGGCCAGACATGGCATATTTAGTGACAAAGGTGCAGAAATCTGACAAAGGCGTTAACCTTCAACAAGAAGAAGCTACTCATTTCCAGACCGATGACGGCCAAACGGTCCTCAATCTCAAACACCCAGCTGACGCGTTCCAAATCAATCTTAGAGCTTATTTAATAAATGTACTTGGTGCATTGAAATGCTCTATGGACTTTCAGTCCACAGATGGAAGAGGTATGGTTCTCAGATACGTATCGGCTTACGTATCTAAATGGCAAGACTCATATAGTAATCAGGGATTGTATTCGAAGCATGTCTTGCCGTACCAGGCTGCGTACAGAATGTTTCGCGAATTTTCTCCGTGCGAACCAGAAATGTGGCTAGCGTTAAGCGCAGTCAAACAAGCCTGGAGTGGAAGCAGAACTAAGATGTTCACAGCTCCAACGTCCAAAACGGTAATGGACAATGCCACAGCTTTGAAATACCGAGATCGTCCGTCCGCTCTAGAAAGCGTGACGCTATTACAATGGCTAAGAATGGTGAATCACGTTCCTAAGAAACCTGCTCCGTACAAAGAAGGCGTTACTTTAGTCGGCGTTAAATACGTATCGACTTTCACGCGTGAGTACTTCCTTCAACAAGTGGTCATGAATGTCCCTCACAGAAGCATAGCAGAGTTGACCCATCCTCACGTGAATGAATTACCAGAACAACTTCAGTTCTTCGCCGCAGCAATTCATCTATTACCAGCTATCTGGAATTGTCAAGTAGCTGTCGCTAGAAAGTTTGAAAGCGAAGGCCATAAAGACAGTTTCGTTGCAACCATGATAACCCACGTCGCAATGTTGCAAGATTTGTTAAAGCTATGGAAGCTCAGAGTAATTTCTTCTAAGAATCTCAACGCTGAAAGCTGTGTAGATGAACGAAGATATCGCTTAGATGCCGTTCAACAGCACGTTGTCGCCGTTGTGACAACAGCGTTAAAGAACCGAGAACAGTTTTATGAGACAGAAGATCATAGTTCTAATGACTTGCAAGAGAACGAAGACAGCGATTCCGACGATGATCGGGACGAGGCAGAATTAAGACCACAAAGTATTCACGTCACGGAACTGATTCCCAACGTCGATTGGCGAAAGTTGTTCTACGTGAAAGGAAAAGCTGGCACAGGAAAGACGTCCACTTTGTGCGCTACTGTCATAGCGAGCGATAACGATGGTTATCAGGTTATGGTTACCACTCCAACTGGTTTTTTGGCAACCAAGTTTAAACAAGAGTTACAAGACCACGCTACTTGCGACACCGTTCACGTGGCATTCCACGTACCGGTGGATCCAAATGAGAGAGCTAAGATCAATTGGGATTGATCTCGATATGACCTCATTGTCATAGATGAAATCTCGATGATACCTATTAGAATATTCGAACACATACTTAGGACAGTGCAAGATCTTCCTTTTAGACCGGTCGTGTTGATGTCTGGTGACGTAGCCCAGCAACAACCGATCGACACTGTCGCAAACAGAGTTGTTCAAGTGCAATTGTGATTTTTATTATTTCTGTGGACTGGGCTTAATTAGCTTTAATGACCAAGATTAATTATATTTATGATTTTTATGATTTTTATGGCTAGACTGATTAGTCTTTAGACTTATATCGATTTTTAATTGTGATTAATTTCTAGCAACAATGCATCATTTAAGCCTTACATACATGTACATATGTACATACTGGTACCTATACATATAAATATGAGTGTGTGCTAGTGTGTGTGTGTGTGTGCGGGTATGTGTGGCAGTGAATGTATATATATGCATATATCAATAGTTATTTAGTTTACAGTTGGTGTGTTGTCGCAGGACTTTTACCGACTCAATAAATGTAGATGTAGATGTAGACTAAGTTTCGATCTTCAAGGGAACGACACAAAACACAACCGTTTGGGCCACTTGCCACACACTCACGTGTCTTTATTTTGGTCTGCAAGTGATTCGCAAGTCCACATTGTGAAATGGCACTACAAATCCTGGGTGTAAATAGTAGTGATTGCCTCTTTTCTTTGACTGCTTTCTGGGATTTCCTTTTCTATTGATCTTTCTTTCATTCCTTGTGAAATTTTCTGCTTCCCAATGTGTCCATTTTTACAAGAGCAGTGTCATTGCAGCAAGTCAGATTGAGTTTACTGAAGGTTTTAAGGGTAGCTTGAAATACATTAACCCTTTCACTCCCAAGAGTGCCATATGGCACTATTACTGGTTACTTGCTTTGAGGGTTTAAATCTGACTAAGTTCAAAGAGCAATGCCCTGAGATTCCCACACACCTTAATGTATAGACCAATGATCCTATTGAACTGCATTAGGCATATTAAAAATGAATAATTTCATCTAAATCCTCCTTTCTTTGCATAACTTAACTATAGTTGACATTATTTCATTTCAGAAAAAAAGACTAAAATAGCACTTTCAAAAATAATTATTTCTCCTCAGATTCTACATTTTCTCTCAAAAATGCATATTTCACATAACATTTAGAGTTTCATGTTTGCACTAACCTCACTTTCTGTCTCCCAACACCTAAACTTGCCCAGAACCAGGCCATTCTGTCCACAAGCACTTCACGGCAAGCTTGGTGTTTACCTTTTTACACGAGGAGTTTAAGAGACTAAGAAGGAATGAAAGCTAGTCAGAGGTGAATGGGGTAGTATTTTGTGTGTGTTTTATTTTATTTGCATTCACTGTATTAACCCTAACCTCGTTAATTCAACATGCATCTTATATCTGATTTATGGTAACCATATTAAAGGAATTTGTTAATCCAATGTTAACGTTTGCCATGCTATCGTTTAATTTTTGTTTTCAATGTTATGTATAGATGCAGGAGTACGAACAGATCTATAGCCTCTTGTTGCAGGAGGTAATGAACACATTATTTATACGTCATGTGAATCGTCATGTGAATGGGATAGTAGTTTGTGTGTGTTTTATTTTATTTTCATTCAGTGTATTAACCCTAACCTCGGTAATTCAACATGCACCTTATATCTGATTTATGGTAACCATATTAAACGAATTTGTTAATGCAATGTAAACGTTTGACATGCTATCGTTTAATATTTATGTTCGTTATGTATATTTGAAGGAGCTCCACAAGCTGTGTGTAAAGTGTCTGGAGGAGCGGGTAATGAACGCATTATTTATACGTCATGTGATACTTTTTTGGCAAATCATGTATTCAGTTGTTTACTTTTATGAAATAATAAAGCTCGATATTTACCGTTGTACAATATCAATCATCATCCCTAGACTGGGAGAAACATACTTTTCCTTACATATGCATGTGTGTTACATGCTTTTTGGATTAGGGTTATTAGCACGTTTTCCAATATGAAATAGATACTTGCTGGGGTTAGGGCTACCATATAATTGAACGTTCAAGTGAGCCTTTGTAAATGATATGCCATATATCGCGAGTCTTTAATCTAGCTACAAATCGAGAGAATACATGTGAGAACCAAGAACTACTTGTGAAATAGATTTCAATAGTTTTTTGGAGACTGTTTTTCAAACAACATGTAATGTTTTTCTAAAGTCTACGTTATACACCAACATCTCGACAGTTACTTTTCTTTCCTAAACTCTACGTTATACACCATCATCTCGACAGTTAGTTTATTTTCTTTCTTTTTTTCCAAACCACAAGTTATACACCATCATCTCGATACTTCGTTTTTTCCCATAAATTGTAGATTATACACCATCATGTCGACAGTTTGTTAATTTGCTGAACTCTACGTTATATAGTATGACATACGTAATTCTTGTATCCTGTACTTTTCTTTTCATAAAGCCCTTAAGTCATTACACTTCTCATGAACCAAGCTTTCTTCTTTCAACCTAACCGATTTAGGGTGGGCCGGGTGGGTTGTTGCGTGACGTATAAGTCTCAGGTTATTAAACATCCCCATGAGTCCCAAACTTACAAGAGGTTGACAATGTACATTGTATATCGTAAATGCCGTTAAACGTAAGTTTTTCCTAACTTTCATATATATCATATATTTCCAAAATCAGTTTCCTCATCAAAGTCAATTCTTGCATCATTGATTATCAAATGGACTTTGAACTCTTGCAGTTCGAGTATGACAGATGGCTATTTAAAACTGTAAGTGGGGCCATTGCAATCGACAAGAGAATGAATTGCTCGCCAGCGAAATCACTTGATGCAAAGCGTTTCAGCCCAGAATTCTGGAAGTGGAAGCATAGGGTGCTATTGGATGCTTTAGAGCAGTTTGGCTTCCCATCTGTATTTGTCACAATCAGTCCATACGAGTGGTCGTTCCCTTGGGTCAAATGGCTTGAGAATATCACAGATGTGACTGGCAAATGTCCTACGAAACTCAGCGCATCGGAAACGTTACACATCTCACATGTGTTAGCTCAACTGGTAAGAGGCTTCCTATGTGGGTTGAATGACATCAGATGGAGAAATCATGCATTTCACAACACGAAGCATGACGTTCCCAATGTAGAAACGTACTTCTACATATTTGAATTTCAGCAAAGGGGAACCGTCCACTTGCATCTCTTGGTGTGGCTTAAGGATTTTAAGTCTATAAACACTGATACCATAAGAGCGGATATTCCTTGGGAGAGGCCAGACATGGCATATTTAGTGACAAAGGTGCAGAAATCTGACAAAGGCGTTAACCTTCAACAAGAAGAAGCTACTCATTTCCAGACCGATGACGGCCAAACGGTCCTCAATCTCAAACACCCAGCTGACGCGTTCCAAATCAATCTTAGAGCTTATTTAATAAATGTACTTGGTGCATTGAAATGCTCTATGGACTTTCAGTCCACAGATGGAAGAGGTATGGTTCTCAGATACGTATCGGCTTACGTATCTAAATGGCAAGACTCATATAGTAATCAGGGATTGTATTCGAAGCATGTCTTGCCGTACCAGGCTGCGTACAGAATGTTTCGCGAATTTTCTCCGTGCGAACCAGAAATGTGGCTAGCGTTAAGCGCAGTCAAACAAGCCTGGAGTGGAAGCAGAACTAAGATGTTCACAGCTCCAACGTCCAAAACGGTAATGGACAATGCCACAGCTTTGAAATACCGAGATCGTCCGTCCGCTCTAGAAAGCGTGACGCTATTACAATGGCTAAGAATGGTGAATCACGTTCCTAAGAAACCTGCTCCGTACAAAGAAGGCGTTACTTTAGTCGGCGTTAAATACGTATCGACTTTCACGCGTGAGTACTTCCTTCAACAAGTGGTCATGAATGTCCCTCACAGAAGCATAGCAGAGTTGACCCATCCTCACGTGAATGAATTACCAGAACAACTTCAGTTCTTCGCCGCAGCAATTCATCTATTACCAGCTATCTGGAATTGTCAAGTAGCTGTCGCTAGAAAGTTTGAAAGCGAAGGCCATAAAGACAGTTTCGTTGCAACCATGATAACCCACGTCGCAATGTTGCAAGATTTGTTAAAGCTATGGAAGCTCAGAGTAATTTCTTCTAAGAATCTCAACGCTGAAAGCTGTGTAGATGAACGAAGATATCGCTTAGATGCCGTTCAACAGCACGTTGTCGCCGTTGTGACAACAGCGTTAAAGAACCAAGAACAGTTTTATGAGACAGAAGATCATAGTTCTAATGACTTGCAAGAGAACGAAGACAGCGATTCCGACGATGATCGGGACGAGGCAGAATTAAGACCACAAAGTATTCACGTCACGGAACTGATTCCCAACGTCGATTGGCGAAAGTTGTTCTACGTGAAAGGAAAAGCTGGCACAGGAAAGACGTCCACTTTGTGCGCTACTGTCATAGCGAGCGATAACGATGGTTATCAGGTTATGGTTACCACTCCAACTGGTTTTTTGGCAACCAAGTTTAAACAAGAGTTACAAGACCACGCTACTTGCGACACCGTTCACGTGGCATTCCACGTACCGGTGGATCCAAATGAGAGAGCTAAGATCAATTGGGATTGATCTCGATATGACCTCATTGTCATAGATGAAATCTCGATGATACCTATTAGAATATTCGAACACATACTTAGGACAGTGCAAGATCTTCCTTTTAGACCGGTCGTGTTGATGTCTGGTGACGTAGCCCAGCAACAACCGATCGACACTGTCGCAAACAGAGTTGTTCAAGTGCAATTGTGATTTTTATTATTTCTGTGGACTGGGCTTAATTAGCTTTAATGACCAAGATTAATTATATTTATGATTTTTATGATTTTTATGGCTAGACTGATTAGTCTTTAGACTTATATCGATTTTTAATTGTGATTAATTTCTAGCAACAATGCATCATTTAAGCCTTACATACATGTACATATGTACATACTGGTACCTATACATATAAATATGAGTGTGTGCTAGTGTGTGTGTGTGTGTGCGGGTATGTGTGGCAGTGAATGTATATATATGCATATATCAATAGTTATTTAGTTTACAGTTGGTGTGTTGTCGCAGGACTTTTACCGACTCAATAAATGTAGATGTAGATGTAGACTAAGTTTCGATCTTCAAGGGAACGACACAAAACACAACCGTTTGGGCCACTTGCCACACACTCACGTGTCTTTATTTTGGTCTGCAAGTGATTCGCAAGTCCACATTGTGAAATGGCACTACAAATCCTGGGTGTAAATAGTAGTGATTGCCTCTTTTCTTTGACTGCTTTCTGGGATTTCCTTTTCTATTGATCTTTCTTTCATTCCTTGTGAAATTTTCTGCTTCCCAATGTGTCCATTTTTACAAGAGCAGTGTCATTGCAGCAAGTCAGATTGAGTTTACTGAAGGTTTTAAGGGTAGCTTGAAATACATTAACCCTTTCACTCCCAAGAGTGCCATATGGCACTATTACTGGTTACTTGCTTTGAGGGTTTAAATCTGACTAAGTTCAAAGAGCAATGCCCTGAGATTCCCACACACCTTAATGTATAGACCAATGATCCTATTGAACTGCATTAGGCATATTAAAAATGAATAATTTCATCTAAATCCTCCTTTCTTTGCATAACTTAACTATAGTTGACATTATTTCATTTCAGAAAAAAAGACTAAAATAGCACTTTCAAAAATAATTATTTCTCCTCAGATTCTACATTTTCTCTCAAAAATGCATATTTCACATAACATTTAGAGTTTCATGTTTGCACTAACCTCACTTTCTGTCTCCCAACACCTAAACTTGCCCAGAACCAGGCCATTCTGTCCACAAGCACTTCACGGCAAGCTTGGTGTTTACCTTTTCACACGAGGAGTTTAAGAGACTAAGAAGGAATGAAAGCTAGTCAGAGGTGAATGGGGTAGTATTTTGTGTGTGTTTTATTTTATTTGCATTCACTGTATTAACCCTAACCTCGTTAATTCAACATGCATCTTATATCTGATTTATGGTAACCATATTAAAGGAATTTGTTAATCCAATGTTAACGTTTGCCATGCTATCGTTTAATTTTTGTTTTCAATGTTATGTATAGATGCAGGAGTACGAACAGATCTATAGCCTCTTGTTGCAGGAGGTAATGAACACATTATTTATACGTCATGTGAATCGTCATGTGAATGGGATAGTAGTTTGTGTGTGTTTTATTTTATTTTCATTCAGTGTATTAACCCTAACCTCGGTAATTCAACATGCACCTTATATCTGATTTATGGTAACCATATTAAACGAATTTGTTAATGCAATGTAAACGTTTGACATGCTATCGTTTAATATTTATGTTCGTTATGTATATTTGAAGGAGCTCCACAAGCTGTGTGTAAAGTGTCTGGAGGAGCGGGTAATGAACGCATTATTTATACGTCATGTGATACTTTTTTGGCAAATCATGTATTCAGTTGTTTACTTTTATGAAATAATAAAGCTCGATATTTACCGTTGTACAATATCAATCATCATCCCTAGACTGGGAGAAACATACTTTTCCTTACATATGCATGTGTGTTACATGCTTTTTGGATTAGGGTTATTAGCACGTTTTCCAATATGAAATAGATACTTGCTGGGGTTAGGGCTACCATATAATTGAACGTTCAAGTGAGCCTTTGTAAATGATATGCCATATATCGCGAGTCTTTAATCTAGCTACAAATCGAGAGAATACATGTGAGAACCAAGAACTACTTGTGAAATAGATTTCAATAGTTTTTTGGAGACTGTTTTTCAAACAACATGTAATTTTTTTCTAAAGTCTACGTTATACACCAACATCTCGACAGTTACTTTTCTTTCCTAAACTCTACGTTATACACCATCATCTCGACAGTTAGTTTATTTTCTTTCTTTTTTTCCAAACCACAAGTTATACACCATCATCTCGATACTTCGTTTTTTCCCATAAATTGTAGATTATACACCATCATGTCGACAGTTTGTTAATTTGCTGAACTCTACGTTATATAGTATGACATACGTAATTCTTGTATCCTGTACTTTTCTTTTCATAAAGCCCTTAAGTCATTACACTTCTCATGAACCAAGCTTTCTTCTTTCAACCTAACCGATTTAGGGTGGGCCGGGTGGGTTGTTGCGTGACGTATAAGTCTCAGGTTATTAAACATGCCCATGAGTCCCAAACTTACAAGAGGTTGACAATGTACATTGTATATCGTAAATGCCGTTAAACGTAAGTTTTTCCTAACTTTCATATATATCATATATTTCCAAAATCAGTTTCCTCATCAAAGTCAATTCTTGCATCATTGATTATCAAATGGACTTTGAACTCTTGCAGTTCGAGTATGACAGATGGCTATTTAAAACTGTAAGTGGGGCCATTGCAATCGACAAGAGAATGAATTGCTCGCCAGCGAAATCACTTGATGCAAAGCGTTTCAGCCCAGAATTCTGGAAGTGGAAGCATAGGGTGCTATTGGATGCTTTAGAGCAGTTTGGCTTCCCATCTGTATTTGTCACAATCAGTCCATACGAGTGGTCGTTCCCTTGGGTCAAATGGCTTGAGAATATCACAGATGTGACTGGCAAATGTCCTACGAAACTCAGCGCATCGGAAACGTTACACATCTCACATGTGTTAGCTCAACTGGTAAGAGGCTTCCTATGTGGGTTGAATGACATCAGATGGAGAAATCATGCATTTCACAACACGAAGCATGACGTTCCCAATGTAGAAACGTACTTCTACATATTTGAATTTCAGCAAAGGGGAACCGTCCACTTGCATCTCTTGGTGTGGCTTAAGGATTTTAAGTCTATAAACACTGATACCATAAGAGCGGATATTCCTTGGGAGAGGCCAGACATGGCATATTTAGTGACAAAGGTGCAGAAATCTGACAAAGGCGTTAACCTTCAACAAGAAGAAGCTACTCATTTCCAGACCGATGACGGCCAAACGGTCCTCAATCTCAAACACCCAGCTGACGCGTTCCAAATCAATCTTAGAGCTTATTTCATAAATGTACTTGGTGCATTGAAATGCTCTATGGACTTTCAGTCCACAGATGGAAGAGGTATGGTTCTCAGATACGTATCGGCTTACGTATCTAAATGGCAAGACTCATATAGTAATCAGGGATTGTATTCGAAGCATGTCTTGCCGTACCAGGCTGCGTACAGAATGTTTCGCGAATTTTCTCCGTGCGAACCAGAAATGTGGCTAGCGTTAAGCGCAGTCAAACAAGCCTGGAGTGGAAGCAGAACTAAGATGTTCACAGCTCCAACGTCCAAAACGGTAATGGACAATGCCACAGCTAAGAAATACCGAGATCGTCCGTCCGCTCTAGAAAACGTGACGCTATTACAATGGCTAAGAATGGTGAATCACGTTCCTAAGAAACCTGCTCCGTACAAAGAAGGCGTTACTTTAGTCGGCGTTAAATACGTATCGACTTTCACGCGTGAGTACTTCCTTCAACAAGTGGTCATGAATGTCCCTCACAGAAGCATAGCAGAGTTGACCCATCCTCACGTGAATGAATTACCAGAACAACTTCAGTTCTTCGCCGCAGCAATTCATCTATTACCAGCTATCTGGAATTGTCAAGTAGCTGTCGCTAGAAAGTTTGAAAGCGAAGGCCATAAAGACAGTTTCGTTGCAACCATGATAACCCACGTCGCAATGTTGCAAGATTTGTTAAAGCTATGGAAGCTCAGAGTAATTTCTTCTAAGAATCTCAACGCTGAAAGCTGTGTAGATGAACGAAGATATCGCTTAGATGCCGTTCAACAGCACTTTGTCGCCGTTTTGACAACAGCGTTAAAGAACCGAGAACAGTTTTATGAGACAGAAGATCATAGTTCTAATGACTTGCAAGAGAACGAAGACAGCGATTCCGACGATGATCGGGACGAGGCAGAATTAAGACCACAAAGCATTCACGTCACGGAACTGATTCCCAACGTCGATTGGCGAAAGTTGTTCTACGTGAAAGGAAAAGCTGGCACAGGAAAGACGTCCACTTTGTGCGCTACTGTCATAGCGAGCGATAACGATGGTTATCAGGTTATGGTTACCACTCCAACTGGTTTTTTGGCAACCAAGTTTAAACAAGAGTTACAAGACCACGCTACTTGCGACACCGTTCACGTGGCATTCCACGTACCGGTGGATCCAAATGAGAGAGCTAAGATCAATTGGGATTGATCTCGATATGACCTCATTGTCATAGATGAAATCTCGATGATACCTATTAGAATATTCGAACACATACTTAGGACAGTGCAAGATCTTCCTTTCAGACCGGTCGTGTTGATGTCTGGTGACGTAGCCCAGCAACAACCGATGACACTGTCGCAAACAGAGTTGTTCAAGTGCAATTGTGATTTTTATTATTTCTGTGGACTGGGCTTAATTAGCTTTAATGACCAAGATTAATTATACTTATGATTTTTATGATTTTTATGGCTAGACTGATTAGTCTTTAGACTTATATCGATTTTTAATTGTGATTAATTTCTAGCAACAATGCATCATTTAAGCCTTACATACATGTACATATGTACATACTGGTACCTATACATATAAATATGAGTGTATGCTAGTGTGTGTGAGTGTGTGTGTGTGCGGGTATGTGTGGCAGTGAATGTATATATATGCATATATCAATAGTTATTTAGTTTACAGTTGGTGTGTTGTTGCAGGACTTTTACCGACTCAATAAATGTAGATGTAGATGTAGACTAAGTTTCGATCTTCAAGGGAACGACACAAAACACGACCGTTTGGGCCACTTGCCACACACTCACGTGTCTTTATTTTGGTCTGCAAGTGATTCGCAAGTCCACATTGTGAAATGGCACTACAAATCCTGGGTGTAAATAGTAGTGATTGCCTCTTTTCTTTGACTGCTTTCTGGGATTTCCTTTTCTATTGATCTTTCTTTCATTCCTTGTGAAATTTTCTGCTTCCCAATGTGTCCATTTTTACAAGAGCAGTGTCATTGCAGCAAGTCAGCTTGAGTTTACTGAAGGTTTTAAGGGTAGCTTGAAATACATTAACCCTTTCACTCCCAAGAGTGCCATATGGCACTATTACTGGTTACTTGCTTTGAGGGTTTAAATCTGACTAAGTTCAAAGAGCAATGCCCTGAGATTCCCACACACCTTAATGTATAGACCAATGATCCTATTGAACTGCATTAGGCATATTAAAAATGAATAATTTCATCTAAATCCTCCTTTCTTTGCATAACTTAACTATAGTTGACATTATTTCATTTCAGAAAAAAAGACTAAAATAGCACTTTCAAAAATAATTATTTCTCCTCAGATTCTACATTTTCTCTCAAAAATGCATATTTCACATAACATTTAGAGTTTCATGTTTGCACTAACCTCACTTTCTGTCTCCCAACACCTAAACTTGCCCAGAACCAGGCCATTCTGTCCACAAGCACTTCACGGCAAGCTTGGTGTTTACCTTTTTACACGAGGAGTTTAAGAAACTAAGAAGGAATGAAAGCTAGTCAGAGGTGAATGGGGTAGTATTTTGTGTGTTTTATTTTATTTGCATTCACTGTATTAACCCTAACCTCGTTAATTCAACATGCATCTTATATCTGATTTAAGGTAACCATATTAAAGGAATTTGTTAATGCAATGTTAACGTTTGCCATGCTATCGTTTATTTTTTGTTTTCAATGTTATGTTTAGATGCAGGAGTACGAACAGATCTATAGCCTCTTGTTGCAGGAGGTAATGAACGCATTATTTATACGTCATGCGAATGGTCATGTGAATGGGATAGTAGTTTGTGTGTGTTTTATTTTATTTTCATTCAGTGTATTAACCCTAACCTCGGTAATTCAACATGCATCTTATATCTGATTTATGGTAACCATATTAAACGAATTTGTTAATGCAATGTAAACGTTTGACATGCTATCGTTTAATATTTATGTTCGTTATGTATATTTGAAGGAGCTCCACAAGCTGTGTGTAAAGTGTCTGGAGGAGCGGGTAATGAACGCATTATTTATACGTCATGTGATACTTTTTAGGCAAATCATGTATTTAGTTGTTTACCTTTATGAAATAATAAAGCTCGATATTTACCGTTGTACAATATCAATCATCATCCCTAGACTGGGAGAAACATACTTTTCCTTACATATGCATGTGTGTTACATGCTTTTTGGATTAGGGTTATTAGCACGTTTTCCAATATGAAATAGATACTTGCTGGGGTTAGGGCTACCATATAATTGAACGTTCAAGTGAGCCTTTGTAAATGATATGCCATATATCGCGAGTCTTTAATCTAGCTACAAATCGAGAGAATACATGTGAGAACCAAGAACTACTTGTGAAATAGATTTCAATAGTTTTTTGGAGACTGTTTTTCAAACAACATGTAATTTTTTTCTAAAGTCTACGTTATACACCAACATCTCGACAGTTACTTTTCTTTCCTAAACTCTACGTTATACACCATCATCTCGACAGTTAGTTTATTTTCTTTCTTTTTTTCCAAACCACAAGTTATACACCATCATCTCGATACTTCGTTTTTTCCCATAAATTGTAGATTATACACCATCATGTCGACAGTTTGTTAATTTGCTGAACTCTACGTTATATAGTATGACATACGTAATTCTTGTATCCTGTACTTTTCTTTTCATAAAGCCCTTAAGTCATTACACTTCTCATGAACCAAGCTTTCTTCTTTCAACCTAACCGATTTAGGGTGGGCCGGGTGGGTTGTTGCGTGACGTATAAGTCTCAGGTTATTAAACATGCCCATGAGTCCCAAACTTACAAGAGGTTGACAATGTACATTGTATATCGTAAATGCCGTTAAACGTAAGTTTTTCCTAACTTTCATATATATCATATATTTCCAAAATCAGTTTCCTCATCAAAGTCAATTCTTGCATCATTGATTATCAAATGGACTTTGAACTCTTGCAGTTCGAGTATGACAGATGGCTATTTAAAACTGTAAGTGGGGCCATTGCAATCGACAAGAGAATGAATTGCTCGCCAGCGAAATCACTTGATGCAAAGCGTTTCAGCCCAGAATTCTGGAAGTGGAAGCATAGGGTGCTATTGGATGCTTTAGAGCAGTTTGGCTTCCCATCTGTATTTGTCACAATCAGTCCATACGAGTGGTCGTTCCCTTGGGTCAAATGGCTTGAGAATATCACAGATGTGACTGGCAAATGTCCTACGAAACTCAGCGCATCGGAAACGTTACACATCTCACATGTGTTAGCTCAACTGGTAAGAGGCTTCCTATGTGGGTTGAATGACATCAGATGGAGAAATCATGCATTTCACAACACGAAGCATGACGTTCCCAATGTAGAAACGTACTTCTACATATTTGAATTTCAGCAAAGGGGAACCGTCCACTTGCATCTCTTGGTGTGGCTTAAGGATTTTAAGTCTATAAACACTGATACCATAAGAGCGGATATTCCTTGGGAGAGGCCAGACATGGCATATTTAGTGACAAAGGTGCAGAAATCTGACAAAGGCGTTAACCTTCAACAAGAAGAAGCTACTCATTTCCAGACCGATGACGGCCAAACGGTCCTCAATCTCAAACACCCAGCTGACGCGTTCCAAATCAATCTTAGAGCTTATTTCATAAATGTACTTGGTGCATTGAAATGCTCTATGGACTTTCAGTCCACAGATGGAAGAGGTATGGTTCTCAGATACGTATCGGCTTACGTATCTAAATGGCAAGACTCATATAGTAATCAGGGATTGTATTCGAAGCATGTCTTGCCGTACCAGGCTGCGTACAGAATGTTTCGCGAATTTTCTCCGTGCGAACCAGAAATGTGGCTAGCGTTAAGCGCAGTCAAACAAGCCTGGAGTGGAAGCAGAACTAAGATGTTCACAGCTCCAACGTCCAAAACGGTAATGGACAATGCCACAGCTAAGAAATACCGAGATCGTCCGTCCGCTCTAGAAAACGTGACGCTATTACAATGGCTAAGAATGGTGAATCACGTTCCTAAGAAACCTGCTCCGTACAAAGAAGGCGTTACTTTAGTCGGCGTTAAATACGTATCGACTTTCACGCGTGAGTACTTCCTTCAACAAGTGGTCATGAATGTCCCTCACAGAAGCATAGCAGAGTTGACCCATCCTCACGTGAATGAATTACCAGAACAACTTCAGTTCTTCGCCGCAGCAATTCATCTATTACCAGCTATCTGGAATTGTCAAGTAGCTGTCGCTAGAAAGTTTGAAAGCGAAGGCCATAAAGACAGTTTCGTTGCAACCATGATAACCCACGTCGCAATGTTGCAAGATTTGTTAAAGCTATGGAAGCTCAGAGTAATTTCTTCTAAGAATCTCAACGCTGAAAGCTGTGTAGATGAACGAAGATATCGCTTAGATGCCGTTCAACAGCACTTTGTCGCCGTTTTGACAACAGCGTTAAAGAACCGAGAACAGTTTTATGAGACAGAAGATCATAGTTCTAATGACTTGCAAGAGAACGAAGACAGCGATTCCGACGATGATCGGGACGAGGCAGAATTAAGACCACAAAGCATTCACGTCACGGAACTGATTCCCAACGTCGATTGGCGAAAGTTGTTCTACGTGAAAGGAAAAGCTGGCACAGGAAAGACGTCCACTTTGTGCGCTACTGTCATAGCGAGCGATAACGATGGTTATCAGGTTATGGTTACCACTCCAACTGGTTTTTTGGCAACCAAGTTTAAACAAGAGTTACAAGACCACGCTACTTGCGACACCGTTCACGTGGCATTCCACGTACCGGTGGATCCAAATGAGAGAGCTAAGATCAATTGGGATTGATCTCGATATGACCTCATTGTCATAGATGAAATCTCGATGATACCTATTAGAATATTCGAACACATACTTAGGACAGTGCAAGATCTTCCTTTCAGACCGGTCGTGTTGATGTCTGGTGACGTAGCCCAGCAACAACCGATGACACTGTCGCAAACAGAGTTGTTCAAGTGCAATTGTGATTTTTATTATTTCTGTGGACTGGGCTTAATTAGCTTTAATGACCAAGATTAATTATACTTATGATTTTTATGATTTTTATGGCTAGACTGATTAGTCTTTAGACTTATATCGATTTTTAATTGTGATTAATTTCTAGCAACAATGCATCATTTAAGCCTTACATACATGTACATATGTACATACTGGTACCTATACATATAAATATGAGTGTATGCTAGTGTGTGTGAGTGTGTGTGTGTGCGGGTATGTGTGGCAGTGAATGTATATATATGCATATATCAATAGTTATTTAGTTTACAGTTGGTGTGTTGTTGCAGGACTTTTACCGACTCAATAAATGTAGATGTAGATGTAGACTAAGTTTCGATCTTCAAGGGAACGACACAAAACACGACCGTTTGGGCCACTTGCCACACACTCACGTGTCTTTATTTTGGTCTGCAAGTGATTCGCAAGTCCACATTGTGAAATGGCACTACAAATCCTGGGTGTAAATAGTAGTGATTGCCTCTTTTCTTTGACTGCTTTCTGGGATTTCCTTTTCTATTGATCTTTCTTTCATTCCTTGTGAAATTTTCTGCTTCCCAATGTGTCCATTTTTACAAGAGCAGTGTCATTGCAGCAAGTCAGCTTGAGTTTACTGAAGGTTTTAAGGGTAGCTTGAAATACATTAACCCTTTCACTCCCAAGAGTGCCATATGGCACTATTACTGGTTACTTGCTTTGAGGGTTTAAATCTGACTAAGTTCAAAGAGCAATGCCCTGAGATTCCCACACACCTTAATGTATAGACCAATGATCCTATTGAACTGCATTAGGCATATTAAAAATGAATAATTTCATCTAAATCCTCCTTTCTTTGCATAACTTAACTATAGTTGACATTATTTCATTTCAGAAAAAAAGACTAAAATAGCACTTTCAAAAATAATTATTTCTCCTCAGATTCTACATTTTCTCTCAAAAATGCATATTTCACATAACATTTAGAGTTTCATGTTTGCACTAACCTCACTTTCTGTCTCCCAACACCTAAACTTGCCCAGAACCAGGCCATTCTGTCCACAAGCACTTCACGGCAAGCTTGGTGTTTACCTTTTTACACGAGGAGTTTAAGAAACTAAGAAGGAATGAAAGCTAGTCAGAGGTGAATGGGGTAGTATTTTGTGTGTTTTATTTTATTTGCATTCACTGTATTAACCCTAACCTCGTTAATTCAACATGCATCTTATATCTGATTTAAGGTAACCATATTAAAGGAATTTGTTAATGCAATGTTAACGTTTGCCATGCTATCGTTTATTTTTTGTTTTCAATGTTATGTTTAGATGCAGGAGTACGAACAGATCTATAGCCTCTTGTTGCAGGAGGTAATGAACGCATTATTTATACGTCATGCGAATGGTCATGTGAATGGGATAGTAGTTTGTGTGTGTTTTATTTTATTTTCATTCAGTGTATTAACCCTAACCTCGGTAATTCAACATGCATCTTATATCTGATTTATGGTAACCATATTAAACGAATTTGTTAATGCAATGTAAACGTTTGACATGCTATCGTTTAATATTTATGTTCGTTATGTATATTTGAAGGAGCTCCACAAGCTGTGTGTAAAGTGTCTGGAGGAGCGGGTAATGAACGCATTATTTATACGTCATGTGATACTTTTTAGGCAAATCATGTATTTAGTTGTTTACCTTTATGAAATAATAAAGCTCGATATTTACCGTTGTACAATATCAATCATCATCCCTAGACTGGGAGAAACATACTTTTCCTTACATATGCATGTGTGTTACATGCTTTTTGGATTAGGGTTATTAGCACGTTTTCCAATATGAAATAGATACTTGCTGGGGTTAGGGCTACCATATAATTGAACGTTAAAGTGAGCCTTTGTAAATGATATGCCATATATCGCGAGTCTTTAATCTAGCTACAAATCGAGAGAATACATGTGAGAACCAAGAACTACTTGTGAAATAGATTTCAATAGTTTTTTGGAGACTGTTTTTCAAACAACATGTAATTTTTTTCTAAAGTCTACGTTATACACCAACATCTCGACAGTTACTTTTCTTTCCTAAACTCTACGTTATACACCATCATCTCGACAGTTAGTTGATTTCCTTTCTTTTTTTTTTTTTTTTTCCAAACCACAAGTTATACACCATCATCTCGATACTTCGTTTTTTCCCATAAATTGTAGATTATACACCATCATGTCGACAGTTTGTTAATTTGCTGAACTCTACGTTATATAGTATGACATAAGTAATTCTTGTATCCTGTACTTTTCTTTTCATAAAGCCCTTAAGTCATTACACTTCTCATGAACCAAGCTTTCTTCTTTCAACCTAACCGATTTAGGGTGGGCCGGGTGGGTTGTTGCGTGATGTATAAGTCTCAGGTTATTAAACATCCCCATGAGTCCCAAACTTACAAGAGGTTGACAATGTACATTGTATATCGTAAATGCCGTTAAACGTAAGTTTTTCCTAACTTTCATATATATCATATATTTCCAAAATCAGTTTCCTCATCAAAGTCAATTCTTGCATCATTGATTATCAAATGGACTTTGAACTCTTGCAGTTCGAGTATGACAGATGGCTATTTAAAACTGTAAGTGGGGCCATTGCAATCGACAAGAGAATGAATTGCTCGCCAGGGAAATCACTTGATGCAAAGCTTTTCAGCCCAGAATTCTGGAAGTGGAAGCATAGGGTGCTATTGGATGCTTTAGAGCAGTTTGGCTTCCCATCTGTATTTGTCACAATCAGTCCATACGAGTGGTCGTTCCCTTGGGTCAAATGGCTTGAGAATATCACAGATGTGACTGGCAAATGTCCTACGAAACTCAGCGCATCGGAAACATTACACATCTCACATGTGTTAGCTCAACTGGTAAGAGGCTTCCTATGTGGGTTGAATGACAAAAGATGGAGAAATCATGCATTTCACAACACGAAGCATGACGTTCCCAATGTAGAAACGTACTTCTACATATTTGAATTTCAGCAAAGGGGAACCGTCCACTTGCATCTCTTGGTGTGGCTTAAGGATTTTAAGTCTATAAACACTGATGCCATAAGAGCGGATATTCCTTGGGAGAGGCCAGACATGGCATATTTAGTGACAAAGGTGCATAAATCTGACAAAGGCGTTGTTAACCTTCAACAAGAAGAAGCTACTCATTTCCAGACCGATGACGGCCAAACGGTCCTCAATCTCAAACACCCAGCTGACGCGTTCCAAATCAATCTTAGAGCTTATTTAATAAATGTACTTGGTGCATTGAAATGCTCTATGGACTTTCAGTCCACAGATGGAAGAGGTATGGTTCTCAGATACGTATCGGCTTACGTATCTAAATGGCAAGACTCCGTGCGAACCAGAAATGTGGCTAGCGTTAAGCGCAGTCAAACAAGCCTGGAATGGAAGCAGAACTAAGATATTCACAGCTCCAACGTCCAAAACGGTAATGGACAATGCCACAGCTAAGAAATACCGAGATCGTCCGTCCGCTCTAGAAAGCGTGACGCTATTACAATGGCTAAGAATGGTGAATCACGTTCCTAAGAAACCTGCTCCGTACAAAGAAGGCGTTACTTTAGTCGGCGTTAAATACGTATCGACTTTCACGCGTGAGTACTTCCTTCAACAAGTGGTCATGAATGTCCCTCACAGAAGCATAGCAGAGTTGACCCATCCTCACGTGAATGAATTACCAGAACAACTTCAGTTCTTCGCCGCAGCAATTCATCTATTACCAGCTATCTGGAATTGTCAAGTAGCTGTCGCTAGAAAGTTTGAAAGCGAAGGCCATAAAGACAGTTTCGTTGCAACCATGATAACCCACGTCGCAATGTTGCAAGATTTGTTAAAGCTATGGAAGCTCAGAGTAATTTCTTCTAAGAATCTCAACGCTGAAAGCTGTGTAGATGAACGAAGATATCGCTTAGATGCCGTTCAACAGCACTTTGTCGCCGTTGTGACAACAGCGTTAAAGAACCGAGAACAGTTTTATGAGACAGAAGATCATAGTTCTAATGACTTGCAAGAGAACGAAGACAGCGATTCCGACGATGATCGGGACGAGGCAGAATTAAGACCACAAAGCATTCACGTCACGGAACTGATTCCCAACGTCGATTGGCGAAAGTTGTTCTACGTGAAAGGAAAAGCTGGCACAGGAAAGACGTCCACTTTGTGCGCTACTGTCATAGCGAGCGATAACGATGGTTATCAGGTTATGGTTACCACTCCAACTGGTTTTTTGGCAACCAAGTTTAAACAAGAGTTACAAGACCACGCTACTTGCGACACCGTTCACGTGGCATTCCACGTACCGGTGGATCCAAATGAGAGAGCTAAGATCAATTGGGATTTATCTCGATATGACCTCATTGTCATAGATGAAATCTCGATGATACTTATTAGAATATTCGAACACATACTTAGGACAGTGCAAGATCTTCCTTTTAGACTAAAAGTGGTTTTTATTTCCTTTTTTATCGTGTAACAAGTTTACCATAAGAAAAAGGGATATGTAAACGGCAACAATACTAATGAAATATAAGTAATTTACTTGTCATATTTTAGGTGTTTAATGATGTTTGGAAGTCAATCAATAAATGTATAATAAATGAAAGGTTCTACCACCGTTCTACCACCCTAAGGTCACGAAAAACAGATATCAATTCTCTTGCCCCTCCTAACATCGTTTTCACCAACGATGTACCAATAGTCCATGCATTGCATTGATTATCTAATTTAGTATTATGTTATATCTTAAAATAAGCAAACAGAGATAATAATGGGTAAACCAGTTGCATGCCTTAAAAATATGAAACACTTGAAAAAGGTTAACCCAAGGCTCAAATATTTTGAATGGCTTAATGGACTCGGATGACACCAGTAGTGACAAAAAAGGATGAACACATCCAGCGATGTGTCTAGTGAGAACGTCTCTCTGTCTAAAATTTCAAAGTGAAATATAGTAAAGTCTGGGCCATTGACATGGGAGCTATTAAACTGACGAGCTATTAAACTGACTATTAAACTAAGATATTACTTCAGCTACTTGTTCCTTGTGTTGTTAGCTTTCTTACGACGTATTGATGTCGCAGTTTCGTTAAGGGGTTGTGGAGATATGACCAAAATTAAGAAATGCACATGTTCCCGCCATTTTGTGTCACGTGACATACAAGAACCTAAAAAATTCGTAGAACGCGTTGTATTCGTCCTTTTCGAATGAAACTTGGTGGCAATGTTTATCTTTGATAGCCAAATAACGTATCAGTAGGTCATGTGATATAAACAAACGGTTGCCTAGCAACTGTCAATCAAGTTTAAATACAATTTGTGCCTATTTCCTAGACCGTATACTGCGATTTTGTACACATATACGAAAGCACCATCCTTCTAAAGTATTATGGTGCAAGAATTATCGAAATCGGTTGAAAAGTAAAGGGGAAATGTTTTTTTAACAACCGGTAAGAGTAACGGGAAATGTTATTGTTTTAAATTGTTATTTCACCTTTATTTTTATCTAAACAAGATAAATAGACTTGGGCGACTAGCGCATGTCACACCAACCATATCGTGCCATGTCAACAAATTCTAATCTGTTGAAATATTACTATTTAATTTTAATCGTAATGCAGTCAAGCCTAGAGATTATTATTATTGCAATTATTGTTATATTATTGATATATGTTTTTTTTATGCTTGTGCCTAGTTCCATTATGTCAAAGAGATTTGTAGCACAAGAGACGGAGAAGGTAGTTGTTGATATGATACCAATAGCAGAAATACTGTATTTAGTTTTATACCGTTATTAAATAATGAAGATTGGTGTTTATCTTTTTACAGTTTGAGGTGAAGAGGATAAGGAGGGGGGAGATAGAGGTGAATAGGGTAGTGGTTTGTGTGTTTGATATTCTATTTTCATTACGTGTTCGCTGCTGTTTTTCACTTTTATTCTTAGTGTTTTACAAAAACCATGAAATTCTGTTTGCATTTGTAGGAAGTCCATACTGTTACAACTCGGGTGAGAGTTGTTTTCGCCCTAGATGAGGTAGAGGTAATTTAATAGGCATTTATAAGCAAAGATTTATATTATTTTAGAAATCTGTATTGAGTCGTATACTTTAATCTGTAGTGGTTAGTAATTCACCAAAAAAATTGTGTCAACTGTTATGACATAATCATGTGATATTTTTTACTATACCCTAGTTTGCCCTAGGGCTTACGGGGTGGAAGAGGTAATTTAATAGGCATTTATAAGCAATGTGACTATTATTTTAGAAATGTGTATTGAGTTGTATACTATAATGAAATATTAACGCTTGATTTTTACCTTTCAGGATGATCTCACGGACGAGGAGGTGGAGGAAGTGGAGGTAATTCACGATAGATGTTGTGTGTTATAATTGAATTAACATTCCGTTGTTGATGTTTAATCTGTAGTTGTTAGTAATTCACCAAAAAAATTGTGTCAACTGTTATGACATAATCATGTGATATTTTGTACTATACCTTAGTTTGCTCTGTGGCTTACGGGGTGGAAGAGGTAATTTAATAGGCATTTTTAAGCAATGTGACTATTATTTTAGAAATGTGTATTGTGTTGTATACTTTTATGAAATATTAACGCTTGATTTTTACCTTTCAGGATGATATCACGGACGAGGAGGAAGTGGAGGTAATTCACGATAGATTTTGTGTGCTTAAATATTTGTGGTACACTTCCAGCGCTCTAGATGCCAAGATGGAAATATTATAAATCAATGTTAAGTTGTTCTACATAAGCATGCAATATGCTTTCGAAGAGAGCAATAAAGAGCGAAAGAGGGCTAATCAGCTTATGGGAAAAAAATCACACAATCGAAAAAGAGAGGAAGTACATGTATGTAATTAATAAAGTATGCCTGCCAATAGGGCCATTCGTATCTACGAGAGGCAGTTAGCTGTGGCCTAACTAAGACGCAAAGTTCACAAAAATCTGCTATACGTGGGCTTTAATTAAGATGCGGCTTCAAATAGTTGCGATCATCAGTTTTTAACCGATGTACATGTACATGATCATTCGAGGTTTAGTCAAGCCCTAACGTATATAAGTATATGTAGAACTTAATTTGCAATGTCGTTTCTTAATTTCTTCACATTAACCCTATCTGTAATTGGGCCAACAGATTTTCTCCTGTTCACACATTGTCATATTCTTCAGTTTCAGGAATATGATCAATACACATCAGACGTCAATAACCTCATCAACGAAACATGCACCATCGGAAACGCTTTTATGCTTAAATTTATGGGTAGGTTATTGAAAATCACACCAAAGAAAAGGGAACGAATACCAGTAACGCAAAGAAGGGAAAGGACCACTTCAAGACAGATGAATACAAGGTCAGTTGTGCATGGTAGCTATGTAGTTATACTGCCGGATACTAGCAATGGCATGAATGATAAGCTTAACCTTTACATCTCTCTGCACGTAATTCTGTAAGTCAATGTTGGGTGACAGGGATGTACATGTATGTGTTGCGCACTGGATGTGGTCGGGGTTTTACTTTTAGGTAACATCTGTCATTGGTATACATTGTACGCTTCCTGTTCGATTTTCGATTGTTTTCTCTTTATTCTTGCCCAACATTTTTAGAAACGTTTTACGGGGAACTATTACGGCTTATCATTTCAAAAGGATGCGGCGTGCTGCACTCTAAGCGGTTGACTTCTAGCAACCTGTTTTCTTTGTACCATTTTCACACGCTCGGAATTATAGTAGATTTTCATTAATATGGCAGAAGGGAAAAAACGTACATAATTGACCTTTTTAAATTACTGATTGGCAGGAGATTGACGGCCAGGCGATGATGCTACTGTCACATGACGTCCTCGTGCAATTCACAACTCCTTACAGTAACAGGCTATGTCAACTGTTTAACTGCAGTTAAAACGGTTAAACAGAAGTCAACACAAAGTGACGTGGGTGTTGCAGAATGCCAAATCACTGATCACACTGGCTCAATAAAGTTAGTCCTATGGGCTAAATTTACTGGTAAAGTATCAAATGGCCAAACATATCAATTTGTTAATCTACGACTCAAGTCTAACAATGGTAAACTCCATTTGTCAACCACACAGGCTGGTTGTACAGTCTCGCCAGCACCTGCTATTCCTAATATAGTACCACCAAATGAACTACCAACATCTACAGTTACTGAACTATGCACTATCAATTGCATTTCCAAGCTATCATCATATAATATTTGCTTAAATTGCAAAAAGAAGGTTATAATATCAGACCAGAAGAAAATTGTCACTTGTGAGAGTTGTAATGCTACAATGCATAAGAGAAAATGTAAAAAGTCATTTTATGCTAAAGTTATGGTGGTAAATCAAAATGACCACACTATTCCCCTTACTTTTTTTGATAACTCACTTCAACAACTGATTCATATTTATAATGACACCAACAGTGATGGCCGTAGGTTAACTTATGAAACAGTCACAGAGGAAGATGTTATGGAAGTGATACTTGACAATGAGCAACTCAATATCACTTATGACGGTTTGAAAGTTATTGATGTAGCATTATAATCAATTGAACTCTTTCATATTCTTAATAGTATAGCTATTCTCAAGCACAATAGTGCTTTTATATAAATGGATATATAAAATTTAAAATTCATTTATGTAGCTCATATAGAAAGGTACTATTACATTAGAGTATTCGTTTTTTATCATTCCTTTCTAAATCTTTTTCTGGTCATTGTTATCACATATGACTTTTGTTTGGATTGAGTTTCTTGTATTTACTTGCAATGTAGTTTGCAACTATCGCAGTGTTAACCACTCCATTTCCTCACAACACCAACTTCAATATTGGGATCGAGTGCTTTAATATCACTATGAAACTGTTTACATTTCTTGTAAATTCATAATGATACTATCTGCTTTCTATCTGAAATGGTCGCAGCAATTAACTTTTGTCAAAAACCGCTAGTCCTAGAATTCTAGATAATCACAGACAAGATGGTTACCTGCAATCACTCTCTGTTTTGGAATCTCAAAAAGATTACGCATTCCAAGATGGCGGCGGCACCAGATTTTTTTACTCACCCCTCCCTAAAAGAAGCTTATTTTGCATATGAGCCCACCCCCAAGTGGATTTTTGAAGACTCCTGAAAAAGCCAGGAAAAAAAGCTTCCACTACGTTTTATATGCTGGCTCCATCGCTCCAAGGAAGGTAAGTTGTTTTCAATGTTAAAACTTTATCAATGAATTATTCACTGAAAGTTGTAATTTGATGCAATGCAAAAAAATGATGATCGGACAGTAAGATCGTTTTAAATTGATTTGATCATGTTTTCGAATTAATTTTTGCCATGGCTCACATGCAAAATATATTTTTAACTTGCAGGTTTGTGTGATCGATGATGGCAGAAGGAAACATGCGTGCTTGAGAGGATTCGTTGGAAAGTTTGAATGGGGATTTGGAATTGACAGGGATTTTGGCGGTTGGTGACTTTAGTTATGGTTTTGTTAAGGCTTTGTTTGAATTTTATGATCGTGGTTTTTTGTGTGGTTTGAACCGGCATAAGTTTATTGTAGATCGTTTTTTGACTGGGGGAGCTGAAAGTTTTTGTACGGTTGAGGTTTAGTTGGACATATTTTCAGTCTTAAAGGTGGCAAATTTGCGGAGATAGGTATTCAACAAGCTGGAAAAAGGGGAGTGTGTTTTGGTGATGTTGTTGATTGTTTTGTTGGTAGTCCAGGTAATTATGTTGGTGAAACGTAGAATTGGTTTGTCAGGTAGTTTGTTGAAAGGGTTGGTTGATGGGAAGGAGTAGTCAGTCATCAATGGGGGGTTTCCAAAGGAGGGGTCGTCTATCAGAGTTCTGTAGGAAATGGATGTGTACAGGAGGAGGAATTATTTTACGCTGAAGGACTTCGCTCACTGGTTTTCTGTTTTGTTTCATAAAGGGGTTAAGTACATATTATTTAAGATATTATTTCTGGGATTCGGGATGCTAAGCTTACACCAAGGAGGAGGGCTAACGATATTAGTATCATTAATAGTATGGATAATTTCCATGCAGAATTGATAGTACAGGGGAAGGGAGTAGTAGCACTAGTAGTAGTAGCATTAGTAGTAGTTGTTCAAGGAGTGAGATAGAGAATTGTTACTGCTCTGAGTGCTAGATATTAGGAGAGTTTGTCTGAGCTGGAGAGCCTTGTACGAGAGCAGAACAGAGAGATAGTGTGCTTGAGCGATGAGCTGGAGAGGACGCATGGAGAGGTGAAAGTAGCTATGGAACAGTGTGGAAGTAAGGAAGTACTGGACAGAGAGATAGTTGAGCTAAAAACGAAATATGAGTGTCAAAGTGCGAAGTCAGAGAAAGCTATGGAGAGACTTGGAAAGCCGAGTGCTAGGAATGCTGGAAAGAGAAAGAGAGGAGGAAAAGATACGAAAATAGATGAGTTGAAAAGAGAGCTGAAGAATAAAGAGGAAGAGTTGAGAGATGCTAAGTGGGAGGTATAGTAATGAAATCTGTTCGGTTTACACGGACTTGCTATCAATCAACGTAGGTTCTGCAAATGCTGAAAAGGTAATCCGATGTGTGTTAAGTAAGCTCAGCGGACTTTAACCCAGACCGATTACCTGGACAAACATTTGCAAAGTATATGTTCATCGAAGCAAGGGCATTGGCTCAGATCCAGGTTGCCGAAGTCCTTTCTGACCAATTTTGAAATGCACCTTGCATTCAGATGGAACAAGTAAAGCAGGTTTGCATTACGGAGGGGGAGGTTTTCACATTGGGTGTAAGGGAAATGGGGGATGTTTCAGTGTTTGTTTATTCCACGTGCTGTAGAAGGAGAGAACCGTGCCACAAAGGATGCTTGGACTTATATTTGCAGGTTTTGTTGCCGTCTCAAAGCGAATGTTAGTGGATGATCTCCTTGGTGGTAAGTTTCATGTTGTGACTAATGCGTTGAAGAGACAGACTGTCAGTGGTGTAAATACTAATGCTGTGTCAGAGAGAGATTTCGGGTTTGTAGACGATGAGAGAGAAATGAGAGAAAGCGAGAGCAAGTACGATTGTGATTGAGGGAAAGTTAATGTATCGTAAGAATGGAACAAGCAAGTGGCGAGATGAGTTGACAGAGGAGAAGGCAGAGTATATGAGGAATGCAAGAGGAGCGAAGGAGAGGCAGTTTCAACTGTACAGAGAAAGACGAGTTGTAATAAACAGTGGCAACTGTAAAACAGAGGAGGAGGAGAATGAGGAGTCACCTGAATCGCAAAATGTTTGAGATTTGAGGTTCAACGGTATGGCTACAAATGGTCATTTTGTTACACTGCGTGCAAATTCCTTACAATAAGGTAACAGTAATAAAATACCATTTTCGTTTGAATTTGTTGAGGCTTCCTTTACTTGTGGTATATGATGTAAGGGCCAAAGTGAAAGTGTTAGTTGTGTAGCATTTTTAAAACAACCACTGGGCCACGTTGTAGAAGGAGCTGAATTTGAAAACACCTCTAAATGGCACTTTTATATGGGAAGAAATTGACATTTTGTTTTAGGTACATGTAACAATAAAATGGCAGATTTGGAAATAGGTAGAATTTCACGAATCTAAGAAAGTGTCGTTTTCGTGAATCTGCACAAAGGTACATACATATAACGATGAATCAGTTAAAAATGTATTTTTTTCAGTGAGACAAATGAAACCTTGTTGCAAGAAGCCTTTAGGTTCGTATTGCGGCTTAAAGGTGACAGGGAAACAACGTTTTTTGAAATATTGATTGACAATTGTTATTTTGGAAAAACCGGGAAATAGTTTGGAAGAGGTTATACTTTTTAAGTTAAAGACATTTCCTTGTAGTGTGTAGTGTTGAATACAAAGGCTATTGGTTTTTTTCAAACCTTCTCCTTAATTTTTTAATAACAAAACGGTCTTTCGTGCACTGTCCTTCCAATCGGAAATAAATTGTTGTGATCTTGATAGTGACCCTGCTAGAAATCATGAAAGGACAACCTGACAGGAAAAGGAAATATATATTAATATGAGAAAACAAATTAATAAACATCAGTCGACTTGATCCTGCACTGAGCGCTAGTACGTAGTAAAGAAATACTAGCAAATTAAGACTAGCAAGCATTATAAAGCAATGGACACGGAGGAACTGAGATATTTCGAATTTCAGTGAGATATCACCACAACGCAACTTTCCCCTGAATTGAGTCAGAGTTCTCAATCCAGCCAAGTGATCTTTTACTAAACTCATTCACATTTACTACTGTAACAATCATCGCTTCAACGTTAGGCATTACCAATGCTACTACGTCTTCCACTGCTCCAGAACATGGCCATCATCCAATTCAGTAAACGCCATATCAAACGAATCTTAATACTCTGCCAACGCAACCACACTATTCGGTGTCAATCATCTGCAGTCCCAATGAGCTGTTCCCGTATACAAACCCATCGACCACTAATTCCGTTTACCAGTGTACGAGCCTATCCTCCGTAGATACCAAATCAGTATGCACATGGCCCATTTTACAATGTGATGATAATGAGAAGCTCTCGTTTTCCTTATGGCCCTTGTGTCCAACAACCAAGTCTGGCACCCAAACCACCACAAGAACCCACTCAGGTTGCAAACTCTTCACTTAGCCAAGGACCGCCGGATTTTATTGAAACGATACAAACATTACGACCTCAGTTGTATGACATGGCAGGATTGCAAGAATTAGAAGAGCCTCCCGAGGGAAGCATGTACTCCGCATGGCGAAAGTCTGTTGTTCAGGCATGGAAACTAGTAAGTATTTTCACTGCTTTATTGTACGAATTGACCAATGTAATTTTATTGCAGTTTTCATTTAATGTTTTTTATGGAATTCAATGGGCGTTACGAAAACTGAGAACCTCTCAGTTTCAGCCAGTCCGAACTACGAAAACTACAAGGCTCGGTGTAATTTTCTACATTGAAAAGATAGTTATCCTTTATCCATTAATGTAAATAAGTGGCAACGAATATATTATTGTCTTGTCTAAATTAATGAGGTTGCACCTAGAGGCGAGGCAATTGAAACAATTTTGCCGAGGAAATTTGGGGACGAATGAATGATTTTGTTGTAGAAGGGCAGTTCAATTGCAGATTTCAAGTGAAGTAATTTTAATTTCCTGCATCGGTATATTCAGTATTGAGTATCTCTACAGTATTGAGCAAATATCTGCAGGATGACATTTACTGCATGCAGATTGTGACGAATTCCGGATAATCGAGGTTCCCCAGATGCATTAAAAGAGGATGCTCAGTAGTATAGTCGGCGTCAGTTAAATACAACTTTTTCTTGTGCAACAAAACTCAAAAGGTTGTGAATGTTATGGACGCCTTTTTTCTTGCACAAGGGGCGTTATGAAGTGGATTTCTGAATTCACTTTATGACGCCCCTTGTGCAAGAAAACAAGGCGTCCATAACATTCACAACCTTTTGAGTTTTGTTGCACAAGAAAAAGTTGTATTTAACTGACGCCGACTATACTACTATGGGGTAACTAAGGGTCATTCAAAGTGTCACTAGACATTCTTGTACGTAAAATCCAACTTGATAATCCTATTAGAGATATGATTACATATAGTTATATCGATCTCTTCCACTATGGATTATATATCGTGCCTCCCTCTAGAAATTCTGACTAGGATCGTAGAGCATGCAGATCCTTGGTCATTCGCAAGCCTCTCAAGGACATCGAAAAATCTAAACGGTGCTGCATCTCTCGCGCGCTACAAAAACGTAGACCAAAGGTTCCGTAAACTAGCACTATGCTTGGGTTTGAGGTCTACTCATAGTGACGACGATCGAGACGAATTGGCTCGAACTTTCGGTATTTCCGCAAGCTCCATTGACGATAGCTTTTCTCTTCTCTACGCCAGCGAATATGGTGATCTTAATGCTGTTAAGTGGCTCATCAAGCACTTACGTTTCGATATGATGGACAGACACACCAATCACGTTCTACGCGCTGCCCTTGAGTATGGTCATCTTGGTATCGCTAAGCGGCTCATTAAGCACTTGCAGTTCACCAAAGAGGATAAGGCCGTCAGTTTTGCTATATTAGGTGCCAGTAGGAATGGTCATCTTAATAACGTTAAGTGGCTCATGCGACGTTTTCAGATAACCCTAGAGTATGAATGCATTGATCTTGCTATAGAATACGCCTGTAACAATGGTCATCTTGATATCGCTAAATGGTTCGTTAAGTGGCAGTACTCCCAGCTCACAGAGGACGAAAGGGTTGTACTACGCAACTACATGGATGCTCATTCTGCCACGTAGGAAGCCAAAGTGTCACTAGACATTCGCGCACCTAAAAAATCCAAACTTGAAGTATATGTTAAAGGAATGATTACTATACTGTATATTGCCACCGAATGGTATTAGTATATATTCTTTATTCCACGATATTAGCATTCGTTGTAATCTTAGTACGCATTAACACCATACAGATCAAACATGTCGAAGAAGGACTCGAACGTAGACACCGCAATAACTTGTGATTGGTTGATGAGAGGGAAGGATGCTAAATGTCCAAAGAAGATTTCGAAGACAACGAAGTTCTGTTCCCAGCACAACTACCAAATCTCAAAAGGCTGTGCCCCATATGTACCATGCTCGAAGTGCGGTAAAGGATGTCGTACTGATTACGAGCTTTGCTCAGGATGCGACCGTCTCACCATCAAGGTGAAGTCTTCCGGTGTCTATATAAGACGCGCTAAGAAGTCCAGCAAGAAGCTAGAGGATCCAAGAAAGGAGGAGCCAAACATGGTGGAACTGGAGGTAGCATTGCCCGCAGAACCAAGAGTGCTGGAACCAGTGGAAGGTCTTGGAGAGTCTCTCAACCATGCGCTCAACGAGGTGTTGGCTGCCTTGAGGAACGAGAAGGATGCTTAGGAATAGCCACGAAAAAAGAAAAAAGGAAGAATGAAGAAGGTCGTTGTGTGGCCCTCTTCATTCTTCCTTTTTTTTTTTTTCTATTGAACGTACGACATCTATAGTTGTATCATGGACGAGCTAGTCAGATTGTTTGGTCCTGGAATTCGTAGAAGCCTGAATATCAAACCACAAGTGGAACGTATTAACACCAGTGAAACATGTTCTGATTGTCTCTGTCCCTTGGAAGTACAAGGAACGGAATTCGTGTGTCCCACATGTGGTCTTGTTTCCGAGGTTGAACCATGTACAGAAACTAAGATCGACATTATTACTACTCGACTGCATATAGTAGGTCCGGACGGGTTTCAGTATCAAAGTGATCTAGACCGCGCAAAACCAAAGCAAAGCGATGATGACATAGAACTGAAACGACGAACGCTACTACAAGAACTACGAGCATACGACACTATTTACAAACAAAGTTATGATTTATCGTTCCCTATGAACGCGTTAGAAATCGTAGCCGACGCATTCACCCAAGTAATGAAAGTTTGTCTCAAGCGTAGTGATGCTAAGAAAAATATTTTAGCTGCTCTACTCTACCATGCATGCATACAATGTGGATTCGTCCGATCTAAAGGTGAGGTCGCTCGCTTCATGCAACTAAGAAACGAAGGCATCCATAATGGAGAGGTCTTCATACGTTCTCTGTGTGACGACGATAAGATTGATGTAGACTTGGATGCTGAGCGCATAGTTCCTCACATTGCGACGACTTTCCTACAACTAGATCTTGTAGGAGTACCTAGGGACGTTCAACAAATAGTCCACGAGGTCGTTACTAAGGCAATGGAAAACAATATAGGCCCCAAATCAATGCTTAAGACGAAAGTCGTTGGAGCAAGTTACGAGGTGCTACGTCGCTCCGGATCGTCTATGTCTTTTAAGGATGTCGTTAAGCGATGTGGCATATTTGGAAATGCGGTCAAGCGTTTTGTCAAGGAGTTGTCTTCTTACCATTCCCACTTCGAACCAATCTACACTAGACATAGGCTAACTAGCAGTAGGACTTGGCAAAGTGAAAGTGAGAACCATGTTCGTTCCTTTCATAGGAAACGTTGATTCTTACATTCCAAGTTTTTCTCGCATTTCCTTTTGCACTTCTTGCTTGAGTTCGGCTCGAACCCGATCCGTGCTTTTTTCACCTATGGAAGCCTTGCGACGAATTTCAGATCTCATGATCTCATACTTATTCGCTTCGTTCAGGATGAGACTGTATTCAGAGTCGGATATGTTTTCATCGCGTAAGGCCTTCGATACTAGATCGCGAATCGTATTGATTTTCGCCTTTGCCAACATAGTTGTCCTTTCATGCTTAGAAACCTTCATTCCTAACTTCTTAGCTCCAAGGGTTGTAGATGCTGAAATTAATCCACATAGTCCACCAATGACTCCAAGTGGTAGACCAATCACTATTCCAACCCCAGTCAACGCTGCGCCCAATCCAGATCCAGATAAGATCACAGATAGACCTCCAGTTGCCACTGCGATTCCATGAACTATTCCTTGAGAACGTGCATATTTCTTGCGCACACCTTCGTAGTGCCTTTCTTGAACTTCTATATCCGAAAGCGTGTCTCGGATCGTTTGCAGTCTAAAGTTCTTTCCAGTGTCACTAGCAATTTGTGGATAGATACTTGGTGCTGAGGGAAACGGTTGAATCGAGTCGCCTTCCATTGTACGTTATACATATGACTTACTCAAGCTTCAACACGTATCGTATAGGGCGACCCAGAAAGTCTACGACGTTACCTCCTTCATCGCGGGCTGTCAGGCGAAGGCTGTTTCTCATCGTCCCTAGAGCTCGAACTGGAAGTAGGAGAGTCATAGAATAGGTCATTTCTAAGAACCAGGCCCCTCGTACTTTTAAGTTAGCTAGTACAGTCGAGCGTTTTCCCTCAAGGAGTGAGAACTTGGGATCCACCGCATCACAGTGGATACGTATTGATTGGATGTCTTTTAACACCAGGTCGTACTTCCCCACTTTTAGTGTTACGTTTCCGTCCTCCTCTTCGTTTCCTTCGATACTAAATAGTTTGCAGAGATTCTTACTGAACTTGATTGGTTTCATTACATCTAGGATCCAATACTTTCTACCGGGTATGTCCGTAAATTTAACGATAAAAGCAGTGACTGCAGGGTTAAAGAGAGGCATGATGGTAGGTACGTTGTAAGACCCTGGTTCGATTTCGTGTGGGAACCCAATACCCTTGACTTCCCACTGAAACGTGGCCTTCTCTTTTAGATTCAACCAACTGTTCTCAATGGTGGTTTCGAGTAGCGAAATATTATTGATAATAATTGGGTCGTCGAAGTAGACCGTATGGTCGGATGATGTGGTGGTGACATTAAGGATCGTCATTATATGTTGAAGGTATAACTGTATATACGTATAGCTTCAACATGAGGAGGTCCGGAGGTCTTTTCAGTTACCATTACGAAGGGAAAGACGAAGAGGAAGAGTTCCCAACACCGAATGCCAATGTACGGTCAAAGGCTGAGAATCAAGCTAGGAGAGAGAATCAAGCTCGGATAGATAGAAAAGATGTGGAAAGTAGAGAGGTTGCAACCTTGAATGCCAATCTGTTGGTGAAGTTCAAGAAAAGATATCCACATGCAGATCTTCACAAGTTCTATGTCTCTACGGAAGTGAACGGTCCAGGCAAATATTCGACGAGTATTTGGTTTCGAGATGGAGATTCTAGCTATGTCATTTACGGCAATGATGTCTCAAAGTTACCTGCAGTCACTCAAAGACGCATCGATGACGCATTGTGGGATGTGCATAAAGGTTTCCCATCTACGTTGACCCTAGATAGAAGTGCGAAATATCCTATTACAGCAGTTCCTCCTACTGGACCGGCACAAGATATCGATCTCACTAATCTATGGATATATGCCACCTCAAAGAATAGGTTCAAAGCAGGCGTTCGAAACATATTCAAGGAGACCGTCGTAAAGCATATGACAGCAAATGAGTCCTACCATTGGTTACATGGTCCGGATTTCAAATATTGGCCTCAACAATTGAATTTCGCAACGTGGTGTGCGACTTCTGGATGTGGAGTGTCATTGTTTGATCCTATTTTCAAAACGTATCCACCAGTCGTTCAGGGGTTCCTACGATTTCACGTTTATTTCACAATACGAAGAATTCTGCATGAACTTGGTGGTGCCAATGGAGTTCCTTTACCTGGTAACTCTCATTTCAAGCAAATGGATAACCTCTATAACAAAGCAGCTCTTGAGAAATTGTGCATTGAATTTGGTATATCTCGAACACCAGATTTCCCACCAGACTTCCGATGGCACGGAGGTAGGAATCACGGATTAGGAGACGTATTCCTTTTGTATGGTGATGGCTACAAGAACGTCCACGTAATCCGAAGCTACGACAAGGAAGCAGACACATGGCCCAACCACAATAACTTATTTGCAGACGAGAAAGGCAGTGTGGACAAGGGCGATCTAGTATCCTTTATTCGGAACGACGAACACGAAGGAAAGCAATACAATTGGTTTACGCCACCAATCGGAAAGGGTTTGACAGATGCTGGATTGGGTAGGTTGAATAGATCTGTCGAGGCTTTTGGACATTGCATGCTTGGTGCTCAAGCCGACTTGAACGGATCCATCATAGATAGCCATAACGTCAAAGAAAAGTTTAAGAGCTTAGTCGAAGACGCTATTCTCGAAAACGACTTAGTGGTGAGCTACAAAAACTATCTTACCGCTATAAAATCAACGCATAAGAGGCTCGATCTAGCAATAGCTGTAGGCGTGCGATTATTGCCAAGCGATCTAGTGTACTATCTTGGTAAGAAAGATGGCTATAAGAATCCAATCCCGAAAGCTACGAAAGATATGGTGCTAGGCACTAACGACATCAATGCAGAAGGCAAAGGACATTCACCTCTTCCTATGAAAGGCCCACCAGATAAGAAATTGGTGCAGCCTCTCGAGACGCACAAGAAACAAGTTCCTGTACCAAAGGCAAAGGCAAAGGCAAAGGCAAAGGCTGGCTCACAACATGAGATTAATCTCGCAGTGACATCCATTGCCGCAGCTGGAATTGCATGGATGTTGTTTCGTTAACGTCGTTTGTATTGCTCTATCGTGATCACCACTATTGCTACGATGAATAACCAAACGTTCTGTGCTAGTACTCCCAGAGCTTTACCAGCCATAGTAAATATGAAACTCGCAATCGATCCAATCATTCCAGGTAGGATCTGTCCAAGTTTCTTTCCCATTTCTTTCAACAACCCCCCAGTCGTTTGCAATCCCTTCTTTACTGCATCTGCTGCTTTATCAATACCAGTCTTTATTGGTTTCGGTACGGATTTCGACAACAGGGAAACTATCGTACTAACGATAGCGCCAATAGAAGTTACTACTGCAAGAACGGTCATTCCATGCTTTCTGAAAATGTATTTGATCCTTTCACGTAGCGACATACGTTTTAGTATGGCTTCTTCTTGACGTTCGAGTAATTCTATTTCGTTATGGATGTGTATTTTCTCTTCCTTAGCCGCTTCCTTCTGGTCCTCAGTTGACGTTAGATCTTGAAGTATACTATCTTCCATTTCGAGATGTTCAATGGCCTTTTCTTGACCTTGGAGGACTTGTTCTGCTCTTTCTGCATCCGTAGGGCCTAGGGCAAATTTGAGATCCTTACCCATACTTTGGTATCTTTCACCCTTCACTGTGGTCAAAGGTATGGGCTTCTCTTTACTTCCAAGTGCGTGAAGGTAGATTCTACCCCGTTCCTTATCGGCATCCCATACTTTAGTTATCTCAAGGTCTCCACGAATCCCTACATCCGCATAGTGTTCCCATACAGCATCGAATAACATTTGTTTCGTTCTATCCGATATGCCTGTTTCGAAGAATACGTGGCGATCGCTAAATTTAGGCCGTTCGATTCTATCCTCATCCAGCAATTCACTAAGCTCTCCATCTGTCAATGACGTTTCCTGATACTTCGGTCGAGCACCTTCTTCATTATAATTGCGTCTAGTTTTCAGGTTGAGTGATTCACTAGGATCCACATTCGTAGAGTCTGACGCCAATTTCCGTGTTTCTTCATTGACAGTATCATCGTTGTCGTAGTCTCTTCCTCTTTCAGCTTCATCAGTTCTTTCATCATACCTACCCTCAGAGGCCATGTTAAACATAATTATATATATAGTTATATTCAACATGATCTCATCGAAGTTGGATCCCACACAAGTACGAAGAGAGCCTCATGCACTCAAGGCTCCACGAGACTTGTATAGGAAAACTTTCACTCGATCATCTGCCAATCCAGGTGAGACTCTATACGTAGAAGTTCCAAAGCTAGCAGAAGATGTAGTACTAGTACCGGGCAGCTTAGCGCTATTGGGCGACATCGTACTATCTGGTGGACATGCGAATAACAGAGTCGTTTCGAACGTTGGACGCTGTTTGGTCATGCGTAGAATCTGTAGGATGGGAGCTGAAACAGTAGAAGACCTTGTCAGGCCAGACCTCCTACAAACATACTCCGATATATACCTATCTACGCAGGAGAGAGAGTCTAGAATACAACAAGGCATTCAATCAGAGAACTTGAATAAGCTACGCTCGAAAGCTGGTGACGCAAGTACTTCATCTGCTGCAGACAACGCACTCCTAACTGCATGTGGTTCAAAGTATAGGATTCCATTAGATGTTGACATTCTGACACAACATGGAGTTCTATATCCACATGCCTTAGAAAGTACGATTACATTCGAGTTGACTCTAGCGTCTGCCAACGAGGTTGTAATTGGATCGGATACGACGAAGATAGGTACGTACCAACTTACCAACATCCAACTAGAATACGAAGCAATCAGGAACGAAACGCTGGCTAGTAATGCACTTCACAAATATGAAATAGGTGCTGCATTCCTATACAACTACGCTGTTCACTTCAAGACAGTAGATATCGCTAAAACCTCTGATACTTTGATATCTCAAAACGTTAATGTTCCACGACGATCCTTTGCTGGACTACTTCTACTATTCATAGATCCACCTACCATTGGCACGCGAGATAGTGAAGCATTCTCGAATCCAGATATCTTGAAGGTAGAAGTAGATGTCAATGGGATTCCCAACAGACTCTTTCCAAGCGGCATGCTTCCCCTAGATTTCTGGGAGGCTGCAAGAAGCTGGTTTGGTACACCCAATACTTCTATGACTCCAAAGAAGTTCTTTGAAAATAGATTCTCTATTCTAATCGATTGTCGCACAGCAAAAGATTCCACCGTTCATGGTGATGGCTTGGCACAAACCGGCAGTGGAAAGGACATCGACATTCGCATACATAGAACTGCTAAGGGAAGTGGAAATGTGAAAATGCACATCTATGTCCTTGCGGATGCTCAGGTCACGATATTGAACAGATCTCTGCAGAGTATATTATACTGATGGATTCTCTCGTAGAGCACGTGCCGTTCAATGCACTCATAGTCGGTCCAACGAATTGTGGGAAGACTGCGTTTCTCATAGAACAACTTCGTGGAGCATTTCGTGGTAAGTTCGATTACATAGTACTGATTTGTCCTACGTATGCCCACAACAAAACTTATCGTGGATTTGCAAATCGAGATCCTCGTTTCTTCGTCATATCACCACCGCAGGATGCCATCGATGCTACTTTGAGTATTTGCGCAACATTTTGGTCAGGTACCAATACTCTATTGATTCTTGACGATTGCGCCGCATCGAAGGACGTAAAGAAACGAACTGACAAGCTAGTGGACTTAGCCTTTTCTGCACGACATATAGGGATTTCCGTTTGGGTGCTGTCCCAACAACTAACGAGCATATGTAAACCCTTCCGTGAGAACGTAGCTATCGTAGTAGCGTTCCATACAGCATCGGCCGTAGATGGTAAAAAGATATTTGAGGATTATGGAGGCTCTCAAGAATGTAAAGAGTTACGAATGATACTTGGATCCCATAAGTTCGCTCGCATGTGCTTCTGTCTCCGTCATCCTTTCGAGGTAGTGTTAGAGCTCCCAGCATCTATAACATATTATGACTGATAAGGAAATACTCGAGATATTCGGTGAGGACGTAACAGGTCCACCACCAACCGATCTAGACGTTACGTCAGACAATCGTGAATCACTTTCGATCTTAGCCGCAACAGGCGTAACGAAAGAATACTTAGGTAAGAACTTTTCTCTAGGAGACATCTCTAGACTTCCTGAGAAAGAAGTAGACAAGTTGCATAGGAGGTATCAGGCCGTTCTAGCTAAGCAAGTAACGAAAGGCTTAGTCGACGGTGTGACACGTCTAGCTACCCGCCTAGTTGCCTACCTAGTACCAATAGATTCTCAAGAAGCCCTGATCAAGGACCTACAAGAAGACCCTCTAGTCCGCAACGAAATCAGTGCTGCGACTGGCCTACTATCGCTCAAAGCCGGTCGCCTTGTAGCTCTAGCTAGCGTCCTATTCCACATATCTGGTCACGTAGTCATTCCTGGTACAACTGTTGAACCTTCACATATACCTACTATATCGAAGCAAGATGGAAGGACAGACGGATCAGATAACTGCGAATCCTCCGACGACTGCACCAACTAAGATAAAAAACCCAAAGCGCGTCGCAGCTGGAAAAGCACTAGCGTTAAGCAACAAACTCGCTAAAGAAGCTCAAAAGAGAGAGTTGATGCGCGAAAGCGAATCATGTAAAGAAGTCGACGTAGAGAAAGGTCGGTTCGAAAGCCTGACTATCCTCGCAGTCATTGGTACTGGCGCTACATTGTTTGGCACGTACTTTGCGTACAAGAAGTATGTAGATGGTAATAAGCGTGTTGCCACCGTTAGCACGACACAACCTGCAGCTCCGGCAAAGCCAACGGCACTAGACATGGAGTAACACTTAAAGACTCGAGATCATAGTAGTATATATCTAGATGGAGAAGGAATTGACGAAGACGGCAACCGATGCAGTCAAAATCGTTGGACTCGCTGCTGGTATTGGGTGGATCGTAAAAAAGACTACCAAGGAATCTATGCTTAGCGATCCTTCTTCTTCCCTAGCGAATTACGCAAAGTGGACTGCCGTGATACTTGGTAGCTTATACGCAAAGGAATATCTTGAGAAACAACTTGAGAAAGAAAGAAAAGCCCAAACCTAAATCTTGAGAAACAAAAGATCATACCATAATGGCGGCAGCAATTGGAATGGCCCTCCTCGGGGCTATATTGAATGCAACGGCATTTACTGGTGGTGGCATACTAGCTAGAATGCTTGGAAAAGATGGTGATGTAGATGCAGAACGAGAGAGACACGATAGGGCCACCGAAAAACTAGAACGTGAAATGAAAGCGTATAGAATCAAACGTCAAAGCTTATATGACTATGCACAAGAGCAGGAAGGTCTTGAACGCAAAGCACACAACGATCAAAGAGATACCAACGAAGCCTTAGTGCGATCCGATAAGTTACGTAAGGCGCTTAAACGTCTCAAAGAGATGAAAGAACCCCGCTTATCTGACTACTACAAACCCTCAAACAATCAGAAGACTGGTGAGTTGCTCTACGTTGGGGGTGGAATGCTAGGCGTTGGATACACTATTAGTAAATGGATATAGATACTACTAAGCTACTAGTAAGTTACCTAAGCTACTAGTAAGTTACCCTAAGCTACTGGTGAGTTGCCCTAAGCTACTAGTAAGCTACTAGTAAGTTACCTAAGCTACTAGTAAGCTACTTAAGCTACTACTAAGCTACTACTAAAAAAAAAAAGGAAGAATGAAGAGGGTCGCGCAACGACTTTCTTTATTCTTCCTTTTTTTTTCATCTGTTGAAGGTTAGAATGTATAGATGTATGATGGATTCTAAACTTGCGAATATCTTCTATGGGCCTATGGGCTATTGGAAAGGTCACACTGCAATTGGCAAGCTATCGGTAGCAGCGAAAGCATCAGAAGACGTGGCTAGGAGTTGGTTGGAAAAGCAATCTATGTGGCAAATATATCTACCACCACCAAAACACATTCCACGACCACATTGGACTGTATCGAAACCAAATGAAGTCCACCAAGCTGATTTGATATTTCTACCACACGATCGACCTGGGCGTGGACGGAAGCTATACAAGTACGCATTGGTAGTAATCGACGTAGCTTCTCGATACAAAGAAGCCGAACCTTTGGCATCTAAAGATAGTGGTGAAGTTGCTGCGGCATTCGAACGAATCTATAAACGTAGTCCACTAGAATGGCCAAAGACTTTGCAAGTAGATCCTGGTAGAGAATTCATGGGACGTATGTCTGAAACGCTAGAACTACATGGTACGAAAGTTCAACGAGGTGAGGCTGGTAATCATAGAGCGCAAAGTTTTGTTGAAAGAGCAAATAGGACTCTAGCTGAGAGATTGTTTGGATATCAATATGCACAAGAGATGGTGCTTACTTCGGAAGGATCAGATGAGCGTAGTAGAGAATGGGTAATTCGTTTACCAATGGTTATCAAAGCCATGAACAGTGAGGTGACTCGTTTGACTGGTAAAGAGCCTTCTAATTCTGTAATGGCGCAACAAGTAGATCTGAAGACTCCTACGTATTCGCGCACCGTTGGATTGAGAGAAGAGCGTCTACCATTCGACGTTCTAGTTCGATATCTTTATGCACCAGGAGAATTGGAAGGAGGTGAAAAACGTAGAGCTACTGATCCTGTGTGGAGTTTGCAGATATACACCATTTCGCGAAGTGTAGTATCTTCGGGACAGCCTGTGCTTTACTACCTTGCGAAGGAGAAGGACGCACCCAAACGTGGATTCGTTCGTGAAGAGCTACAAGTCGTTCCTAGGGATACAGAACTACCACCAAAAGGAATTCTGTTTGTACCTAGACGCTAAACAGCGTACTCTATTGGCTCGGTGTGGATTCCATCGGGAAGAACGCGTCTTTTGTCGTAGTAAGCCGATAGCCCAAGCTTCCGTTGTTTGTAGGTTGCTATGCCTTCTGGCGATAGTCGGAAGCCTCGGTTATTTGCCATGTCGATACTACCCTGGAGGGCTGCTTTGAATCGTTCCCACGAAATGTCGTTGTGCCGTCTAGACATACCTTTAGCGGAATACTTCTTGCTGCCACCTGTATCGACGTAGTAGGCTTTCGAGCATAGGGCAATGGCGCGCTGTCCTTCGAATTCGAGTTTGAAGAGTCCTGGTGTACGACTGCTCCATTCGTCCCAAGCTAGCCATTCATTCCTTTCGGCTTCGAAATCTTCTCGCAGTTCCGGTCTTACAACCTCATCGAGGCTATTTCCCGAGATGGCAATGTAGGCACTGTCTGTGTCCATCTGTATATATTCGAAATCATTGCGATCAATGTACTTGTCGATGAAGTCATAGTAGAACTCAAGCATACGCAGCTTTGCGAGCTGGTACACAGCGATACCTACTTGGAAAGGGCGTTTGATTTGGATCTGGTCCTTTCGGCTCTCGAGTTCATATGCATCACCAATCTCTTCCAGGTCTTCGAACCAAACACTTCGCAATGCTTTGTCCACAACCTTCTCATCTTTTGTATAGGTGACCTTTGTTTGGCGTCCCAAGTCTTCGAGCAACTTTCCATAGGCGCTGTTTCCTAGCAGCTTGAACACATCTGCCAGCAAAGCCTCACCTTTATCTTCATCTCCCATACGACGTGCCTCAGTGACTTGGTCCACGAACCATCCGAAGATTTCTTTGGGTTCGTAATCTATCGTGCGGTAGACAGCAGTGATCACTGCGCCGTGATCTACATACCAAAGTAGAAGAGGAGCATAGAGTAGCAACTTCTTTCCAGAGAGACTTCCAACTAACTTCTTTTCCTCGCTGAGCTTTCTACCTGTCTTTGTGAGGTAGGCCAACATTTCTGGAGGGATTGCTTCTTTGGGGATTTTCTTGTTGTAGAAGAAGGGTGGCATCTCCTCAAATTCCTTCCACAATTTCTTTGGTATCTCGATGTCTACTTCTGCATATCCAAACCACGTTCCACCAAGTAGACATTCAACGAATCCTTCGGTGGCTGGACCTGGATCGTCATAGTGCACAACCTTTTCTTTTCCACAAGGCATTTCGAATTCCATGGTAGAAAGATATAGGGCGTTGGCATCGTATCCAAGAATCTTACGACAAGTCTTAGTTCCTCCCTGATGACTACGAATCTTAGTCACTCCTGCTTCGTGGAGTCTGGTGAACACTATGCTTGGACCTCCCACGACAGCGTCTTTCAGCATGCGGTAGGCTTCCTTACTTGGAGCGTACATCTCAGCTCCCCTTTCTACACTACCTCGAAGTAGGAACTGTAGTGAGACTCCTGGAATGGACACTGCGTCTTTCAGCATGTCTACTCCTTTCTCGTGATAGAAATCTCGCATCTTTTCGAGTGCCTCTAGGAATGGAACTACATCTAGGTCGTTGTAGTATCGTAGCCAGTCTGCAAAGGTTTCCATTCCTTTGTCGAGAAAGGTGCACTCACAGTCTTCGAACTCTGACATAGATAGTAGATGTTCTCTTTTCAACTTCGAACCCCACTCTGGATAGTCTGGTAATCCAATGTGATCCAACTTGTCTGGAGAATCGAACCACTCATATGGGAAGAAACTCTTTTGCGATTCGCATCCATATGCCTTGATCCAACGTTCATAAGAAGTTCCAGGTCCAAGGTAGTTGATCACATCAAGGAAACGGAAATCTGGGGTCAATAGGAACATAGTGGAATTGGCTTTCTTTGCTACCAGGATCTTTGAACAGGTGTCGGCAATGATTCCTACGAAGTGCTCCCTGATCAGATTAAGATCGTACCTGCCAGAGTTGAATCCCACTACTGGAACTTGGCGGATCCATTCGTCGATCTTCGCTTGTTGTTTCTTTGGTAGGGTGTCAAAAGAGAATTCAGGTGTCTTGGGGCAGAACTGTTCTGCAATGACTTCTTGGATCGCTTTCGCTCTTCGCTGGAGTTCTTCGACGAAGGCTTCGATGAGTTCTTTTGGATTGCGTCGACAGATGTGGGTTGACTTTCGATTGTATGTGTCGGCAATTGATACTGATATTGGGACATGGACGTTTTCGATGGTCAGGTGGTCTGTTGGTTGTCTTCCTTTCGTTGTATCGAGATAGGCTTCGAAATCGTAAACTATGAAGTGTGGGTAGACAGTTTGTGTTGGTGTGGGGACCGGTTTGTTTTTCTTCTTTGTAGAGCAACCCCAAGCTTCCACTACTGTATAACCAGCTCCTTGTAGCTTTGCCGTTCTTTCACAGGTCTTGAGATAGAGCCTCCTTTCCCTAGGGAAGCATTTCGGGCAGCCATGGAAATAGCATCCATGAAATTGAAAGATGGTTTTCGAAATAGGTTCGTAGCCGTCGACCGGCGCTCCTTCGATCCAATGCTCTCCACCATGCCCACAAGCTGCATGATGAATGTGTTGTCCAATCCTTTTGGTTTCGCGTTCCAACCAGCATAAAGCGACTTTGCTGGCTGTGCTCTCTGGCCAGAAGGCTTTTTCGTATGCCGACTGGGGTACTGTGATTACTTTTCCGGGGCAAACGATCTTTGTTTCGCCACGCCTGCAACGATCTGCATGACGGTGAAGGTCTGAGGCTTTCGTGAACCGTTGCTTACAATCGTTACATACGTAGATGTGCCCTAGCTTGTTGATGTTCTTGATGTAGAAGGCATGTCCGTCGTATATCCCAATCGTCATCGTATGCTTGTAGTGAGCTGCATGTCGCGTCAGATGCCAAGCGCCGTCCTCCGTGGGTTCATACACCCGAATACCGATTCCAAAGTGTAACTCGACTTCCTCCAGCTGGTCTAAGGAAGTTCTGGGAACGTCTTGTGTGGGTGCTGTCAGGCGATAGAAGTTCTGGGCAAGTTTTCGAGCTTTGACGCAACACCTATCTACTCTTGCTCCTTCATGCATGGCAAGGCAGCGCCAAAGACATAGGTTGTCGCCATATCGATCAAGGGCAAGCATTCCTTTCTTAAGGCGAAGCCATTGGGGCAGTGGACCTGTTCCCAACAAAAGCTGACGATCGATCACGACTTTGACATCTACGTAGATCCAACGAACGAAGGCCCATTGGGTATTTGGTCGAGTGATGTTGTCGGGATTCAATCGAGCTGTCTCCTTGCTATTGATCCACTCTTCTGCATCTTCTAGGATGTTCACCCATGGAGAGCCTGGGACAGTCTTGGAGAATAGAATCACGCGTCCGTCATTGACATTGCGAATGCGATAGGTGTAGCTATAGCGTAGGTAGAAGCTGGTGGTTACCTTTGCAACTAACTTTTCCATGATCCTAGGAGTCAAGTCTCCTGCCACACCTTGGAAGAAGCGCCATCGGATAGTACGGCGACCTATCTCCATCCCCTCGAGCATTCCATCTCTCTCCTCTAGAATGGCACCTGCCTCTCGAGCTAGACTCCGTGGAAGTGGTTCACTACGTGGTCTCACCATTCTCCCTTCGATATAACTATGTGTTAGGATAGCTTTAACAGGTACTCGAATTTGGATTTTATGTGTAAGGACGTTGCAGCGATATAATTATATGTAATTATATCTCTAATAGGATTATCAAGTTGGATTTTATGTACAAGCAATCGATGTCGATATAACTATATGTAATTATATCTCTAATAGGATTATCAAGTTGGATTTTACGTACAAGAATGTCTAGTGACACTTTGAATGACCCTTAGTTACCCCATAGTAGTATAGTCGGCGTCAGTTAAATACAACTTTTTCTTGTGCAACAAAACTCAAAAGGTTGTGAATGTTATGGACGCCTTTTTTCTTGCACAAGGGGCGTTATGAAGTGGATTTCTGAATTCACTTTATGACGCCCCTTGTGCAAGAAAACAAGGCGTCCATAACATTCACAACCTTTTGAGTTTTGTTGTACAAGAAAAAGTGGTATTTAACTGACGCCGACTATACTACTTGCTCAGTACTCTAATTTAGCAGTCCTGTCCTTGAGAGAAACGTCAGGTGTCAGTTAGGCTTAGATTAATTCTTGTCATGTATTTTTGACCCCTCGTGTCATCAATATTAGGGTACATCATAAATGTCAATCTGTAAATCTGTGCTCTAGAATTCGATACCTACATGTATATACCCCTGCTTATAACAACAAAAAGTTGTACTGATCGATGATATATCAATTTGATCATATTTGTTTGCCAATTTCAACCTTTTATTTCCAGCATTAAATGGCCCATTACCTCATAGTTGCAAAGCTATCGAACAGATGTTTCGCATTGGTTTTACGACTTGCTGAAAACCACGATAAAAAAAGTCATGCAACATTATTGTCTGGACATGTACAAAAAAATCAGAAAGCGAGAAGTATCATCTTCTATTCAATAAATTTGAAGGAAGAAGGACCTTTTGAGGATTTAAGAAAACATTGGGTGTGTATTTTTATTTTTACAACTGAATTTACAATTCGGTTAATATTTTAGTGATATCATGCATTACTGAAAAGTGATGTCAATTTTTACTGATAGCAGGAAGAAAAGACCAACCAGCAAAGTAGACAGAAGATGACAACAAGGAGGTAAGTTGCAGCACACAACAACACTTTGACAGAAATAATACAGTGATATAAAAACTGAGAAAATGAAAAATGGAGACTTTTTAAAACTATTTTGGGATCACATTTTTTTGCTTGTGATTTGCAGATGGCACATGAACTAAGCAGGTTAAAACAAAGAAATGCAGATCTTACAGTGAAGCTCGAACAAGTACACGCAATAAACAAACGAATAGTTTGGGTCGCCATGTACTGCAGCACAATAGAAAGCTGAAATGAATATATTCGAGTTACAAAACTTTTTACAAAACAAACCCACTGTAGTTGTTTTTTTGTCGTACCTCTTACTACCCTATACACTTCGCTTAAGTTATTTCGTTATTACATTGATGCTTAAATATTTGTGGTACACTTCCAGCGCTCTAGATGCCAAGATGGAAATATTATAAATCAATGTTAAGTTGTTCTACATAAGCATGCAATATGCTATCGAAGAGAGCAATAAAGAGCGAAAGAGGGCTAATCAGCTTATGGGCTAATCAGCTTATGGGAAAAAATCACACAATCGAAAAAGAAAGGAGGTACATGTCATTAATAAAGTATGCCTGCCAATAGGGCCATTCGTACCTACGAGAGGCAGTTAGCTGTGGCCTAACTAAGACGCAAAGTTCACAAAAATCTGCTATACGTGGGCTTAATTAAGATGCGGCTTCAAATAGTTGCGATCATCAGTTTTTAACCGATGTACATGTACATGATCATTCGAGGTTTAGTCAAGCCCTAACGTATATAAGTATATGTAGAACTTAATTTGCAATGTCGTTTCTTAATTTCTTCACATTAACCCTATCTGTAATTGGGCCAACAGATTTTCTCCTGTTCACACATTGTCATATTCTTCAGTTTCAGGAATATGATCAATACACATCAGACGTCAATAACCTCATCAACGAAACATGCACCATCGGAAACGCTTTTATGCTTAAATTTATGGGTAGGTTATTGAAAATCACACCAAAGAAAAGGGAACGAATACCAGTAACGCAAAGAAGGGAAAGGACCACTTCAAGACAGATGAATACAAGGTCAGTTGTGCATGGTAGCTATGTAGTTATACTGCCGGATACTAGCAATGGCATGAATGATAAGCTTAACCTTTACATCTCTCTGCACGTAATTCTGTAAGTCAATGTTGGGTGACAGGGATGTACATGTATGTGTTGCGCACTGGATGTGGTCGGGGTTTTACTTTTAGGTAACATCTGTCATTGGTATACATTGTACGCTTCCTGTTCGATTTTCGATTGTTTTCTCTTTATTCTTGCCCAACATTTTTAGAAACGTTTTACGGGGAACTATTACGGCTTATCATTTCAAAAGGATGCGGCGTGCTGCACTCTAAGCGGTTGACTTCTAGCAACTTGTTTTCTTTGTACCATTTTCACACGCTCGGAATTATAGTAGATTTTCATTAATATGGCAGAAGGGAAAAAACGTACATAATTGACCTTTTTAAATTACTGATTGGCAGGAGATTGACGGCCAGGCGATTATACTACTGTCACATGACGTCCTCGTGCAATTCACAACTCCTTACAGTAACAGGCTATGTCAACTGTTTAACTGCAGTTAAAACGGTTAAACAGAAGTCAACACAAAGTGACGTGGGTGTTGCAGAATGCCAAATCACTGATCACACTGGCTCAATAAAGTTAGTCCTATGGGCTAAATTTACTGGTAAAGTATCAAATGGCCAAACATATCAATTTGTTAATCTACGACTCAAGTCTAACAATGGTAAACTCCATTTGTCAACCACACAGGCTGGTTGTACAGTCTCGCCAGCACCTGCTATTCCTAATATAGTACCACCAAATGAACTACCAACATCTACAGTTACTGAACTATGCACTATCAATTGCATTTCCAAGCTATCATCATATAATATTTGCTTAAATTGCAAAAAGAAGGTTATAATATCATACCAGAAGAAAATTGTCACTTGTGAGAGTTGTAATGCTACAATGCATAAGAGAAAATGTAAAAAGTCATTTTATGCTAAAGTTATGGTGGTAAATCAAAATGACCACACTATTCCCCTTACTTTTTTTGATAACTCACTTCAACAACTGATTCATATTTATAATGACCCCAACAGTGATGGCCGTAGGTTAACTTATGAAACAGTCACAGAGGAAGATGTTATGGAAGTGATACTTGACAATGAGCAACTCAATATCACTTATGACGGTTTGAAAGTTATTGATGTAGCATTATAATCAATTTAACTCTTTTATATTCTTAATAGTATAGCTATTCTCAAGCACAATAGTGCTTTTATATAAATGGATATATAAAATTTAAAATTCATTTATGTAGCTCATATAGAAAGGTACTATTACATTAAGTATTCGTTTTTTATCATTCCTTTCTAAAAAAAATCTGGTCATTGTTATCACATATGACTTTTGTTTGGATTGAGTTTCTTGTATTTACTTGCAATGTAGTTTGCATCTATCGCAGTGTTAACCACTCCATTTCCTCACAACACCAACTTCAATATTGGGATCAAGTGCTTTAATATCACTATGAAACTGTTTACATTTCTTGTAAATTCATAATGATATTATCTGCTTTCTATCTGAAATGGTCGCAGCAATTAACTTTTGTCAAAAACCGCTAGTCCTAGAATTCTAGATAATCACAGACAAGATGGTTACCTGCAATCACTCTCTGTTTTGGAATCTCAAAAAGATTACGCATTCCAAGATGGCGGCGGCACCAGATTTTTTTACTCACCCCTCCCTAAAAGAAGCTTATTTTGCATATGAGCCCACCCCCAAGTGGATTTTTGAAGACTCCTGAAAAAGCCCGGAAAAAAAGCTTCCACTACGTTTTATATGCTGGCTCCATCGCTCCAAGGAAGGTAAGTTGTTTTCAATGTTAAAACTTTATCAATGAATTATTCACTGAAAGTTGTAATTTGATGCAATGCAAAAAAATGATGATCGGACAGTAAGATCGTTTTAAATTGATTTGATCATGTTTTCGAATTAATTTTTGCCATGGCTCACATGCAAAATATATTTTTAACTTGCAGGTTTGTGTGATCGATGATGGCAGAAGGAAACACGCGTGCTTGAGAGGATTCGTTGGAAAGTTTGAATGGGGACTTGGAATTGACAGGGATTTTGGCGGTTGGTGACTTTAGTTATGGTTTTGTTAAGGCTTTGTTTGAATTTTATGATCGTGGTTTTTTGTGTGGTTTGAACCAGCATAAGTTTATTGTAGATCGTTTTTTGACTGGGGGAGCTGAAAGTTTTTGTACGGTTGAGGTTTAGTTGGACATATATTCAGTTTTAAAGGTGGCAAATTTGCGGAGATAGGTATTCAACAAGCTGGAAAAAGGGGAGTGTGTTTTGGTGATGTTGTTGATTGTTTTGTTGGTAGTCCAGGTAATTATGTTGGTGAAACGTAGAATTCGTTTGTCAGGTAGTTTGTTGAAAGGGTTGGTTGATGGGAAGGAGTAGTCAGTCATCAATGGGGGGTTTCCAAAGGAGGGGTCGTCTATCAGAGTTCTGTAGGAAATGGATGTGTACAGGAGGAGGAATTATTTTACGCTGAAGGACTTCGCTCACTGGTTTTCTGTTTTGTTTCATAAAGGGGTTAAGTACATATTATTTAAGATATTATTTCTGGGATTCGGGATGCTAAGCTTACACCAAGGAGGAGGGCTAACGATATTAGTATCATTAATAGTATGGATAATTTCCATGCAGAATTGACGGTACAGGGGAAGGGAGTAGTAGCACTAGTAGTAGTAGCATTAGTAGTAGTTGTTCAAGGAGTGAGATAGAGAATTGTTACTGCTCTGAGTGCTAGATATTAGGAGAGTTTGTCTGAGCTGGAGAGCCTTGTACGAGAGCAGAACAGAGAGATAGTGTGCTTGAGCGATGAGCTGGAGAGGACGTATGGAGAGGTGAAAGTAGCTATGGAACAGTGTGGAAGTAAGGAAGTACTGGACAGAGAGATAGTTGAGCTAAAAACGAAATATGAGTGTCAAAGTGCGAAGTCAGAGAAAGCTATGGAGAGACTTGGAAAGCCGAGTGCTAGGAATGCTGGAAAGAGAGAGAGAGGAGGAAAAGATACGAAAATAGATGAGTTGAAAAGAGAGCTGAAGAATAAAGAGGAAGAGTTGGGAGATGCTAAGTGGGAGGTATAGTAATGAAATCTGTTCGGTTTACACGGACTTGCTATCAATCAACGTAGGTTCTGCAAATGCTGAAAAGGTAATCCGATGTGTGTTAAGTAAGCTCAGCGGACTTTAACCCAGACCGATTACCTGGACAAACATTTGCAAAGTATATGTTCATCGAAGCAAGGGCATTGGCTCAGATCCAGGTTGCCGAAGTCCTTTCTGACCAATTTTGAAATACACCTTGCATTCAGATGGAACAAGTAAAGCAGGTTTGCATTACGGAGGGGGAGGTTTTCACATTGGGTGTAAGGGAAATGGGGGATGTTTCAGTGTTTGTTTATTCCACGTGCTGTAGAAGGAGAGAACCGTGCCACAAAGGATGCTTGAACTTATATTTGCAGGTTTTGTTGCCGTCTCAAAGCGAATGTTAGTGGATGATCTCCTTGGTGGTAAGTTTCATGTTGTGACTAATGCGTTGAAGAGACAGACTGTCAGTGGTGTAAATACTAATGCTGTGTCAGAGAGAGATTTCGGGTTTGTAGACGATGAGAGAGAAATGAGAGAAAGCGAGAGCAAGTACTATTGTGATTGAGGGAAAGTTAATGTATCGTAAGAATGGAACAAGCAAGTGGCGAGATGAGCTGACAGAGGAATGCAAGAGGAGCGAAGGAGAGGCAATTTCAACTGTACAGAGAAAGACGAGTTGTAATAAACAGTGGCAACTGTAAAACAGAGGAGGAGGAGAATGAGGAGTCACCTGAATCTCAAAATGTTTGAGATTTGAGGTTCAACGGTATGGCTACAAATGGTCATTTTGTTACACTGCGTGTAAATTCCTTACAATAAGGTAATAGGAATAAAATACCATAGTCGTTTTAATTTGTTGAGGCTTCCTTTACTTGTGGTATATGATTTAAGGGCCAAAGTGAAAGTGTTAGTTGTGTAGCATTTTTAAAACAACCATTGGGCCACGTTGTAGAAGGAGCTGAATTTGAAAACACCTCTAAATGGCACTTTTATATGGGAAGAAATTGAAATTTTGTTTTAGGTAACAATAAAATGGCAGATTTGGAAATAGGTAGAATTTCACGAATCTAAGAAAGTGTCGTTTTCGTGAATCTACACAAAGGTACGTACACATAACGATGAATCAGTTAAAAATGTATTTTTTTCAGTGAGACAAATGAAACCTTGTTGCAAGAAGCCTTTAGGTTCGTATTGCGGCTTAAAGGTGACAGGGAAACAACGTTTTTTGAAATATTGATTGACAATTGTTATTTTGGAAAAACCGGGAAATAGTTTGGAGTAGTATAGTAACTAGTGGTTCTGGCACACATTCCTGAAATTCCTCAAATTCGTAAGACCAATTAGTAAAATTGTTGCATTTTCGTTGTTTTTTTCATCTAATGGACTATCCTCACTTCGTTCGGGGTCCATTAGATGAAAAAAAAAAACGAAAATGAAACAATTTTACAAATTGGTCTTACGAATTTGAGGAATTTCAGGAATGTGTGCCAAAACACGCTAGTTAGTATTCTACTATAGTTTATTTATTGTATTTATACATTATATTAATAGACCGGTTTCTACCGCTTTTTTCCGGATTAAAGCAGTTTTGTTATACTATTTATAGTATTTTTACGATATATTAAATGATCGGTTTCTACCGCTTTTTTACGGATTAGAGCAGTTTTGTTGTACTATTTTTTTGTTGTATTTTTTTACATTTTAACACCCTATTAGAGAAACATGTTTATAAGGTATTATTTACTACTATAGTTCATTTATTGTATTTATACACAATATTAAAGGAGTGTGGCTACAAGTTTATTACATCATACCATGGCTGAGCATATACTAACATTTGTTCGAGTACGTCCTTTAAAGAACTATTTACGTGGATGGAAGATGGATATTCCTGATGATAATCCTATGGGAGCGGATCCAGCCGTTTTCCTTGCCGGTGTACGTAAACAAACTACCTAAAAGTTTAAGGAAGAACTACGAAACCACAATACCTTTAAGGCCCAATTAGCTTTAAACATAACTTTCGTACTTGATAAACCTGATGGTTACGTTACGAGACAGCTACATTTTATAGCAAACAATCTGTTTTGATCAACGATGCTGGTATCCGTGAGGTAATAGTAGAAGCACATGCTCAGATATACAACCAAATTGAGAAGTGGATCAGTCGTGGATCAAATTGGGTCATAGATAGAGTCAATATTCTATGGTTAAACATTGCTCAATATCAACCACTACGTGGAGGTTCATATTTACCACTACCTGAAGAAATAGCGAATAAGAAAGCTGTGATCAATGTAAACAACAAAGACGATCACTGTGCACTTTGGTCGATATGTGCAGCAATGTTTCCAGTTAAAACAAATCCTCAAAGGACATCAAAGTATCAAACAGATATGGTGAAATCCAATGGGGTTGACTCACCAACACCAATCTCACAAATACCACTTCTAGAGAAGCAAAACAACATTTCTATTAATGTATATGGATGGGATCCAAAGGAAAAGTGCTTAATCATATATCATATCTCAAAGAAGACTTTTTCGAAGTACGTCCATCTACTACTTATAGAAGACCCAAAGAGTGGTAAACAACACTATTGCTGTATAAAGGACTTCAACAAACTCCTATTCGATCAGACAAAGTACGAACAAAGGAAACACTTCTGCGAACGATGTCTACATGGATATTCCAATGAAGCTCTTCTTACAAAGCACATTACAGAGTGTAACGGTACCGATGACAGAGCCATACGCATTGAAATGCCTACCAATAAGAACAACAAAATCTCATTTCAGAATATCCACAAACAGCTTAAAGTACCCTATATTATCTATGCAGACCTTGAGGCTTTGACCACTAAAATCGAAGGATCCGCCCAAGACCGAAAGAAGAGCAACACACTTAAAACAGAAGAACATATTCCCTGTGGATTTTGTTATATAGTTGTACGTTCCGATGGTCATAGCGAACCACCAGTACTATATAGAGGCATGGATACTATAGAACGTTTTCTACAATACATACAAGAGGAAGAGGTGAAGATCAAAGCCCAAAAGGCTAAACCACTACGCATGTCATGGAAAAACTATGAGGCTTACAATAGCGCAACGATTTGTCATATATGTCAGAAGCCCTTGGTTGGTAAAGATAGAGTACGTGATCATTGCCACATCACAGGTGAGTTTCGAGGTGCCGCACACAATACCTGTAATCTAAAATTACGTACTTTTCCTACCATCCCAATCGTATTCCATAATCTTCGTGGATATGATTCTCACCTACTAATGCAATCCATATCCAAGACATCAGGCAAGATCTCTTGTATTCCAAATAATATGGAGAAATATATTTCATTCTCACTTGGTAACCTACGATTCATTGATAGCTTTCAATTCTTACCATTCTCTCTCGATAAGTTGGTAAAAGGATCAGCATCAGACACATTCCAACAAATTGCAAAATATACATCTAATCAAGAGAAAGCCAATCTACTAACTCGTAAAGGAGTATATCCATATGAGTACATGGATTCGTGGGATAGATTTGCAGAGACTTCTCTACCACCGAAAGATGCGTTCTATAGTAAACTAACTCTAGAGTATATATACGATGAAGATTACGAACGCGCAATAAAAGTTTGGAACGTATTTGATTGCAAGACATTGGGTGATTATCATGATCTTTATCTAAAAACTGATGTACTTCTTCTAGCAGATGTATTCGAGGATTTTCGTACAACATGTATGCAAAACTATGGATTAGATCCTGCACATTATTATACGAGTCCAGGACTTTCATGGGACGCTTTATTAAAGAAAACAGGAGTGGAACTTGAACTATTAACTGACTATGACATGTATTTATTCATTGAGAAAGGTCTACGCGGTGGTATATCCATGGTATCACAGCGTTATGCCAAAGCAAATAACCAAAGTATACCCGATTTTGATCCCAATAAGCCAAATAGCCACATACTCTATCTTGACGCCAATAATCTATATGGATGGGCCATGAGCCAATATTTACCAACAGGAGGATTTGAGTGGTATACACCAACAGAAGAACAAATAACAACTCATGCAATCGATTCAGATAAGGGTTATATCCTTGAAGTTGATCTTGAATATCCTCGAGAACTTCATGATACACATAACGACTATCCACTAGCTCCCGAGAGAATTCAGGTGAATAAAGATTTGTTCTCAGAGTATCAGACCAATCTATTTGAGGAACTATATAAAGGTAATGGATCTTTGAAAGTGGAAAAACTCGTACCTAACCTATATAACAAAGAACGGTATGTGCTACACTACCGCAACCTACAACTGTATCTATCTCTTGGTATGCGTTTGAAAAAGATCCACAGGGCATTACGATTTGATCAATCACCATGGATGGAACCATATATACAAATGAATACAGAGTTACGAAAACAAGCGAAGAGCACCTTCGAGCAGGATCTATACAAACTGATGAACAGTAGTGTATTTGGAAAAACAATGGAGAATCTACGTAAACGTGTAGATATCCAATTAGTAAGCGCATCAGAAGGAAACAAACTACAACGTCTATTGAATAAACCTAGTTATGCTCGATCCACAATTTTCGATGATGATCTTGCCGCGGTACATAACTACAAAAGTAAGCTATTGCTAAACCGCCCCATATACGTTGGAATGTCAATTCTAGATCTATCAAAGCATCTGATGTATGACTTCTACTACAATGAGATCAAGAAGCAATATGGGCAACGCTGTAATCTACTTTATACCGATACCGATAGCCTACTACTACACATTAAAACTGAAGACATCTATGCAGATATGGCAATTTCTAAACATCTATATGATACTAGTAACTACAGCAAAGACCATCCGCTGTATAGCATCAACAACAAGAAAGTACTTGGTAAAATGAAAGACGAATGTGGAGGTATTCCAATAGTCGAATATGTTGGACTACGATCGAAGCTCTATTCTATATTGAAAGTAGATGGCGATGAGATTCGTAAAGCTAAAGGTACCAAGAAGGCAGTAGTGAAACATCGTATTCGTCATGATCAATATAAAGAGTGCTTGATGGATAAGAAAGCATTCAAGCATGGAATGAATATGCTTCGAAGTGAAGGTCATAAGATGTATGGTATACATATGAACAAAGTATCTCTATCACCGTTCGATAGTAAGAGATGGATTTCAGCAAACGGAATAGATACAACAGCCTATGGTCATGGAGACGTTTTTCCAGACGATGAAGAATTAGATGGTTTTATTAGTAATATACTATCAAACGTAGTCAATACACTATCATACGATCGTAAAAACGTCATTACATACGATGAATACTTAGACGACTTCATTTACGATTTGCTTCTATCTTAGATCTATTAGGTACGAACAGAATACCTTTTGGTGGTAGTTCTGTATCTAGTGGTACCACATGTATCTCTTCTCGCACAAACCCTCGCTTTGGCGCATCTTTTCCTAAATAGTATAGAACTGGCTGGTTTGAAGATACCACACTTCGAGAAATATAATATGTCTGTAAACTCCATACAGGATCAGTTGCTCGTTTTACTCCACCTTCCAATTCTCCTGGTGAGTATAGATATCTAACTAAAACATCAAATGGTAGTCGCTTTTCTTTCAATCCAATAATTCGAGAATATGTGGGAGTTTTTATGTTAACCTTCTGCGATACAACGGAATTCGAAGGCTCCTTTCCTGTAAGTCGTGTTACTTCATTATTCATGGCCTCGATAACCTTTGGAAGTCGTAACACCCATTCTCTACTACGTGTATCTGATCCTTCAGATGTGAGTACCATTTCCTGTGCATATTGGTATCCAAATAATCTTTCAGCCAGTGTTCTATTTGCCCTTTCAACGAAGCTTTGTGATCTATGGTTACCAGCTTCACCACGTTGGACTTTCGTACCATGTAGTTCTAATGTTTCAGACATACGTCCCATGAATTCCCTACCAGGATCGACTTGCAGAGTTTTTGGCCATTCTAGTGGACTACGCTTGTATATTCGTTCGAAACCTGCAGACACTTCACCACTATCTTTCGATGCTAATGGCTCAGATTCTTTATATCGAGAAGCAACGTCGATTACGACTAAAGCATACTTATATAGTTTCCTTCCACGACTAGGTCTATCATGAGGTAGAAATATCAAATCAGCTTGGTGAACCTCATTTGGTTTCGATACAGTCCAATGTGGTCTTGGTATATAACGTGGTGGTGGTAGGTATATTTGCCATAGTGCTTGTTTCTCTAACCAAATCTTAGCTGTATCTTCCGATACCTTTGCTGCTACTGATAGCTTACCAACTGCAGCGTAACCTTTCCAGTATCCCTCAGGACCATAGAAGATATTAGCAAGGCGAGAATCCATCTGATATCTATGCATAACGACTAGACTCCAATACGAAGACAAAAAAAAAGATAGACTTATCTAGCTGACAAGTTCTTATCCTTCTTTTTTATGTAGATTCGTTTAGTAATCTTATAGTAATACTCTAGTAATACTCTAGTAATACTCTAGTAATACTCTAGTAATACTCTAGTAATACTCTAGTAAGTGATCTAGTAATTACGTTAAACGTAAAAAAGCTCGTTTTTTAAAAGCATAGCTATAACCAATTCTTATAAGAATCGAGTGGCAACGTATCCAGTCGCGAATACACTACCACCTAAGGCCACCAATTCGGCAGTTTTCCTCGAATTAGATGGTCGATAATAATCTGAGAGTTTAGGCTTTTCCAGTTTCATTTGCAATATGTGATATATATGGAGTTTTCGCATTGCATCGATTCTATCTTTAAGTCCAACGTGTGCGTTATTTTCTTTCCAGTGGTTCCAGGTGGCTTGTGCTTCTAGTCGTTTTTCTCGATTTTTCTCATAGGTTGCCATAGCGGCATTTGCCTTCTCCTGAGCTTTATCGTGTCTTACCATCTCTGCGGCAGCCGCATTAGGCCCGCTAGTTGCTTTTTCTATTTCGTGTGCGGCAATACTAGCGGCAGCACTAGTTATGGCGAAGACAAATCCCATAAATATTATTGATGCCATAGCTTCGAAGGCGAGGTAGAGTCGCCCCTGTTACTCAACAGGCTTCCAATACCCTTTGTCCTTTAGGTATTTCTTAGCTGCAAGGCCACCAGATAGAACCGCTATCCACTTCACGAAGTTCAAAATACTAGATGAAGGATCGTTAGTCAAAGGCTCTTTGATTGCTTTTTTTCCGACCCAACCAATACCTGCCGCAAGTCCAGTCAATATAGTAGCTTCCTGTATTGTGTTCATAAGTTCGTTAACCATCTTATTGGAACAACGTTTACATCGCCGATAATATGTGTCTACGGCGTGGCTTCAAATGCTATATCATACCTTGAGTTTTTAGGTTACGACCTTTTGGGGTTTCTTTGGTAGCGGCAGCTGAGCTGTCTATGGCTTCAGCGGAGCTGTGGTTAACTTGTTGCGTGCGTTCGTATTGCTTATACTGATAGTACAAACCCACAAGTGCTATGCTTACCCCAATTACAGCAAGTGTGGTATTAGTTGATATCAAACTTGGCTTATCGGTATGACTGTCTACCTGCGCCTGCGTTGCCGCCACATTGGTGATATTTTCTTTCCTTCTTTGCGCTATGAGTTTGCCTGCAGCGACTCGTTTTGGATTTGGTGGGGGTTTTACTGGTTCTTTCGTGATGGGATCATTTCGATCTTCGGAATGGGTATCGATTTCCATCTTGTTAAGAGTAATTACTTAGTAGTTGAGGTAACTTCAATACGTTTAAGATTCTTTTAAATTTGAATATACCTCAAGTACTTCATCAACTTCATTTTCGCTCGGCAATACTTGCGCCTCGGAGTCCTGTTTAGTGGGCATAGAATGGTTAACAACGTGACAAAGGGCACTAGTTAGTGCTACAAGTGGACCTGCTTTGTAGGCCAATCGGCCAGCCAGGGCAGATATCTCGTTTCGGACTAAGCGGTCTTTCTTTAGAGCTTCCAACAGCCTTCGTTGTTGTCGAGAATCTAGAGTCCTCACATATGCGACTACACAAGTTGCTAGACTTAGTGCTCTATCCACTAAGCAGTAATTTATTTGCTTTGCTAAGACGGCTTGGTATCTACGATATAGGCGTTCTATGTCTTTATCAGGTAACTTAGAAATGTCCCCAAGAGAAAAATTCTTCCCTAGATATTCTTTTGTCGTACCAGTCACGGCTAGAATAGAAAGAGATTCCCTATGTTCGCTGATTTTTATGCTACGATCTTCATCGGTGGTAGCGCAGTGTACTGCATGGCAATTTTTGCAGGTAGCTCCGATGGCAGCTTTGCTGCCGCTACTGCGGTAGCCGCATTCGGCCCTTGGTGGAGGACCTGTCACATCTATTTTGCCGGATTCAGCTAGTATGTTCATTAATTCGTCATCCAAATCTTTATCCATCTTACTTCAACGTATTGTGACATACCATAGGTGAAGGTATCTCCAATACGGTTGAAAAAGGATGTCGCAAACAGAAACATATATGTGCGAACTTAGTCTCAAGTTCTGAAATGAATAGCTTCTTATCATCTAAGGATATGCTAGCGCCGTAGTCATCGAATAGATCCTTTAATCCCGGTGCGCTTGCGATGCGAAATGCCACAACGATTGCGCAATTCTCGCGAAAGTTCTTACATATACTCTTTTGTGTTTGTGATGAGGCCCAAATCGAAATACCAATGTGGCGTGCAGAAAAGGCTAAATCGGATATCTTATTGGTCCTTCCCTTAACATCCTTGCTTGCCGCACAATCATCGAGGATAATAAGTGTAGTCGTTCCTTCGAAAAAACATGCACAGTCGCCTAGGGTTGCATCAATATCGTTCTGAGAAGGCGCTAGGACAATGAAGCGAGGATCTCCCTTACCAACGCCTTTATAGGTTTTATTGTTAGCATAGGTGGGACAAATTAATACGATATATTCAAACTTAAAACGAAATGGACCTCTCAATTGATCAACTATGAACTGAGTCTTTCCGCAGTTTGTGGGGCCAATTATGAGTGCGTTAAAGGGAATTTGATCTGTCAATGTGTCCATGTTAATGAGTACATTAACGAATACGTCAACGAATACGTTAGTGATAAACATTTTGTAGCATTCCTTGTTCAATAGTTGCTTGTGCATCAGAAAGCACGAATATGTGCATGTTCACCTTACCTGAGCCTCCACTGCGATGAATCCTAAGGCGAATGGATGCTTCAGCATCTTGTTGGGCTAAACCATCTCCATGAACTATACTGGTTTGCGAGGTGCGACAATCGATGAGTACGGCGAACTTGTTCTCAAAGAACTTCTTATGTGTCATGGATGTAGCGGCGGCAGCCTCTCCGAAACGCGGGACAAACCAATTCTTTGCGGACTTCCATAAATCCTTTGGTAGCATCCCAAAAGAATATAGAGCGTTAGGAATGCCATTGACGTGTACCTCGACCTTGGTGATTCCTGGATTTACGAATTTCTCACTATCTCTAGTGCCTGCCACATGAGGATCCACAAATAGAAGAAGAATGCCATTGAGAGAGAGACGAAGTACGTTTATGCTTTCAGATACTAGTGTATCGGTGGCTAGATTGATTGAGACGGTTTTGAAGTACTCATAATGGTTATACAGAAATGCTTTACCGCTGGCGTAGGTACTATTGGCCCGCGACGCAAGATCGAGACTTTCGATGACTTCATATTCTAGTTCAATGTTCGATAGTTTATACGTTCCTACTTTCGTACTGTCGGATCCGACTATGACGTCTATGGCCGGTGCCAGTGTCAAATGAAATGACATCTTATCTCGAATCGCATGTGGATAAAAGACGCCATGGGTTGTGATAACTTCATGATCAATAGGTATCTTATATACGCTACCGTATGCCGCTAGTGTCGCATTATCAGCCGGATTAGACGTAGATGCGTTACTGGCCTTTGAACGAAGTTTGTTCACATTAGCAGATTGAATGCCCCGCTCTACGCTATTCTCTCGTTCTACATCAGATAGGTATAGATCGCTATATACCTGTAGTAGATCGGGTCGACTTAGATCTTCTAATCTAGTAGTTCCCATCCATACGACTCGCTTTGAGACTATGCAACGTCCAACATTGGCCACCAAATAGTTGTCGGCATGACCCCCGGATAGAGTGATATTGGCACTAAGGGCTAGACTACCAGGTACTAGAAGTCTATTTTCGCCTAACGTAGGAACATTAACAATTAAAGTTTCCCCCGGATTGGCTGATGAAGGAGTGAAAGTTACACGATGGAACACACGACTGGCTTTAAGAGATCTACCTTCTCTAGGAGAATAGTCAGGATGGAGCTTCGTTGATATCATGTTTGTTCCACAATTGAATATATCGCCAATACTAATAGTATATCACATATCAAGTGTTCAATATGGAAGAAACTTTAGACTTCGATACTATATCTGAAGAAGGTAGAGCCGATGTGAATGATCTTACTGCCGAAGAATGGGCGGAGATTAGACCTGATGATGGCGAGGCAGAAATGGATTGGTGGAATAGAGCTAAGCATAGCTTCAAAAATACGACGAAAAGCATACGCGATAGGTTATGGAAAAATCGTAGTAACTGGGGAACCAGTTCAGCTGAGTATATAGAATTAGTCAATCAAGGTGATGATGTGGAAACGCCGTTTACGGCAGGCAGTAGTACTGCGGAAACGCTATTTGAAAGACTGAAAAGACGGACTGAAAATGCACAGGACCAAATAACTATAAAGTTTCCAAAAGCAGATCTAACGAAGTTCACTGCTAGTTTGGATGACTATGATAGGGTCGTGATAAAACTCAATCGTAAAAATGCTGGATCATACTTACTGTCGGATGCCGTAGACACTCCCAACGTATTACCGAAAACGCTTAAAAACGCTCTTGGACCTACTGCGGAAAAGGAGATTAGTATGAAAGAGGATATGGCCACCGAAAAAGATAAACAAAAGGCCGAGGAAATAAAAAAGATGGATTCATTAACTAAGGGAACTCCAGAATATGAAGTGGCAAAGAATAAAGTAGCAGCACTAGAGGATCAGAAACAGGAGATCGAGGAAGAAATAGAAGCCATCAAAGATCGTATGTCGTTACGAGACCGCATAAAAGCCATCTTCAAGAAACATGGATTTACGGTGATTGGAGTGTTAGCTGTCGCTGGTGCCGTAATTGGTACTGTCGTTAGTATATTGACAAAAGGCTTGGCTTCCGCTGCTAAGGGAGTTGGTGAGGCTTTGAAGGATCTTGGAAAAAAGTTGGCTAACGTGCTACCTGCGGCGATAGGCGCTAGCTATTGCGAGTTTCATATTCCGTACAGCTGGAGAAGTTTTCGGCTTCCTTGCCAAGAATGCCTGGCTACTCATTGTAGCTGTGGTCATATTCCTAGTAGAGCAATATAAATCGTCGAAACGTCAGCGCTAACGAAATATCATCCACGAGGCTACGCTGGCCACAATACCCACGATTGCTAAATTGGTTTCGTGATTCGTTGGCGATGCGCCGCGACTTTGTCGACTGTGTGGTATCGTATCAATCGTAGCGGTCGTATCAGTCGTGGCTCCGCTGTCTGTAGCAGGTTTATTCGTCTTTGGTTTCGAGCCTTCCATAGGGGCTGGTGGTGGAGATTTTTCGTTAAGATTGATGTCATCGTTTATTCCTAAACTGATACCAGGTTTATTTGCCGTTCGTAGGCTGTTTACGTACGTAACGCCCTTAAAGATAATCATATAGCTAGGCATTAACAGACAATCCTTCGCAACTGCTAGATCTAGACGAGAACTAATATCCTTAATAGATTCTCGGTATTGGGCTAGAGTGTCTGAAGCCGATTCTATGATGGCATTTTCAAACATCGTATCGAATTTATTTTGGGCGGCTGAGGACTTCGATCCTACGATTGGTGAGCCGGTTGAAGCCTGGGATGATAAGACACAAAACAAATATACCATTATTGACGCATTAATTCGGACCATCCCGGCCTTTGTCAATCCTTTCCCATTCTGTGGAACGAACCAGTTGTAGTGCTTCTCATTCATATCATTTCGACGTGTGGTAAAGTCGATTTCATAAGCACCGAACTCTCTTCTGATCTTGTCATATATGACGTAATTCCATGGAACGTTGTTGAACTTATTGAATATGCTTTCCCTGGGGAGTGGGACTCCCAATTCAAACAGTACTCGCCTGATCGTATAGTATACATGAAATCGATAAAAACTACGAATATTGTCGATGATTGGCGCATTGTCTGAAAGATGGTCGTCGAATGATACGCCACAGCCTGCCGTAGCACACCAAACAGCGAAACATAATTGGTGCTGCCAAAGTTTCATTGGTTCAACATCGAACCACTTATTCGTTTTTCCCATTCTATCGTTAGCATTAGCAATACTGTCTCGCAGGGCATAGCTTCGGATCTTTATTTTTTATTTTATCACTAAGATCAAGTCCTAGCTCTTGAAAGATATGTCGCGGCTCATACGTAAATAGTCGATCTTTTGCTACGTAGATCCTTAGAGTTTGTACGATTGGGTATATGTCTTTAGCGACGTGTGCCCAGGAAACGGCTGGAACTGGATACTTAAAATCAGTCCTTCTGAATGGAAGTGGAAAACCCACAACTGTCGCATGTTTTTGCGCTGTCACGCGTAACGCTTCGTGTAGACGATTTCTGACATCTACTGGTATGAGACCACTCATATTCCAATGCTGCCCACCATCGTAAAACATGATTCTAGTCTCGTATGTAGACTCATCATGTATGTCGGATGCCGTTGTCCTAGCTGAGAACTTATCGAAGTCCGCGTGAGTATAATTTTTCTTAAAGGCCGCTAAAGCCTTTGCATTGCGAGGTGCGATATAGTCACCCCAATCACCGTCGAAATAAACTCTCGCTTGGAGACTAGGCATGGTTTCTTATCCTTGGCGCCGGGCCAATCAATCCGTTCGATTCATCCACTTGACTAATCTGTTTGATATTGATACGTATTAAAGTTACGACATATGTTAATATCGTGAAGTAAAGAACGTACGTTAGTACCATAATATGTTAATATCATATCGAAGTAAACTTCTGGCTTTAATATGGTAATCTTAAATGTCACCACTACCTCGACTGATCATACGGTCTACTTTCAAGAACCTATTTACATCCATAATATTTCTCTAATCGAGGTCGCTTTTGAGAACGGTTGGTGGAACCTATCAGAGAAAGCTTCATTCACTTGGAATACCCCAGGTGAGATACGGATTCCTTATGAACTTAAGCCGGGGAATTACAATATAAACATCTTGATGGACGCCCTCAAACCCGCGGTTACTGCTGGTTTATTGGAATTCATAGACCACGATTATAGGAAGTTTTGGATTCTAAAAATTAAGAAACCAATCCTGTTCAGTAAGAATCTCTGCGATTCGTTTAATATCAAGGGTACTCCAGAAGGGGATAATGTGTCACTCAAAGTAGGAGAATACAAACTGGTGGTACAACTTCTTCGCTATGTATATATCTATTGTGATGTGGTGGATCCTAGCTTCTCAATTCTTAATGGAAAGCAATCAAACGTACTGGCTATCTTTAATCTCGAGGGCTTTAGGTTTACAGAATCTACTTACAATCAATGGCTTCCCTTGCCCATACGATCTCTAGGGACAAGACGAAACAGCCTTCGCCTGACACTTAGAGACGAAGAAGGAAATATTATAGACTTCCGTGGTCGACCTATACGATACGTATTGAAGATTGAGTAAGTTATGATATAACGTAATGGCAAGCGATTCGATTCAACTACTTCCAACGGCACCAGGTATTTATCCGCCGCTGGCTAGCGGGGCTAGCGGAGATAATTTTCGGTTGCAAACAGTCCGAGATACTCTTTCAGATATCGAAACTCAAGAAAAACACTATGAAGGTGTGCGTAAGAAATATGCTCGTTCTCAAGGAATAGTTCATGGCATTGCCGTGGTAACAGGAGGTCTATCTGTAATTTTATCTGGGTCTGGATTGGGAATAGCTTTAACTGGTTTTGGAATAGTGATTGGTTTACCATTAGGTGTTATTGGTGGCTTATGTGGATTAATTTCAGCATCTACGACCCTTGGAGCTAAAAAATTAGGAATAAAAGTATCTAAACATGAGAAAACCACTATGTTGGCTAGAGCGAAAATTAATACGATTCGTGATCTAGTATCGAAGGCCTTGCGCGATGAAAACATATCTGACTCTGAATACAGTCTCATCCTCGCTGAAGCAGATAAATATGAGATTATGAGGGCTGAAATTCGCCGAGAGACTCAAGGACAAATAAACGAAAAAAAAGTAGAACAAATTCGCTCCGAAGTGCGAAAGGAAATGCGAGAAAAACTTGGCAGTCTAGTGGGGTAAGAATAAATATCTCCTTTGAAAGAAATCGGCATGGATCTTATTTAAACTTCACTAAAAGCAAAATCGTATAAATTACCGTGTTGTTTTGGTTTATATGTAAATTTCGAGACAACGCGTGGGTGACGCTAATTAACATACGACAATTGCTTAAAACATAAGTACGATATTTTTCGCCTACGTCACTGTCTAGCACACATGGCCTCGCGGTTCTGCGCTAGGTATATGATCGAAAAGGTGGAGCCGATCATATACCTGGGGTTCGAATCCTACGGGCCATGTGTGGTAGATCGGCTTGTGTGATGGAAAATGCTCCACCACATCACACAAGTCGTAGCGCGTCTGTCGATGTGGCAGAAGACGAACGAATACAGTACAAACAGTGTCAATCCTGGGTCGGGTGCTTGGGTGAAGCTCAAGGGATCTTAAAAGGGACCCACGGGTGCCGGTTGTGCCTCAACCAGATAGGACCAAATACAGTAGACCGAATACAGTAGACCGAATACAGTAGACCGAATACAGTGGACCAAATACAGTAGACCGTAGGAATTATTTTAATAACATCACGAAAGTCTATCACCAGAAAGTTTCTCACGCGTCGGAATTATTTTAATATAGTCACGAAAGTCTATGAATAGAAAGTTTCTCACGCGTCGGAAAAAAAAAAAAAAAAAAAAGAATGAAGAGAGGTGCTATACACAGTTTCTCTTCATTCTTTTTTTTCTTTTTTCTTTTATTATAATCTACTGGACTATCTTAAGGTTCTTAAGGTTCTCCAATTCGAAGTTATCCGATTCTACCAATACATCTGGAAGGCAATCCTTAGTATCTTTCATATCTTTCATATCTTTCATATCTTTCGTATCTTTCGTATCTTTCACGTCTCGGGCTTTCTTATTGCGAATGATACGACGCTCTGGTGCTCCACACTTCGCACAAAGTCCATGACTCGTACGACAACCGCGACCACACTTCAAACATGGAACGAATATGGTGCTACCTTTTAGTATCTGATAATTGTGTTGAGCACAGTACTCTGAAGTTTTCGAGCTATTCCTTACACATTTCGTATTCTTACCACGCATCAACCAATCACAAGTCGTTATCCCAGTCATCGTGTGATATATACCTTATTATAGCGTATCTATAAATGTTGTTTTAATTATGATAATATATGGTATAATACCTCATAACCACACGTCTCTAATAGGTGTTAAAATGTAATAAATTCACTATAAACCAAGTGTTCGAATAAATGTTAATATATGCTAATCATTGATGTAATACCTTATAACTACACTACTTTATTAAAACGTATAAATACAATAAATGAACTATAGTAGTAAATAATACCTTATAAACATGTTTCTCTAATAGGGTGTTAAAATGTAAAAAATACAACAACAAAATAGCTCTAATCCGTAAAAAAGCGGTAGAAACCGATCACTTAATATATCGTAAAAATACTATAAATAGTATAACAAAACTGCTTTAATCCGGAAAAAAGCGGTAGAAACCGGTCTATTAATATAATGTATAAATACAATAAATAAACTATAGTAGAATACTAACTAGCGTGTTTTGGCACACATTCCTGAAATTCCTCAAATTCGTAAGACCAATTAGTAAAATTGTTGCATTTTCGTTTGTTTTTTTCATCTAATGGACCCCGAACGAAGTGAGGGCCGAACGAAGTGAGGATAGTCCATTAGATGAAAAAAACAAACGAAAATGCAACAATTTTACTAATTGGTCTTACGAATTTGAGGAATTTCAGGAATGTGTGCCAGAACCGCTAGTTACTATACTACTTTTGGAGAGGTTATACTTTTTAAGTTAAAGACATTTGCTTGTAGTGTGTAGTGTTGAATACAAAGGCTATTGGTTTATTTCAAACCTTCTGCTTAATTTTTTAATCACAAAACGGTCTTGTTAGAAATCATGAAAGGACAACCTGACAGGAAAAGGAAAGATATATTAATATGAGAAAACAAATTAATAAACATCAGTCGACTTGATCCTGCACTGAGCGCTAGTACGTAGTAAAGAAACACTAGCAAATTAAGACTAGCAAGCATTATAAAGCAATGGACACGGAGGAACTGAGATATTTCAAATTTCAGTGAGATATCACCACAACGCAACTTTCCCCTGCATTGAGTCAGAGTTCTCAATCCAGCCAAGTGATCTTTTACTAAACTCATTCACATTTACTACTGTAACAATCATGGCTTCAACGTCAGGCATTACCAATGATACTACGTCTTCCACTGCTCCAGAACATGGCCATCATCCAATTCAGTAAACGCCATATCAAACGAATCTTAATACTCTGCCAACGCAACCACACTATTCGGTGTCAATCATCTGCAGTCCAAATGAGCTGTTCCCGTATACAAACCCATCGACCGCTAATTCCGTTTACCAGTGTACGAGCCTATCCTCCGTAGATACCAAATCAGTATGCACATGGCCCATTTTACAATGTGATGATAATGAGAAGCTCTCGTTTTCCTTAATGGCCCTTGTGTCCAACAACCAAGTCTGGCACCCAAACCACCACAAGAACCCACTCAGGTTGCAAACTCTTCACTTAGCCAAGGACCGCCGGATTTTATTGAAACGATACAAACATTACGACCTCAGTTGTATGACATGGCAGGATTGCAAGAATTAGAAGAGCCTCCCGAGGGAAGCATGTACTCTGCATGGCGAAAGTCTGTTGTTCAGGCATGGAAACTAGTAAGTATTTTCACTGCTTTATTGTACGAATTGACCAATGTAATTTTATTGCAGTTTTCATTTAATGTTTTTTTTATGGAATTCAATGGGCGTTACGAAAACTGAGAACCTCTCAGTTTCAGCCAGCCCGAACTACGAAAACTACAAGGCTCGGTGTAATTTTCTACATTGAAAAGATAGTTATCCTTTATCCATTAATGTTAATAAGTGGCAACGAATATATTATTGTCTTGTCTAAATTAATGAGGTTGTACCTAGAGGCGAGGCAATTGAAACAATTTGGGGACGAATGAATGATTTTGTTGTAGAAGGGCAGTTCAATTGCAGATTTCAAGTGAAGTAATTTTAATTTAGTGCATCGGTATATTCAGTATTGAGTATCTCAGTATTGAGCAAATATCAGATTGTGACGAATTCCGGATAATCGAGGTACCCCAGATGCATTAAAAGAGGATGCTCAGTACTCTAATTTAGCTGTCCTGTCCTTGAGAGAAACGTCAGGTGTCAGTTAGGCTTAGATTAATTCTTGTAATGTATTTTTGGCCCCTCGTGTCATCAATATTAGGGTACATCATAAATGTCAATCTGTAAATTTGTGCTCTAGAATTCGATACCTATATACCCCTGCTTATAACAACAAAAAGTTGTACTGATCGATGATATATGAATTTGGTCATATTTGTTTGCCAATTTCAACCTTTTATTTCCAGCATTAAATGGGCTATTACCTCATAGTTGCAAAGCTATCGAACAGATGTTTCGCATTGGTTTTACGAATTGCTGAAAACCACGAGAAAAAAAGTCATGCAACGTTATTGTCTGGACTTGTACAAAAAAATCAGAAAGCGAGAAGTATCATCTTCTATTCAATAAATTTGAAGGAAGAAGGACCTTTGAGGATTTAAGAAAACATTGGGTGTGTATTTTTATTTTTACAACTGAATTTACAATTCGGTTAATATTTTAGTGATATCATGCATTATTGAAAAGTGATGTCAATTTTTACTGATAGCAGGAAGAAAAGACCAACCAGCAAAGTAGACAGAAGATGACAACAAGCAGGTACGTTGCAGCACACAACAACACTTTGACAGAAATAATACAGTGATATAAAAACTGAGAAAAGGAAAACTGGAGACTTTTTAAAACTATTTTGGGATCACACTTTTTTGCTTGTGATTTGCAGATGGCACATGAACTAAACAGGTTAAAACAAAGAAATGCAGATCTTACAGTGAAGCTCGAACAAGTACACGCAATAAACAAACGAATAGTTTGGGTCGCCATGTACTGCAGCACAATAGAAAACTGAAATGAATATATTCGAGTTACAAAACTTTTTATAAAACTAACCCACTGTAGTTGTTTTTTTGTCAAACCTCTTACTACCCTATACACTTCGCTTAAGTTATTTCGTTATTACATTGATGCTTAAATATTTGTGGTACACTTCCAGCGCTCTAGATGCCAAGATGGAAATATTATAAATCAATGTTAAGTTGTTCTACATAAGCATGCAATATGCTATCGAAGAGAGCAATAAAGAGCGAAAGAGGGCTAATCAGCTTATGGGGAAAAATCACACAATCGAAAAAGAAAGGAGGTACATGTATGTAATTAATAAAGTATGTAATTAATAAAGTATGCCTGCCAATAAGGGCCATTCGTACCTACGAGAGGCAGTTAGCTGTGGCCTAACTAAGACGCAAAGTTCACAAAAATCTGCTATACGTGGACTTAATTAAGATGCGGCTTCAAATAGTTGCGATCATCAGTTTTTAACCGATGTACATGTACATGATCATTCGAGGTTTAGTCAAGCCCTAACGTATATGTAGAACTTAATTTGCAATATCGTTTATTAATTTCTTCACATTAACCCTATCTGTAATTGGGCCAACAGATTTTCTCCTGTTCACACATTGTCATATTCTTCAGTTTCAGGAATATGATCAATACACATCAGACGTCAATAACCTCATCAACGAAACATGCACCATCAGAAACGCTTTTATGCTTAAATTTATGGGTAGGTTATTGAAAATCACACCAAAGAAAAGGGAACGAATACCAGTAACGCAAAGAAGGGAAAGGACCACTTCAAGACAGATGAATACAAGGTCAGTTGTGCATGGTAGCTATGTAGTTATACTGCCGGATACTAGCAATGGCATGAATGATAAGCTTAACCTTTACATCTCTCTGCACGTAATTCTGTAAGTCAATGTTGGGTGACATGGATGTGGTCGGGGTTTTACTTTTAGGTAACATTTGTCATTGGTATACATTGTACGCTTCCTGTTCGATTTTCGATTTTGTTTTCTCTTTATTCGTGCCCAACATTTTTAGAAACGTTTTACGGGGAACTATTACGGCTTATCATTTCAAAAGGATGCGGCGTGCTGCACTCTAAGCTAAAGACATGCTGAATGTGATATCTGTTGGCTTTGCATAAACAGACCCCTGATCTCCCATCCTGCTTGCAAGAGTTTTGCTAGTGGACTCATTTCCGGCCTGAAATTGTATAGCAAATTTAAGTTGCGGTAGGATTTTTTTTTAAGTCTGAGATTCCTTTCTTGCACCTCAACGTCGGAGCAAGTACCAGTAACCCCAGATGGGTTTACTTGTACTTAGTAAACCGTAAAAAAAAAAAAACATCAAATCCGTTTAACAATAGTAAACATTGTCGAGTAGTTTCCCCAGCTATTGTGCCAGTTTACCATAAGAAAAGGGATATGTAAACAGCAACAATACTAATGAAATATAAGTAATTTATTTATCATATTTTAGGTGTTTAATGATGTTTGGAAGTCAATCAATAAATGTATAATCAATGAAAGGTTATACCACCCTGAGGTCACGAAAAACGGATATTTATTCTCTTGCCCCTCCTAACATCGTTTTCACCAACGATGTACCAATAATCCATGCATTGCATTGATTATCTAATTTAGTATTATGTTATATCTTAAAATAAGCAAACAGAGTTAATTTTGGGTAAACCAGTTGCATGTCTTAAAAATATGAAACACCCGAAAAAGGTTAACCCAAGGCTTAAATATTTTGAATGGCTTGATGGACTCGGATGACACCAGTAGTGACAAAAAAGGATGAACACATCCAGCAATGTGTCTAGTGAGAACGTCCCTCTACTATATTTCACATTTGAAATTATAGACAAAGTCTGGGCCATGGACATGGGAGCTATTAAACTGATGATAGATGCAGGTTTCTACACACGATTCAGTTTCACACTAAACATAATTTAAGCTACAATATTTGTAATTCATTCCAATCTTCCCATCCAATCAAAAGGAATCTAATACAGTATTCAAAACCATCAATGTAGGACATGAGCACTACCCGCCAATGCAGTTAATTATCACGACATTGTTGCCGATTTATTTACATCTCAGAACAGTTCTGATCAAGTGTTAGCGACGATAAAGCATTCAAGTTTTCGCAAGGTTGGTTTGATTCCTTTGTGTTATTCAATACCATCACGAGAGACCCGAAAATGTTACTTTTGCAAAAAAGAACAAAGTCAAATACAGTAATTTATGGTATAGTATTACTGAAAGTAAGAGGCGGTTAGGGAATATTAAAAACCATAACCTTTTTCCTTTTGCAAACGGAAATCCTTACTCTGTCAGGTTCATATTACAGATCTTGCAAGCTTATTTAAAGCCATTTACCCTCACGTCTACAATGTCACTTTTTGAAATTATTTGAGAAGTGTTTCCCCTTTTTATTTTCCTTGCTTTTAAGATATTATTTTACTATATTTTACTTATCTTTTAAGCTTGTGGACTTGGTTTTCCTGTTTTTGACCTCCTTGTAGTTCCATAGTATCATGTGCTGCTGTTGCCATGGCTATGGCAATCTCTCTTTGAACAAATTCATGTGGAGAACAAATGCTGCACTATATTAGGTGATTTTAATATTAATTTATTAAATTATGAAAATCATACTCTAACAGAGGACTTTATAAACACTTTAAATTCACATTTCTTTGAACCCCATATACTCAAGCCTACTAGGATTACTAATTATTCCACAACTCTAATTGAAAATATTTTTTTTAATTCAATGGATTATCAAACTATTAGAAAAAACATACAAAAGAGATTATTCTAAACTTGATAAAGAATCTCTTTTGAATGAATTTGTTGATTGAATTTGTCTGTTGATTGGCTCAATGTATTATATGGTTCACAAAATGTTAATGAGATATTCAATTTATTTTTCGCCAAAACCTCAGATATTATTGATCGTCACATCCCATTAAGACAGCTATCTAGAAAGGAAGTTAGTTTTCACTTAAAACCCTGGATAACTCGAGGACTAAGATTTTCAATCAATACAAAGAACAAGCTATATAGACATTATATTAAAACAAGAAGTATTATTAGTCACTGTTAATATAAACTGTATAGGAATAAGCTGAATCACTTGCTGAAGCTTAGCAAAAAAAACTATGATATAGAATATTTCTCAAAAAAAAATAGTCTAATGCAAAGACAATATGGAAAGGGATTAAGAGAATTAGTGAAAACCAAGTCCAAAGCCTCCCTTTCCCCTACTAGGATAGGAATAGGTAATCAGGTAATTAATAATGTTAAGGAAATTGCCAATGAGTTCAATTACTTTTTTGCTAATATTGGGTTGAACCTAGCTGCATCTATCCCACTTACTAATTCATCTTTTAGAGATTACTTAGATCAGCCACAACTTTCTAGTTTCTTCCTCTCTCCTACTACAGCATTGGAGATTGAAGATGTCATTAATACTTTTATTTCAGGTAAAGCAGCTGGGCCTTATAGTATTCCTGTATCAATCTTGAAGATTATATCCACATTTATATCCTACCCCTTAGAATATATCCTACCCCTCTTTAATTACTCTTTCAAATCTGGTATTGTCCCAGATCAATTTAAAGTTGCAAAAGTTATTCCAGTCTATAAAAAAAATGTGCTTTCTGTTTCTAATTATCGTCCCATCTCTTTACTTTCAATATTCAACAAGATTCTTGAAAGACTAATGTATAATAGACTTATAAGTTATTTTAACAATTTATCTGTTATTTATGATCAGCAATTTGCATTTAGATCCAATCATTCAACATTTCATGCACTCATTCTGTTAATTGACAAGATTAAACAATCTGTGACATTGCACGCGAAAACGTTAATATGGCTTTCGCAAAAAAACGGGTAACAAACGGCTTTTCGAGGCGTTCGAACGGCTTTTACTTCCGTTCGAACGACTTTTGCTTCCGTTCGAACGGCTTTTGCTTCCGTTTGAACGGCTTTTGCTTCCGTTCGAACGTCTTTTGCTTCCGTTCGAACGACTTTTTAGGCCATTTGAACGGCTTTGGCTTCCGTTTGAACGGCTTTGGCTTCCGTTTCAACGGCTCTTGCTTCCGTTCGAACGTCTTTTGCTTCCGTTCGAACGACTTTTTAGGCCATTTGAACGGCTTTGGCTTCCGTTTCAACGGCTTTGGCTTCCGTTTCAACGGCTCTTGCTTCCGTTCGCGCTCACACCTCGGAATTTGGAAAGTTTTTCCCCATTTGTTTTCTGACTTGCCTGACCTTACCCCTAATCCTGCCAGTAACCCTGTTTGGTCGTTAACAAGTTTATCCTTTAGGGATTAACAGTGCCTTATTAACTGTCTTTGTGTTTTTGCTTTCAGCGTTTGCATTACCGCTCGCCCTCCGATAACCAGTGCTTCAAGTGTAACTGCGAGTCCATCGGCAGTCTAAGGGACCAGTGCGCGGTGCATGGTGGACAGTGTCCTTGTATTCAGACCTCCAGGAGGGGTGCATTGGTGGTGGGACGGCGCTGTGATACGTGCGATGACAAACAGAGCGAAATTATGAAGAACAAGGGTTGTGTTGGTATGTATTGAGATTAAACAACACAACGAACATAACATAACATAACTTTAACTAACTCAAGGGCGGATCCAGGATTCTCTGAGGGGGGAGGGGTGGGGTTGGATCATGGCAGCTTGTTTGTTTTTCATTATAAAAGGGACTGGATCCGCCTCAGTGTAACTAAAAGATTCGATCAATCAGAGAATTCAGAATGTTTGTGTAGGTTTCACAGACCAGCTATCCTGGGTTCCAGAGGCTCGAAGAAATAAAAGGCAATGGTGCGAGTTGCTTGAGGTGGCGTGTAATGTTTAAGTGCGAACGACGTTTTTGTAAACCAAAATGTTGTTGAGCGCTACCAAATATCAAAGACGCCGAAGACCAGCTTTGGAAACCTCCAATTTTCGATCAGACGCGACATTTTTATTAAATCCATTCTTTCATGACAGCCGACATAAAATTGGTCTCAGCAAACAATTGATTATTTGGCTCTCTTTTTCAATTTCATTGAAGTTGTAGTTATACAAATAGTTCGTACATCTCAAGTGCAAACGCGATTACTAAAATAGAAATTCGTAGTTACAAAATTAGCAATATTTTCGTAGAGGACAACCATTATTTTAATATAGAACCATTTTTCTTGGCCTAGTGCGAAATAGCCCTTAGTAAATTCACAGTGAATTGCAAATTAAGAAATATTAAACCTGTTAAGTCCTATGCTAAGCTTTAAATAAGTTTTGTTGTTTGTTGTTTTTGCCGAAACATTTCAAATCAAATTTTAAAATCAATATTTAATTGTTCATGATTATTAATGATACTAGTTACTCCCCGTCTAGAGTTAAATCTCTGAGGAAAGCCCTGATGTGTGTCTCAAAAATGCAAGACAAGAGCTAACCAACAAACAGTGCTACCAAAACGAAACAAGTTCAGTTTTCGCCCTCCTTTCGGCACTCTGAATTTAACGGGACCTGAAACAACCATAGGGGCTGATCAACGTCTGGACCCGGGTAATCCACATATTGAATTGGAATCAAGCGTGTGACTACGTTAACCAGGGTCACTTAGACAACGAAAACTAAACACATTGCACAACGAAAATAAGGCATTCCAACTTGCAAATCGTAACATATCCATACGATTTTCTTCATTGAAAAGACTTCGACTTCAGAATTAGTCCACCAAATTAGTTGGAATGCTTTGTTTTCATTTTGCAATGTGATTGGTTCTCGTTGTCAAAGTTGTCAAAACCGGTACAAATTACAAAATACACGTGGTTCCAAGAATTCTGTGACTTTACCTTTTATGCAGCCTGTAAAACCATCTTCAATATAGGACTTGTCTTTTGGTCTGCTTGCATTATACACTTGTTTTCCTCCTACGATGAGTTCGGACGTGAACTCGAGCTGGATATTGGAGTGTTTGGTTGTTGCCTGATAAATGTAGTCAGCAGTAAGCCGCACAACATCCGTAAGCCACGTGACGTCCACGTGATGCCAGTTACCATCATCTACGTTCAGCTGGGACAAGGTTACGGTCAGTAACTTGTCGTAATGGTATGAGAGTCGGCCATTGGTGATCTAAAGGTAAAATTTAAGATTAAAAGAAAGTTAAAACCAATGAAGGGAAACCCTAGCCATTCTAGCCAGTCGTAAAACCAAACCTGAGCGAATCACGGAAACAAGTAAAAACCAATCACCGACTGAAATAATTCGTGATTCGTTTTACTTGAACCAATTATAGATAACTAGAACGGATTTCAATTGAGTGTCGAAAGCAATCCGAGACTGCTTTGGTTTTGCGTTGGCTCAGTTTTCCTATTGGCTGCAAGTGGAAAAGGTTTTGTGATTATCAGCCAATCAAGTGCTAAACTAAATACCGATCACATTTTACGTTCTGCTCGTGCATCCGTAGATTTTCAAGACCTCAAGTGTACATATTTTGTACAGAAAATGGAGAGCCATAATACTGTGCAAATCACCAACATTTATTTCAAATGCGCATTACATGCCCCAACAATACCTTCAGTACTCCATTATTAGATCTGAATCGTGTCTCGATCAGGATACCGCTTGACCGTCTGGTCCTGAACATTAACGACTGTGACCATGGCAATGTGATTGACGTAGTCCGGTAGGTCTTAACCATAATGCTTTGACCGGTGAACCGTATCTTGTACTTCATTTCTGCCAACAAAACGGATGATCATGGTTAGCTAATTTTCACGTCAGAATAAAAAGCAAGCGGTTATTGATGTAGAATTTAAATGTGATACCAAGCGTATTTTCCAAAATTAAGAGTTCAAGTGACATGTATCACCAACTTAAGGCCGCAATCTTTTGGGACCATTCTGACAATAGGAATAACACAATAAACGAATACTAGTTCCCAAAAGAACACGAAACGAAATTATCTTGACGGTGGTGACCTGGGAACTACCAACTCCGCCGGAAGCGCGCGTGCGCCAGAGGTTTCCCGCCAAAAGTTCCCAAAAGAATGCCATTTTGCATCTTCCGAGTAAACCGTATTCTGTTCATTCTGCTATCACAAGCAGAATGAACAGAGTACTATATTCTATGCATTCCGAAAACGGAATACATCCCAAAAGAACACGATTAACGTCTATTCCGGCTATTCTTAATCCAGATTACTCCCAAAAGAATAAACCTAAATTTTGCAACGTTTGGCCTACAACGAAATAGCTTCTTGAGATCCAGTGACTCACCATTTTCACACTGCTTTCCTCCGTAATTTTCAGGACAGCGACAAAAGTATGTGTCCCACGTGTTCGTACAGTTACCTCTCTTACACGGAGAATTACGGCAATTGTCCAACTTAATTGCGCACTTGGGATTCGTGCCGTTTTTCCTAACGGGTTTTGCGAAGTCCACCATTTGATAATCAATGTAAACACCCTTCAAATAGCCTGTGTAATGCCAACTAGCAATGGGATACCGTGTCTCTGGGGAGGGAAGGCCCCCTAGCAATAAGGGACCTGTGAGTTCTATGGACCTAAAGTGAAAGAGAATATACAAGTTAGTATTAAAGGGGCTGTATCATGATGTTGCGCATGTGTCTTGTGTCAATGTGCGATTGGTAGCTGTTAATTGGCTACAAACAGTTAAATTACCCTCCCTCGATGCTTGATTGAAGACTAGATCCACACACAGTTTGTTAGTCATTATTGCATACATGTGCGTGTGCGTGAGGGCAGTGGTTGAGAAACTCCTAGAATACTCCATGTTCCAGCTGCCCCTGTAATACATATTTTGGTTTAAAATTTGACTCTACCCCATATTGACTCTATCTCTTATTGTAATATTATTTGTAAACTATCCTGTATAACCTGCTCCTGAAGTGTTAAAGTGTTAAAGTGTTAAAGTGTTAAAGTGTTAAAGTGTTAAAGTGTTAAAGTGTTAAAGTGTAAATAAATAAATAAATATATAAATAAATAAATAAATAAATAAATAAATAAATAAACAAACAAACAAACAAACAAACAAACAAACAAACAAACAAACAAACAAACAAATAAACAAATAACTAACTAACTAACTAACTAAATAAATAAATAAAATGAAACTAATGAGCGGTACTTTATGTCAAATTTCCCACTCATGGAAGAAGGAATGTAATGAAATCCTGGCTTGATATGTCCCCTCCCCCTGGGTTAACTGCATAATCCCCTGGGCTAAACGGATACCCCCACCCCCAGGTCGTACATCGATGACTTCTTGCCTTTCAGCCGTTTGGCAGCAGCACAGCTATAAGAACCCTCCTGATTCCCGAACTGAACAGCGACAGCCAGCATACAGTCGTCTACAACCACGATACTTGTCTGAGACAAACAATATATCACAGATCAATACAAGGTGCATGTGTGGGGTGCAAGGGGTTAGCGCATGACAAGTTGAGCATGCAAACCCGAGTTCAATTCCTGCGGCGGACCGGTGTCATAGTGGATTTGGACCCCCGCGGATGTGCACCCCCCGGTATTGTTCTCTTTTATCTAAGACCAATATCTAGACCCAGTGCAGCACATGTAAACCGGTATCAAAGCAGTGGAATTGGCTGGAATTGGGGTACAAACCCATTTGCTTCACTTGTCACGCACAAAGGTTTCACTATGCCGGAGGCTCAGAGACAAATCAAATATATTTACTATTTTCTCCTATTTGATTAATCTCTAAGTAAAGTACATCAACGGTTCAACCTGTCAACAACGACAAAGCAACCGTGTTTGCGACTGGTTTTTCACATGGTTTTCTCAGTGGGATAGTTTAAAGTCATTTTTCTTGGAAACACGCCACCTCAAGCAACTATTTGCACTCTCAATCGAAATGAACCTTAAAGTTTCTTTAAATCAAAACTACAAAAATAACACCCCGAGAAAGAAGAGAAATGCCATGTGTCCTGAAACGCTTTTTCAAACTATTTCAATAGAGGATGGCAAAGATTAAAGTGGATCACAAAAACTTATTCTAGAAACTTGATTTCGGTTACAATTAACCAATTTCAAGTTGCTCTAAATTTCCGGATACCTTCAGGGTGCGTTTCCAGTCTAAATTATGTAGCGCCTCGAGGAAACATCGTAGATAAATCATCCATGTATAATTTTAAAGCTTATAATATTGGCTACAAGAATACATAAAAAGTTTTGAGTTCTTTGAAAATCTCGAATTTTCCGCGATCCCGTTTCTCCGATCTAGTGAGATGGGTTTCAGAAGCTCCGACTCCGAAAATATTTAAAAGTTTTAAAATCTGTTTCCTTTGTCGCATTTCAGAGGAATCGTATTACAAAAGAGTTTCGGGGAATTTCAAAATTCGATTTAGTTAAAAAATTATCATGCTCTTCGTGAAAAGGCGACAACATAGTCCGAGTAGATATGCGAGAAACGCCATCAAGAGCTCTCTTTTTAGAATTTCCCAATTCGCCGACACCCTTTTGCAGCTGCGATATCAATTGACATTTTATGAAAATTTCACAAAAATCGAATAAATTCCTCTTGAGTGGGATCTTTTTTAAAACTCTATTTTGGTTGAAAATCGAAAGCGTAGAAAATAGCACTTCAAAAATCTGTCGTGCGTGAATCTGAAGCCCCGCCTCTCCAACAATTAGCGAGCTCTTGGCCAATCATTTCTCATCACAATTCAACTATCTGTCAAGATTTCCCGCCAATGTTGATTTCCGATCAAAGCTACGCGCCGCATTGAGAAAATGTTAATATGGCCAGCTGTTCTAGTTCTCTTGTGTGACTTGAAAAATGGGAAAGACAAAAAGACCTCGAGGGACAATTGCAAAGCAAGGTGAACACCTAGAGACACCTGAGGAGATACCGATTTGCAGGCGTCTGAAACAGCACAGCAATAGCGAGATCGTTTCAAGCGATTCAGAGTCACCGTGATCAGACTTTCTATCTCGGGTTTCTTGGAAACAAATATTTTCTCGGCTGGCTCCTACCAATTCTTCTTTATGTTCAGATGAGGACCACTCGGCACTCTGTCTGAAAGTGAAAATACGAACCCTTGTCGTTGCGAGGACTTCTACAATGTAATTATTTATCTATTTTAATTTGGCTCGTAGTCGTATTCATTGTTTGGCCTTGTTTTGCTTTTCTTTTATCTTTGTTTTCCAAGCTAAGGGCATCCTGCTTGCTTTTTGGAAGACATAAGGCCAACAACCGATGGAATCGTGTGTGGAGAAACTTTTCTCAATAAACAAAAACATGAATTTAATATGCGCTAGCTTCCCCCACACACGGTCGTTACGGGCGAGTGAGCACTTGTCATGTGTTTATTGATCTGCTGTCGATCAAACAGAACCTATTACTTCCGGTTAAAAACTTTCTTTTGGTATTTCTCCGTCAATATTAAAAAAAATTTGAACGGAGTTTTTGGTATAATGAGACACTACTACTAAAACTACATTTCTGTGTAAAAAAAAATTCACCATCTTTTTCGTTTTGAAGGTATCCGGTAACCTTAAAACCATCATTTTTCATCCACTCGAATCTTTGCCATTCTTCGTCAAAATTGTCTCACATATTTTCTGGAAAGCTTACTTTGCTAACCTGAGTAGTTATTTTTCTTTTTGAGAAAGTTTATCATTTGTGGGTTGACAGTACCCCGTTATAGTCTGCGGCCTGTGCAAGGAAATATTTTATGAGCATCCTAATATAACACGCGGAAAAGGTTATGCATTGTACGTCGAGACTGCATGTGTTTATACATGTTTTATTTATAACTGTTGATAACATGACAGGGTACGTACTTATATTTTTGTAATCTCTCTGTGTTATTTCAGACACGTTTGCTTAATTAAATTTTAAAATCTTTAGCCCAAGCAAGTCTAGTAGCTTCTACAAAATGCCATCGCAAACTTCCCTTTCTACTGAACACGTGTGAACTTTAATTGTTTTCTGATGAGGTTGGCGTAAACACAACCGAGAAGCTGATAAAACAAGCTTATCTCCGACGTTTCTAGAGCTTTTTCTTATCATTTGATTGTTTTTAAAAATAATACTGAAAATACAATTCCTCCAGAGATTTCCAGAATTAAATGTTTCTAAGGCATTTTGCTGAAGAGCACGTCCCTTATTGGTTGATCCTCAAACTTCGAACCAATTGAATGCTTCACTTGGAGAAGCCAGTAAAGTGTTCTCTAAGACTTGATGCTTCTTGGATCTGTAGCATGAAATTTGCGCTACATAAACTCCGATAAAATAGAATAGAATAAAATAAAATAAAAATCCCAAGGATAGATTGTTGACCATATTCCAATTACAGATTTAGCGCTATCCTAGGGATAAAGTTACTCTGGCTTCGAACAAGAGAGCCCTGGGAGTAGGAAAGATCGAGAGCTTTATCTGATGCCCCCATCCGATTAAATTTCGGGGGTAGAAGCGGAATATTGAATATTGAATATCGTGGTTGAAAACTGAGGAATATTGAATATTTGCCTGAAAAATATACTGAATACGGAATATTTCAATGGAAATTAAAAAGAATAAGGAATATCCAAAAATTTTTTAGTAGGGAATGGGAATATTTACCTCAGGAGAGCAGAGGAATACGGAATTTTTAGAGTGGAAATGTTCCGCTTCTACCCCCGAGATTAAATTCAATTAGAGCGTTCGATCAAAAATATTTCTTAAAATACTTGTTGAATACTTCGATCAAAAAGATTTCTTAAAATACTTGTTGAAGGATAGTAAATAAAACTTAGAAACCCGACTCACACACATCGATGGCCTTCGAAGCTGCCTTTGCAGCCGTTCCTTTGAGATCGTATCGGCGAGGCTAACCTCCCCCATGCCAAAGAGCTCAAGAACTTCATAATCACGCAAGAATTAGACTCTGAGGCCCTGTCCACACTAATCCGGATAAATTCGAAAACGCATCTTTTCATTAAAATCTTCCGTTCACACTATCGTTTTCGAATTTGTCGCCGTCCATACGAAAACTAGGCTCGGTTTCCAGCCGTGGGGGACGGCTGAAACCGAGCCTACACGAAAACGCGAAACCGGCGTTTTCGAATTTATACACCCTGGAGAGCGTCTTCAAAAAGATCCGGATAAATTCGAAAGCGTATCTTTTTTAGCCGTTTTAGTGTGGACGGAAAGCCGAAACGGATATAAAAATATGCGTTTTCGAATTTATCCGGATTAGTGTAGACAGGGCCTGAATGTTACAAATGTTGCGGTTTGTGTTTATAGATCGACATGATACAAGATGAGCTAGAGAACTATATATGAGAATGAAAACGTTTTCAAAAACACACTTATCAGCATTTGAACTGTACTTGACCGATAAATAAGCTCTAGCCCTTTTCTGCATTTCCATCACTGCATTGAAACACGGTGCGAGAGAGAGAAAATAGGTATTCTCAAATTCTAAAACGAGATAGGATCTTGGACGGTAGTTTTCGTACTTCAGTATATGTTATTAAAGCATTCCTCGAATTTTAGCCTGATACCAAAATCTATCGGCTCGTTTGATCCCACGATATGCCGTGCAAAATAAATTGAAACACTTCAACTGACGATAAGCAACTGAATAAAAAATAGTAGCATTACCGCTTTTTCTGTGATTATGGAAAAATTAAGTAAAACATTAAACACGTTTATCATCACCGCACACTTCCTTTTTGAAGCCGCGATCGAGAATAAACTGGTCAGCAAATATCATGGATTTGCCATAAAAATTGCCAGGAAAGCTCACCACACAGTAACTATATGCCCAAACATCCTCAAACTCGTACCAAATCTTTCTCAAAGTCAGAAAAAAACAATAAATAAATAATAACAACGACCGCATCCTCCTTTTTATAAAAACAATCCGGACGATAAAACAAGTTTATTTACTTGGCCTTGTACTTTTGTGGACAAGAATAGCTTGAACATTTACAGAGGACTATGTAACTCAACTTTTTTCTGAATTAAAAGAAAAAAAATCATCGCTAGACATCCCCAATAAACTAATTAAGATTGCATGTGGAACACTTTCTATCCCATTTACTTTCATCTATAACCAATCTATTTCTTTGGGTGTAGTTCCTGATATACTTAAAATATCTAGAGTGACCCCAGTCTACAAAACTGGCCTCGCAACTGATTTAAATAACTACAGGCCAATTGCAATTTTATCACCCTTCAGCAAGATACTTGAAAAAATTGTTTATAACCAGCTTTATTCATTTTTAGAAAAACATAATATACTTAATTAATATATCATACGACCCATCTTCATGGCAAAAAATGGTAATCACAGTTACTAAAAGCAAAGGAAAGTTTAAAAAAAGGTCTGTTTAACTATTTAAAAAGTTATTCAAATATCAAATTTTAAAAATAATATTGTGTAACTATTGTTTTAAATTTTACTAGAGTGTTTTAGATAAACATCTATGTTCTTGGTCTGAACGTTTCTGCACTTGTAACTGCAAAATGACTTGTACATGATTTTAGAAAACCTCGCTTTACATGATTCTTGAACCAAAAGAGTAACAATATTCTTATATTCTTGTTAGTGCTATGTATATCAGTTTACGTAACAATGTTTAATTATTAAAAAACTGCTAGTTATATTTTTTAAGAACAAGTCAACGAAAAAAGGGGTCAATTCTTTACTAAAACTAGTATTTAATAGCAATTGGGGTCATCTCTCCGAAAGCGACTTAATAAATCAAGACTCCATGAGCAAGATAACAGAGAAGTTGACTCCCCTGTTAAAAGCGCATTGCGGTTGAAAATTGCGCTATGTAAGGGTTAGATAATGGCACTCGAGTTAGAGTGCCGAGAATTTAGATAGAAAACCACGAGCGCGCTAGTTTCCCTTTTGTCTTCTTCTTCAACTCTCTCAGTGCCATCCCTATTCTTTTCTGTACATGACCGATGCAGTCAAGCTTGATAACACGGTCACAGTTCACACTTTCCTCTTCATGAGCTACCTTCCATGCAGAGTAGGCATCAGTCAAAATCCATACTTTATACTCCTTACTCTGTCTATAGATCCAGTCTTTCATAATATGCACACGTACCACAACAGCCGTAAACATCCCAAACAGCCGTATATGCCCTTGAGTCACCATCATACACCATGTACTTGTAACGGAAGTTGAATTCAGATGAGCGCCCCCATACATCTTGAGCAATTGCAACCTCCATGTTTCCACTGCTGCCATCAAAATTTTCAGAACAGTCAGCTTTGTGGCTTTCGTACCACTGTCTATACTCATCAGAATCCTCGTCAAATTTCTGATTACTACACTCCCAACAAAGTTTTGATTTGAAGCCGTAATCAAGAACTTCACCAGTGTCAACAGAGAGGACAAAACCAAACCCGTTGTTAGCTGTGTGCCCTCGCTTTGACCAAGTTCCATCATATGTGACAGCTATATCAATCAGCTCGTCATCAGTTATGGAGGGATTGTCCACTTTTAGCTTTTGACGAAGCCTTGCTCTCGAGGAATCCAAATGTTCTTTGAGATGCGGCATCTGCTGCATCGTGGTTGCGTTTCTATTAGAAGTAAGATATCACAATTAGATATGTTAAGGTCGGAATTGATATCAATGCTATGCTTTCTTAATGATCTTATATTTAAAAGAGCAACTGACAGCAGGTTTTTTCCGAATTGGATTTCAGACTAGATAACCATTGATGACATATTTTGTAGTCTCTCGTATTCTGCATGCACTCTTGCATCTGACCGTACATGTTTGTTCTCAATTTTTCCAAGAACATGAATGCCTTCAAGACAAGTGGCACGGCTCAAAGCAACATATATTTGCCCAGAGTTGAATGACCTTTGTCTAAATAAATCAAAACTAATAACAATATTGTTCAATGTTAATCCTTGAACTTTGTGAACAGTGCAAGCCCATGCCAAGCTCAGTGGAAACTGGAGTCTCTGTATTTCTGGAGATGAAGGTTTACCTGGCCTCAACTTTATTTTAGCAAGTACTGGTGAAACAGGCACAACGTTGTTCTCTTTAGCAAAAGTATCACTGCATTTCTCTATTAAGATATTCCCAGCTTTTTCATCATCAAATTTAATATAGAGAATAGTGGGCTTCTTGGTAATTTGATTAATAGAGATTCTAGTAACGGTGCCCATTTGGCCATTAATAAGTCTGTCAGAAATATCAATATTTGTAGTAAGCATCACCCGTGCAGTTTCTTTGATAAGGATCTCAAAATCAAGACCACCAGTGTCAGAACGACCTCTTGACAATACCCTGTCAATATCTTGTTTAGTAACATTTGGTGGATATTGATCAATAGCTCGAAGTACATACAATGGCAAAGGAATTTGTTGTAGATATTTATTGTTGTGTTCTGTAACTGGTTTATTTTCAGCCCATACATGCAATGCATCTGAAGGGTAACCATTATTCTCATGTGTTTCAGTTACTGATCTCGCCTGAATAATTTTTATGTCTTCTTCAGTCTGCTGAGCAATTCTAAATCTGTTTAGGAGCTCGGTAAATTTATGATCATCCTTTTGTCTCATTATTTGAGTAAGTTCTATCATTTTGAATTCTTGCCATGGGTGACATATATTATATGTTTCATTTTTGTAACTAGAATGTACAACGGAATGTATTTTTTTCCTGATGTGTTTGATTTTCCTTTGTACTCTCATTCTATAAAATATAAAATAATAAAATAAAAATACAATCCTCGTTCCTTCTAAAACCTTTTGAAAACTTTTTTTGATATTCAGATCGAACGAAACTCGCGAGGTTTTAATTAATGCTATATTACCTTTACTTTAACTCTCTTGAGCATTTTTGTTCAAGTGTTATCTATCAAATCATTGTAAGGTTGATAGGTTAGGCTTAGCGTTGAAGTGACATCAAATAATATCATGTGACTGCTAAGACCAATCAACAACCGATTTTCATAGTGTATTGTGTAAGAGGGCCTCATTTGAATATGTCCATAAACAATGGCCATCCTGTGCGTTGGCTCAAACTTTGACATACATGATATTGGATCCCCACGAATCATTTAGTGGTGATGACGTGACAATAACGTCATCGGTCACGTGATTTTACAGGCTACACAGGCTATCGCAACAGCAATAATAACTTGAACTTTGAACACTTCCACGTGTTCACTGCTGTGAACACACTAAAATACACTTTACATCGAGTTTGCCATTACGGCGCTATGTTAACTCATGGATGGGTGCAAACACAGAAACGACTTAACGGGTTATATGAGACATAAATATCAACATATACTAGATTCGAAATATGCAAAATTTAAGTTAAAAATTTAAAAGCTATAATTATATATATAACTCACCTTACAATACAATCATAAAAACCTAAGTAAAAATCTAGGGCTGGAAGTGACTAAGAGAAAGCTGGCAATCTAATAGAAGTTTCTGATATTTATTACTGAATGAATGGGTACTTGCCAATCTCTTCATCTCTAATGGGAGACTGTTCCATAGCTGAATGGTTTTTACAGCAAAGGTCTTTCCACATTCTGTTTTTCGTTTAAATCTAGCACAAATGAAGTTTCAGTTGGCGTATCTAGAGTGCCTATTATGGACCTCACTATTTAGCTTTAAAGCTTCGCTAATATAAGGTGCTATCCCTCCGTGCAAACGTTTAAAAGCTAATAGCCAATTTCTGACTTTAACTTCCTCATATAAGGGAAGCCAACTTAGACTGTTGAAAAGTTCAACCGACGGTGACAATTTTGGAGCATCCAGGGAACTCTTGCAGCTCTCTTTTGCAGCCTTAAAACCCTTACAAAGTTTTCCTTACGACTACTTGACCATACGATATTTGCATAATATAATATGGGTTTTATAACAGAGTTATAGTAACTAACTATTTGTTTAATGGGCAAACGAGGTTTTATTCTATTTAGAATGCCAGTACGTTGAGCAAGCTTCTTGCATATTTTGTCAACGTGGTCGTGAAAACTTAAAGACCCAAAAGCCTGGCACTGGAAATTTTCCTTCTAGTGAAAGTAGAATGTTCTCATTGCTTGGTTCAATTTTGGCTACAAGACGTTTCCCTATTATTAGTAGGACCTTGGTTTTTCCTTCGTTCAACGGCAGTTTGTTAGCCATCGCCCAGTTTACTACACTGGACATGGACTCACACAGAGACTCCCTTATCTGTTGCATATAAAGTCCCCGCCGATAGTGACGTAAAACCCTTGTACGTTACACACGATGGCGCAAGAGTTACTGTAGCCTCAACTGACCGTAATGTGATCACTCGTCGTTGCATACATTATTCGAATTCCGTTCATTCCGATCCAATGCGTAATGCGTTGTCTGTCAGCATAAGCGGAAATACGTATCCGGAACAGTACCTTGAAGGTATACGATAACCTTAATCATAGGAGATGGCACGACGTCCGCATAAGAAGAGGGACGAAATGAGGATGGCTCAATTTTTGAGCACTCGGTGTTTGCTATGTGTAGCTACGAAGGAAGAATCGTCGAAACCTTTACCATGCTGTGGGAAGTATGTGCATGATTCATGCCTTGGACGATGATGGTTCATGCGTCCCACGAGGATCGGCGTAAATCCATACACGTGCGTGCATTGCAGGAGCATGTTGCTCCCAGTGAATCGTGCATCGGTTACTCGAGGGTAGTCTCCAAGATACGTTCACGTATTTGATAACTTTACTATACAACATAATTTTACTTATCCTGGTATAACCCCCTTGCGAGTCGACAACGATGCCATTCCCGGGCAGGCCATCGCCCATCCACCACATGATCCCGCAGGCTGGGACATTGTTAGGGAGAAGCAGAAGATGATGGCGCGTTCCACGGAAGCAAATGAGGAGCAGAATGAAACTAGTCTCCAAAACCAGTTACTTCAGGAGATAAACAAGAGGGCGAAGTTTTCCAAGAAATCAAGAACGACAAGAGGAAAGTTTGCCAAGAAAGAAATAACGGATTTATCATGGAGGAACTATGTGCGTTTTTTTTTTAATCAACACCCACGATTTGAAATATAATGTTGCGAGAAAAGTTATAACATTGCGGATTCATTCATAACGCACATATTTCGATATCATAAATTATCCTGCTAAAATCAACCAAACGGCTCCTCTAGGAGCCACCAAACAGCAAAAAGTCAATGTCATCATGATTCCTATCCTCCCTGAATTGTTTTATTAAATTACTATGTACATGATCTTTGTGATTTTTAAGGTGCGCTTTAAAGGATCTTAAAGACTGTAAACTCTATATAAGTCTTTAAGAGATCTTTAAGATGGTTTAAGTAACATTTAAGACCATTGACAGTGTTTGATGACTTTAATGTCCTCTTACTGACTTTATGAAAGACGTAAAGTTTTCTTAAAATCAGTAAACTTTACATATACAGTTTCAGAGCCTTTAAGATAACAATTAAAGTTAAATGAAATCAATTTGGAATGATTTGATGCTTAAAGTGCCCCTACGATCAAATTTTGACATATCATTTTTTTCTCATATTCGTAAAGTAGAGTGGCTATATTATTACCAGTTCAAACCGTTTTTCGATACGACGACGGGAAGTCCTATTTTTTGAACTCCGAATCTTGAATTTTACATCCGCCATTACGCGAACCCGCTCCTGTGGGCGAGGAATGCCTGGTCATTTTTTAGCGTACGTGACGTCATACACTTAAGGTTATCGTATACCTTCAGGGTACTGTTCCGGATAAAATTAAGTAGCGTCTCGAATATTCGTCGTATTTAGATAAATTATACCTCATTTAAAGCCTATAAAATTGGCTACAACGATATACCTAAGGTTTGTAATTTTGATAAAAGTGCGATTTTTAAATAAACTTCTTTTCCGAACAAGCGAGTTGGTTTCCAAAAGCTCCAACTCCACGGCAATTTAATGAATTTAAGATCTGTTTGCTTTTCTGGACTCCCACAGACCTTGTTTACGAAACTGTGTCGGCGATTGTGGAAATTCGAAGCCGTTCTGAAGATATTTTGGTCTTCGTGAAACTGCTAACGCGAATCCAAATATAGATGCGGGAATCGCTCTCAGCGCCTCTCTTTTAAAAATTAAAAAAATCGCCGACACAGGTTTTTTAGCTGATATAAATTGCCAACAATCTGTGAAAATTTGAAGTAATTCGCACAAATTCGCGTCGAGTTGGAGCTTTTTTCAAACTATGTTTAGAACGAAAATAGAAAGTCAAGAAAACGCTCTGAAATTAGTCGGCCGGCGAGACTGATTCTTTCAACCAGTGATTGGGAAATGTCACAGTCAAAACTTCCCACAACAACACGTGTGGCTACTTTTCCCATACAAACCTTCACGCGAACTAACATATGTAGTAAGAAAGTGTACCATTTTCCCGCTTTGAAAAGCAAACAAAACGTTTTGAATAGAGTTTGTGCATTGACCATTGTACAGGACTGTAGCAATTTAACGAACCACAAAGCTGGCATTTCGCTACATGAATAATTCAAGCCTTTAGTCGAGTACCAAGAATACGGTTTGTAATTCTCTTCAAGCCTCATGCAAGGATGGTTTGTGTACGTTTTGAGGACAGAAGCTTCTCCATAATTGTTTGTATCACATGGAATAGCCGGTAAGACCGTACTAGTATAGTACTATAGATTGACCGAAAAATAAGCGGCTACGTTTGCTGAGAACACTGAGTACATGTAGTTTATCATAAATAACTCATATTGCTGTTTCCTATAAACAGATAAACATATCGATGTAGTATGCCTTTTAATTTACTGCTAATTTTATTTTCAAGACAATAAACCACAGAAGAAACCACCAATATTATTTCATGAAGTACCTTGTTCAGTTGTTTGTGTGTCAAACAGAAAGTTTGGTTCTGTGATAGCCACTGTAAAAGCTGCAGATCAGTCAGTTTCAATACATTGTTTTAGTCTCTAGTAAATTCTTATCATTCACGATTTCATGTTAGACAAGAGAGCGATTTAATTTTATAGCAATTACATTGTATTTTAGAATGTAAATTCGCCGGAAAATCTATTGCCGGGACACAGATAATTCTCGATCTCTCTCATTTACGAACTAGCGATTATCCGGGTTTCTGTAAACAATGAACAAACTTAGGACTTATAAACTGCTGATCATTACCTTAGTGATTTCTCCGCTGAATTCTCCCTGTAGCCCGGATCCAGTAACAGCACAACCTGAAAGCCGAACCAGGGAAAATACCCTGGGGAAAAATTACCCCCAAAAGATAAGAAACCTCTGCTAGCTAGCACTCCTTACTGGCAGGCCACTTCCCAAGCGATTTTAGCGACTATTCATCGTCCAGCTTTCAACTCTGTCGCCAGCGGCTCTATTTCCCCCGAAATCATCAACATCCGGCAATAAATTTAAACAGAAAGACACATTACTATGTTCTGAAGAATCTGATGCAGATTTTAGGTCGTTATTTACTAAACCACAGCAAAATTCGCAGTGTGAGTTTGTCGACAACATAAGAAGAAATGTATGGGTTCGAAGCAACTTGAGAACGATGCGTTAAGTGTATGACGTCACACACGCTAAAAAATGACTAGGCATTCCTCGCCCACGGGAACGGATTCGAGTAATGGCGGACGTGATTTTGACGGTAAACTCTCTTTAAAATGTGTGGTCTAATTGGCCCCATTCAAAAAAAATTCACTGATTTGGATATTTCTGCCACTGTTTGTTCTTATGGAATACAAAAAAGTGGCAAAAGAAATGGTCAAATTTCGTCGTAGTGGCACTTTAAGGGGGAATTGATAATTACTCCTCCCATAGACGTGTCCCGGATGTACAGTACAGCTCAAAAAGAATGCACCCGCAAGAAGTCCCGCAAGAAGTCCCGCAAGAACTTCTTGCGCCGCAAGAACCCGCAAGAAGTTTATAACCCGCTTTTTGCGGCTCACCCGCAAGAACACGCAAGAAGTTTAAGAAGTTGATAGCCCGCTTTTTGCGGCTCAGCCGCAAGAACGCGCAAGAAGTAAAGAGTGGATAATCCGCTTTTTGCGGCTCAACTGCAAGACCACGCACAAAGTTAAACAATACAAAAAGTTTCAAGTCCAAACTTCGAAACGCGAGTACAATGCACGCTCGATCGTGGTTTGTTTACAAGTGTATACGGCAAATTTATTTAGGAAGACTTTCGGTAATATTTTTGAAAAACTTATTTTCAAAGACATACATGTAGATGTATTTAACAATTTGCTTTGATTCGTTTATGGTAGTGTTTATTAACTGTTTCTTTCGCTTTGCCAGGTTTCCCAGGTTTTGCAGTTCGATCCAACTGCTTTGATTTGCGCGTTTAGCGATTATTGTTGAGTCGATCGCAATATGCAAATTACCACTTCTTTTTGACCTGTAAAATTTTGGGAAGACAGTCACTCACTATTCTACGAATTAAGGCGCATTTAGTTCAAAAGGATTCCACTTTCCCAGTAGAAGTTTTCTGGTAAGACTAAGAGTATAGTTTTACACGGTTTCATTGCCAACTTGGCTTCAGAAAGTGCAGCGATCAACTCAGACTGACACGTTCACGCCTGACTGATTTGCACGTGGAGAAATTCAGACGGCAAGAACTTGAGATTTTAATTTCGAAAATATGCCTTATATTAGGACTGCGAACATTTGCAATGATTTGAGCCGAAACCTTGAGCAACACAGGGATGTGCTATAAATGTGAAACTACAGACGCTAAAGTTTATTTGATGTTATGCTTTGCACGGCAAACTATAAAGCTGGCCTCGCAACACCGATATTTATAACGGGAACTGAAGCTATCGAGCGGCCGTTGTTTGTTATTATTTTGTGCCGAAAGCTCAGGCTTCCATATTACATTTTAAGTAACGATTTTCAGTAAGGTTATCAGAATATATGGGAGGATGCGTTATAAGCGAGCTGTGAAGCAGCAAGGAGGTAAGTGCTTTCGCCGATATACACAAACGGCGGTGATAAATATTATAAAGAAGTGTGAAAGGCGAAAATATTTTGGGCTGCTGTCTCGGAGTTTTTACGTTTAATATTTCTGAAGTGTTCGTCTTATTTAATAGTCAGCTGAACACATGAGCGGCGGTGGGATTCAATAAAGAACACAACTCTTATTAGGGCCATTTGTCATACATGTATAATCAACCAAGCTATTATTCAACAGCAGTATTAGCGAAAAGTTGCACTTGGATTTAAGAGTCTGATGTGAAATTTCACTTCCAAAATGCGATAAATTTGCTGCATAGTTTGTGTTTGTTGTTCTAATATATTTCTTTAGTACTTTAATTTGATGTTTCCCGCAGAACGTGAACCTCAGTCTGCAAAATGTAACTTAATTGTTTCTTTCCAGTCGAAGGGACGACTTCGCGTTAATAAGTAAGAGAGTTTCAACCCGTTTGAATTAAGTTGAACTTCTTGCGGTTGAAGTTCTTGCGGTTCTAACTTCTTGCGTTTAAGAAGTTCTTGCGGGTCTAACTTCTTGCGGTTGATAATTAATTATAAGCGCAAAAAGAAGCGCAATAATCAACTTCTTGCGTCCGCAAAAAGAAGTTCTTGCGCGTGCATTCTTTTTGAGCTGTACTGTATATTACATAATACCAACTGATATCTGAGAAGCCATAAAATTCCTTATTCGCAAGCAAATAATTATTTTACACAAAGCTAAAATCTTAATAAAAATAACACAGGAAACATTTGATATTTTCGAGAATCGTTTCACTGAACATATACTTCAATGACAGTCGTTTCATTCAAATTTGCCGTAATAACATTTAGCGTACTGTGTCTGCTGCATGAGTACTATTTTAAATACGTTTGTATTACCTTCAAAATTTAGAAATGTGTCCTTTTCAGATTTGAAACTTGGAAATAGTGTTTTATACTATGTGTTCAGAATCTTCTAAAAAGCTTTTGTACTTTTGTTAATAATAGAAATATGGGTTTTGTCCCGGATATTTTAAGCATGCATGGCTAATTAAAGCGAGAGAACATAACAAGAACGTCCAAATCCCTAAATATTCACCCACATTAAATAGAGCCACTGTAGTAAATCCAATAAGTATTATATTAGCCGTTTGATAAACTAATTAAATTAATTAATTAATATATCATACGACCCATCTTCATGGCAAAAAATGGTAATCACAGTTACTAAAAGCAAAGGAAAGTTTAAAAAAAGGTCTGTTTAACTATTTAAAAAGTTATTCAAATATCAAATTTTAAAAATAATATTGTGTAACTATTGTTTTAAATTTTACTAGAGTGTTTTAGATAAACATCTATGTTCTTGGTCTGAACGTTTCTGCACTTGTAACTGCAAAATGACTTGTACATGATTTTAGAAAACCTCGCTTTACATGATTCTTGAACCAAAAGAGTAACAATATTCTTATATTCTTGTTAGTGCTATGTATATCAGTTCACGTAACAATGTTTAATTATTAAAAAACTGCTAGTTATATTTTTTAAGAACAAGTTAAAGAAAAAAGGGGTCAATTCTTTACTAAAACTAGTATTTAATAGCAATTGGGGTCATCTCTCCGAAAGCGACTTTATAAATCAAGACTCCATGAGCAAGATAACAGAGAAGTTGACTCCCCTGTTAAAAGCGCATTGCGGTTGAAAATTGCGCTATGTAAGGGTTAGATAATGGCACTCGAGTTAGAGTGCCGAGAATTTAGATAGAAAACCACGAGCGCGCTAGTTTCCCTTTTGTCTTCTTCTTCAACTCTCTCAGTGCCATCCCTATTCTTTTCTGTACATGACCGATGCAGTCAAGCTTGATAACACGGTCACAGTTCACACTTTCCTCTTCATGAGCTACCTTCCATGCAGAGTAGGCATCAGTCAAAATCCATACTTTATACTCCTTACTCTGTCTATAGATCCAGTCTTTCATAATATGCACACGTACCACAACAGCCGTAAACATCCCAAACAGCCGTATATGCCCTTGAGTCACCATCATACACCATGTACTTGTAACGGAAGTTGAATTCAGATGAGCGCCCCCATACATCTTGAGCAATTGCAACCTCCATGTTTCCACTGCTGCCATCAAAATTTTCAGAACAGTCAGCTTTGTGGCTTTCGTACCACTGTCTATACTCATCAGAATCCTCGTCAAATTTCTGATTACTACACTCCCAACAAAGTTTTGATTTGAAGCCGTAATCAAGAACTTCACCAGTGTCAACAGAGAGGACAAAACCAAACCCGTTGTTAGCTGTGTGCCCTCGCTTTGACCAAGTTCCATCATATGTGACAGCTATATCAATCAGCTCGTCATCAGTTATGGAGGGATTGTCCACTTTTAGCTTTTGACGAAGCCTTGCTCTCGAGGAATCCAAATGTTCTTTGAGATGCGGCATCTGCTGCATCGTGGTTGCGTTTCTATTAGAAGTAAGATATCACAATTAGATATGTTAAGGTCGGAATTGATATCAATGCTATGCTTTCTTAATGATCTTATATTTAAAAGAGCAACTGACAGCAGGTTTTTTCCGAATTGGATTTCAGACTAGATAACCATTGATGACATATTTTGTAGTCTCTCGTATTCTGCATGCACTCTTGCATCTGACCGTACATGTTTGTTCTCAATTTTTCCAAGAACATGAATGCCTTCAAGACAAGTGGCACGGCTCAAAGCAACATATATTTGCCCAGAGTTGAATGACCTTTGTCTAAATAAATCAAAACTAATAACAATATTGTTCAATGTTAATCCTTGAACTTTGTGAACAGTGCAAGCCCATGCCAAGCTCAGTGGAAACTGGAGTCTCTGTATTTCTGGAGATGAAGGTTTACCTGGCCTCAACTTTATTTTAGCAAGTACTGGTGAAACAGGCACAACGTTGTTCTCTTTAGCAAAAGTATCACTGCATTTCTCTATTAAGATATTCCCAGCTTTTTCATCATCAAATTTAATATAGAGAATAGTGGGCTTCTTGGTAATTTGATTAATAGAGATTCTAGTAACGGTGCCCATTTGGCCATTAATAAGTCTGTCAGAAATATCAATATTTGTAGTAAGCATCACCCGTGCAGTTTCTTTGATAAGGATCTCAAAATCAAGACCACCAGTGTCAGAACGACCTCTTGACAATACCCTGTCAATATCTTGTTTAGTAACATTTGGTGGATATTGATCAATAGCTCGAAGTACATACAATGGCAAAGGAATTTGTTGTAGATATTTATTGTTGTGTTCTGTAACTGGTTTATTTTCAGCCCATACATGCAATGCATCTGAAGGGTAACCATTATTCTCATGTGTTTCAGTTACTGATCTCGCCTGAATAATTTTTATGTCTTCTTCAGTCTGCTGAGCAATTCTAAATCTGTTTAGGAGCTCGGTAAATTTATGATCATCCTTTTGTCTCATTATTTGAGTAAGTTCTATCATTTTGAATTCTTGCCATGGGTGACATATATTATATGTTTCATTTTTGTAACTAGAATGTACAACGGAATGTATTTTTTTCCTGATGTGTTTGATTTTCCTTTGTACTCTCATTCTATAAAATATAAAATAATAAAATAAAAATACAATCCTCGTTCCTTCTAAAACCTTTTGAAAACTTTTTTTGATATTCAGATCGAACGAAACTCGCGAGGTTTTAATTAATGCTATATTACCTTTACTTTAACTCTCTTGAGCATTTTTGTTCAAGTGTTATCTATCAAATCATTGTAAGGTTGATAGGTTAGGCTTAGCGTTGAAGTGACATCAAATAATATCATGTGACTGCTAAGACCAATCAACAACCGATTTTCATAGTGTATTGTGTAAGAGGGCCTCATTTGAATATGTCCATAAACAATGGCCATCCTGTGCGTTGGCTCAAACTTTGACATACATGATATTGGATCCCCACGAATCATTTAGTGGTGATGACGTGACAATAACGTCATCGGTCACGTGATTTTACAGGCTACACAGGCTATCGCAACAGCAATAATAACTTGAACTTTGAACACTTCCACGTGTTCACTGCTGTGAACACACTAAAATACACTTTACATCGAGTTTGCCATTACGGCGCTATGTTAACTCATGGATGGGTGCAAACACAGAAACGACTTAACGGGTTATATGAGACATAAATATCAACATATACTAGATTCGAAATATGCAAAATTTAAGTTAAAAATTTAAAAGCTATAATTATATATATAACTCACCTTACAATACAATCATAAAAACCTAAGTAAAAATCTAGGGCTGGAAGTGACTAAGAGAAAGCTGGCAATCTAATAGAAGTTTCTGATATTTATTACTGAATGAATGGGTACTTGCCAATCTCTTCATCTCTAATGGGAGACTGTTCCATAGCTGAATGGTTTTTACAGCAAAGGTCTTTCCACATTCTGTTTTTCGTTTAAATCTAGCACAAATGAAGTTTCAGTTGGCGTATCTAGAGTGCCTATTATGGACCTCACTATTTAGCTTTAAAGCTTCGCTAATATAAGGTGCTATCCCTCCGTGCAAACGTTTAAAAGCTAATAGCCAATTTCTGACTTTAACTTCCTCATATAAGGGAAGCCAACTTAGACTGTTGAAAAGTTCAACCGACGGTGACAATTTTGGAGCATCCAGGGAACTCTTGCAGCTCTCTTTTGCAGCCTTAAAACCCTTACAAAGTTTTCCTTACGACTACTTGACCATACGATATTTGCATAATATAATATGGGTTTTATAACAGAGTTATAGTAACTAACTATTTGTTTAATGGGCAAACGAGGTTTTATTCTATTTAGAATGCCAGTACGTTGAGCAAGCTTCTTGCATATTTTGTCAACGTGGTCGTGAAAACTTAAAGACCCAAAAGCCTGGCACTGGAAATTTTCCTTCTAGTGAAAGTAGAATGTTCTCATTGCTTGGTTCAATTTTGGCTGCAAGACGTTTCCCTATTATTAGTAGGACCTTGGTTTTTCCTTCGTTCAACGGCAGTTTGTTAGCCATCGCCCAGTTTACTACACTGGACATGGACTCACACAGAGACTCCCTTATCTGTTGCATATAAAGTCCCCGCCGATAGTGACGTAAAACCCTTGTACGTTACACACGATGGCGCAAGAGTTACTGTAGCCTCAACTGACCGTAATGTGATCACTCGTCGTTGCATACATTATTCGAATTCCGTTCATTCCGATCCAATGCGTAATGCGTTGTCTGTCAGCATAAGCGGAAATACGTATCCGGAACAGTACCTTGAAGGTATACGATAACCTTAATCATAGGAGATGGCACGACGTCCGCATAAGAAGAGGGACGAAATGAGGATGGCTCAATTTTTGAGCACTCGGTGTTTGCTATGTGTAGCTACGAAGGAAGAATCGTCGAAACCTTTACCATGCTGTGGGAAGTATGTGCATGATTCATGCCTTGGACGATGATGGTTCATGCGTCCCACGAGGATCGGCGTAAATCCATACACGTGCGTGCATTGCAGGAGCATGTTGCTCCCAGTGAATCGTGCATCGGTTACTCGAGGGTAGTCTCCAAGATACGTTCACGTATTTGATAACTTTACTATACAACATAATTTTACTTATCCTGGTATAACCCCCTTGCGAGTCGACAACGATGCCATTCCCGGGCAGGCCATCGCCCATCCACCACATGATCCCGCAGGCTGGGACATTGTTAGGGAGAAGCAGAAGATGATGGCGCGTTCCACGGAAGCAAATGAGGAGCAGAATGAAACTAGTCTCCAAAACCAGTTACTTCAGGAGATAAACAAGAGGGCGAAGTTTTCCAAGAAATCAAGAACGACAAGAGGAAAGTTTGCCAAGAAAGAAATAACGGATTTATCATGGAGGAACTATGTGCGTTTTTTTTTTAATCAACACCCACGATTTGAAATATAATGTTGCGAGAAAAGTTATAACATTGCGGATTCATTCATAACGCACATATTTCGATATCATAAATTATCCTGCTAAAATCAACCAAACGGCTCCTCTAGGAGCCACCAAACAGCAAAAAGTCAATGTCATCATGATTCCTATCCTCCCTGAATTGTTTTATTAAATTACTATGTACATGATCTTTGTGATTTTTAAGGTGCGCTTTAAAGGATCTTAAAGACTGTAAACTCTATATAAGTCTTTAAGAGATCTTTAAGATGGTTTAAGTAACATTTAAGACCATTGACAGTGTTTGATGACTTTAATGTCCTCTTACTGACTTTATGAAAGACGTAAAGTTTTCTTAAAATCAGTAAACTTTACATATACAGTTTCAGAGCCTTTAAGATAACAATTAAAGTTAAATGAAATCAATTTGGAATGATTTGATGCTTAAGGGGGAATTGATAATTACTCCTCCCATAGACGTGTCCCGGATGTACAGTACAGCTCAAAAAGAATGCACCCGCAAGAAGTCCCGCAAGAAGTCCCGCAAGAACTTCTTGCGCCGCAAGAACCCGCAAGAAGTTTATAACCCGCTTTTTGCGGCTCACCCGCAAGAACACGCAAGAAGTTTAAGAAGTTGATAGCCCGCTTTTTGCGGCTCAGCCGCAAGAACGCGCAAGAAGTAAAGAGTGGATAATCCGCTTTTTGCGGCTCAACTGCAAGACCACGCACAAAGTTAAACAATACAAAAAGTTTCAAGTCCAAACTTCGAAACGCGAGTACAATGCACGCTCGATCGTGGTTTGTTTACAAGTGTATACGGCAAATTTATTTAGGAAGACTTTCGGTAATATTTTTGAAAAACTTATTTTCAAAGACATACATGTAGATGTATTTAACAATTTGCTTTGATTCGTTTATGGTAGTGTTTATTAACTGTTTCTTTCGCTTTGCCAGGTTTCCCAGGTTTTGCAGTTCGATCCAACTGCTTTGATTTGCGCGTTTAGCGATTATTGTTGAGTCGATCGCAATATGCAAATTACCACTTCTTTTTGACCTGTAAAATTTTGGGAAGACAGTCACTCACTATTCTACGAATTAAGGCGCATTTAGTTCAAAAGGATTCCACTTTCCCAGTAGAAGTTTTCTGGTAAGACTAAGAGTATAGTTTTACACGGTTTCATTGCCAACTTGGCTTCAGAAAGTGCAGCGATCAACTCAGACTGACACGTTCACGCCTGACTGATTTGCACGTGGAGAAATTCAGACGGCAAGAACTTGAGATTTTAATTTCGAAAATATGCCTTATATTAGGACTGCGAACATTTGCAATGATTTGAGCCGAAACCTTGAGCAACACAGGGATGTGCTATAAATGTGAAACTACAGACGCTAAAGTTTATTTGATGTTATGCTTTGCACGGCAAACTATAAAGCTGGCCTCGCAACACCGGTATTTATAACGGGAACTGAAGCTATCGAGCGGCCGTTGTTTGTTATTATTTTGTGCCGAAAGCTCAGGCTTCCATATTACATTTTAAGTAACGATTTTCAGTAAGGTTATCAGAATATATGGGAGGATGCGTTATAAGCGAGCTGTGAAGCAGCAAGGAGGTAAGTGCTTTCGCCGATATACACAAACGGCGGTGATAAATATTATAAAGAAGTGTGAAAGGCGAAAATATTTTGGGCTGCTGTCTCGGAGTTTTTACGTTTAATATTTCTGAAGTGTTCGTCTTATTTAATAGTCAGCTGAACACATGAGCGGCGGTGGGATTCAATAAAGAACACAACTCTTATTAGGGCCATTTGTCATACATGTATAATCAACCAAGCTATTATTCAACAGCAGTATTAGCGAAAAGTTGCACTTGGATTTAAGAGTCTGATGTGAAATTTCACTTCCAAAATGCGATAAATTTGCTGCATAGTTTGTGTTTGTTGTTCTAATATATTTCTTTAGTACTTTAATTTGATGTTTCCCGCAGAACGTGAACCTCAGTCTGCAAAATGTAACTTAATTGTTTCTTTCCAGTCGAAGGGACGACTTCGCGTTAATAAGTAAGAGAGTTTCAACCCGTTTGAATTAAGTTGAACTTCTTGCGGTTGAAGTTCTTGCGGTTCTAACTTCTTGCGTTTAAGAAGTTCTTGCGGGTCTAACTTCTTGCGGTTGATAATTAATTATAAGCGCAAAAAGAAGCGCAATAATCAACTTCTTGCGTCCGCAAAAAGAAGTTCTTGCGCGTGCATTCTTTTTGAGCTGTACTGTATATTACATAATACCAACTGATATCTGAGAAGCCATAAAATTCCTTATTCGCAAGCAAATAATTATTTTACACAAAGCTAAAATCTTAATAAAAATAACACAGGAAACATTTGATATTTTCGAGAATCGTTTCACTGAACATATACTTCAATGACAGTCGTTTCATTCAAATTTGCCGTAATAACATTTAGCGTACTGTGTCTGCTGCATGAGCACTATTTTAAATACGTTTGTATTACCTTCAAAATTTAGAAATGTGTCCTTTTCAGATTTGAAACTTGGAAATAGTGTTTTATACTATGTGTTCAGAATCTTCTAAAAAGCTTTTGTACTTTTGTTAATAATAGAAATATGGGTTTTGTCCCGGATATTTTAAGCATGCATGGCTAATTAAAGCGAGAGAACATAACAAGAACGTCCAAATCCCTAAATATTCACCCACATTAAATAGAGCCACTGTAGTAAATCCAATAAGTATTATATTAGCCGTTTGATAAACTAATTAAATTAATTAATTAATATATCATACGACCCATCTTCATGGCAAAAAATGGTAATCACAGTTACTAAAAGCAAAGGAAAGTTTAAAAAAAGGTCTGTTTAACTATTTAAAAAGTTATTCAAATATCAAATTTTAAAAATAATATTGTGTAACTATTGTTTTAAATTTTACTAGAGTGTTTTAGATAAACATCTATGTTCTTGGTCTGAACGTTTCTGCACTTGTAACTGCAAAATGACTTGTACATGATTTTAGAAAACCTCGCTTTACATGATTCTTGAACCAAAAGAGTAACAATATTCTTATATTCTTGTTAGTGCTATGTATATCAGTTCACGTAACAATGTTTAATTATTAAAAAACTGCTAGTTATATTTTTTAAGAACAAGTTAACGAAAAAAGGGGTCAATTCTTTACTAAAACTAGTATTTAATAGCAATTGGGGTCATCTCTCCGAAAGCGACTTTATAAATCAAGACTCCATGAGCAAGATAACAGAGAAGTTGACTCCCCTGTTAAAAGCGCATTGCGGTTGAAAATTGCGCTATGTAAGGGTTAGATAATGGCACTCGAGTTAGAGTGCCGAGAATTTAGATAGAAAACCACGAGCGCGCTAGTTTCCCTTTTGTCTTCTTCTTCAACTCTCTCAGTGCCATCCCTATTCTTTTCTGTACATGACCGATGCAGTCAAGCTTGATAACACGGTCACAGTTCACACTTTCCTCTTCATGAGCTACCTTCCATGCAGAGTAGGCATCAGTCAAAATCCATACTTTATACTCCTTACTCTGTCTATAGATCCAGTCTTTCATAATATGCACACGTACCACAACAGCCGTAAACATCCCAAACAGCCGTATATGCCCTTGAGTCACCATCATACACCATGTACTTGTAACGGAAGTTGAATTCAGATGAGCGCCCCCATACATCTTGAGCAATTGCAACCTCCATGTTTCCACTGCTGCCATCAAAATTTTCAGAACAGTCAGCTTTGTGGCTTTCGTACCACTGTCTATACTCATCAGAATCCTCGTCAAATTTCTGATTACTACACTCCCAACAAAGTTTTGATTTGAAGCCGTAATCAAGAACTTCACCAGTGTCAACAGAGAGGACAAAACCAAACCCGTTGTTAGCTGTGTGCCCTCGCTTTGACCAAGTTCCATCATATGTGACAGCTATATCAATCAGCTCGTCATCAGTTATGGAGGGATTGTCCACTTTTAGCTTTTGACGAAGCCTTGCTCTCGAGGAATCCAAATGTTCTTTGAGATGCGGCATCTGCTGCATCGTGGTTGCGTTTCTATTAGAAGTAAGATATCACAATTAGATATGTTAAGGTCGGAATTGATATCAATGCTATGCTTTCTTAATGATCTTATATTTAAAAGAGCAACTGACAGCAGGTTTTTTCCGAATTGGATTTCAGACTAGATAACCATTGATGACATATTTTGTAGTCTCTCGTATTCTGCATGCACTCTTGCATCTGACCGTACATGTTTGTTCTCAATTTTTCCAAGAACATGAATGCCTTCAAGACAAGTGGCACGGCTCAAAGCAACATATATTTGCCCAGAGTTGAATGACCTTTGTCTAAATAAATCAAAACTAATAACAATATTGTTCAATGTTAATCCTTGAACTTTGTGAACAGTGCAAGCCCATGCCAAGCTCAGTGGAAACTGGAGTCTCTGTATTTCTGGAGATGAAGGTTTACCTGGCCTCAACTTTATTTTAGCAAGTACTGGTGAAACAGGCACAACGTTGTTCTCTTTAGCAAAAGTATCACTGCATTTCTCTATTAAGATATTCCCAGCTTTTTCATCATCAAATTTAATATAGAGAATAGTGGGCTTCTTGGTAATTTGATTAATAGAGATTCTAGTAACGGTGCCCATTTGGCCATTAATAAGTCTGTCAGAAATATCAATATTTGTAGTAAGCATCACCCGTGCAGTTTCTTTGATAAGGATCTCAAAATCAAGACCACCAGTGTCAGAACGACCTCTTGACAATACCCTGTCAATATCTTGTTTAGTAACATTTGGTGGATATTGATCAATAGCTCGAAGTACATACAATGGCAAAGGAATTTGTTGTAGATATTTATTGTTGTGTTCTGTAACTGGTTTATTTTCAGCCCATACATGCAATGCATCTGAAGGGTAACCATTATTCTCATGTGTTTCAGTTACTGATCTCGCCTGAATAATTTTTATGTCTTCTTCAGTCTGCTGAGCAATTCTAAATCTGTTTAGGAGCTCGGTAAATTTATGATCATCCTTTTGTCTCATTATTTGAGTAAGTTCTATCATTTTGAATTCTTGCCATGGGTGACATATATTATATGTTTCATTTTTGTAACTAGAATGTACAACGGAATGTATTTTTTTCCTGATGTGTTTGATTTTCCTTTGTACTCTCATTCTATAAAATATAAAATAATAAAATAAAAATACAATCCTCGTTCCTTCTAAAACCTTTTGAAAACTTTTTTTGATATTCAGATCGAACGAAACTCGCGAGGTTTTAATTAATGCTATATTACCTTTACTTTAACTCTCTTGAGCATTTTTGTTCAAGTGTTATCTATCAAATCATTGTAAGGTTGATAGGTTAGGCTTAGCGTTGAAGTGACATCAAATAATATCATGTGACTGCTAAGACCAATCAACAACCGATTTTCATAGTGTATTGTGTAAGAGGGCCTCATTTGAATATGTCCATAAACAATGGCCATCCTGTGCGTTGGCTCAAACTTTGACATACATGATATTGGATCCCCACGAATCATTTAGTGGTGATGACGTGACAATAACGTCATCGGTCACGTGATTTTACAGGCTACACAGGCTATCGCAACAGCAATAATAACTTGAACTTTGAACACTTCCACGTGTTCACTGCTGTGAACACACTAAAATACACTTTACATCGAGTTTGCCATTACGGCGCTATGTTAACTCATGGATGGGTGCAAACACAGAAACGACTTAACGGGTTATATGAGACATAAATATCAACATATACTAGATTCGAAATATGCAAAATTTAAGTTAAAAATTTAAAAGCTATAATTATATATATAACTCACCTTACAATACAATCATAAAAACCTAAGTAAAAATCTAGGGCTGGAAGTGACTAAGAGAAAGCTGGCAATCTAATAGAAGTTTCTGATATTTATTACTGAATGAATGGGTACTTGCCAATCTCTTCATCTCTAATGGGAGACTGTTCCATAGCTGAATGGTTTTTACAGCAAAGGTCTTTCCACATTCTGTTTTTCGTTTAAATCTAGCACAAATGAAGTTTCAGTTGGCGTATCTAGAGTGCCTATTATGGACCTCACTATTTAGCTTTAAAGCTTCGCTAATATAAGGTGCTATCCCTCCGTGCAAACGTTTAAAAGCTAATAGCCAATTTCTGACTTTAACTTCCTCATATAAGGGAAGCCAACTTAGACTGTTGAAAAGTTCAACCGACGGTGACAATTTTGGAGCATCCAGGGAACTCTTGCAGCTCTCTTTTGCAGCCTTAAAACCCTTACAAAGTTTTCCTTACGACTACTTGACCATACGATATTTGCATAATATAATATGGGTTTTATAACAGAGTTATAGTAACTAACTATTTGTTTAATGGGCAAACGAGGTTTTATTCTATTTAGAATGCCAGTACGTTGAGCAAGCTTCTTGCATATTTTGTCAACGTGGTCGTGAAAACTTAAAGACCCAAAAGCCTGGCACTGGAAATTTTCCTTCTAGTGAAAGTAGAATGTTCTCATTGCTTGGTTCAATTTTGGCTGCAAGACGTTTCCCTATTATTAGTAGGACCTTGGTTTTTCCTTCGTTCAACGGCAGTTTGTTAGCCATCGCCCAGTTTACTACACTGGACATGGACTCACACAGAGACTCCCTTATCTGTTGCATATAAAGTCCCCGCCGATAGTGACGTAAAACCCTTGTACGTTACACACGATGGCGCAAGAGTTACTGTAGCCTCAACTGACCGTAATGTGATCACTCGTCGTTGCATACATTATTCGAATTCCGTTCATTCCGATCCAATGCGTAATGCGTTGTCTGTCAGCATAAGCGGAAATACGTATCCGGAACAGTACCTTGAAGGTATACGATAACCTTAATCATAGGAGATGGCACGACGTCCGCATAAGAAGAGGGACGAAATGAGGATGGCTCAATTTTTGAGCACTCGGTGTTTGCTATGTGTAGCTACGAAGGAAGAATCGTCGAAACCTTTACCATGCTGTGGGAAGTATGTGCATGATTCATGCCTTGGACGATGATGGTTCATGCGTCCCACGAGGATCGGCGTAAATCCATACACGTGCGTGCATTGCAGGAGCATGTTGCTCCCAGTGAATCGTGCATCGGTTACTCGAGGGTAGTCTCCAAGATACGTTCACGTATTTGATAACTTTACTATACAACATAATTTTACTTATCCTGGTATAACCCCCTTGCGAGTCGACAACGATGCCATTCCCGGGCAGGCCATCGCCCATCCACCACATGATCCCGCAGGCTGGGACATTGTTAGGGAGAAGCAGAAGATGATGGCGCGTTCCACGGAAGCAAATGAGGAGCAGAATGAAACTAGTCTCCAAAACCAGTTACTTCAGGAGATAAACAAGAGGGCGAAGTTTTCCAAGAAATCAAGAACGACAAGAGGAAAGTTTGCCAAGAAAGAAATAACGGATTTATCATGGAGGAACTATGTGCGTTTTTTTTTTAATCAACACCCACGATTTGAAATATAATGTTGCGAGAAAAGTTATAACATTGCGGATTCATTCATAACGCACATATTTCGATATCATAAATTATCCTGCTAAAATCAACCAAACGGCTCCTCTAGGAGCCACCAAACAGCAAAAAGTCAATGTCATCATGATTCCTATCCTCCCTGAATTGTTTTATTAAATTACTATGTACATGATCTTTGTGATTTTTAAGGTGCGCTTTAAAGGATCTTAAAGACTGTAAACTCTATATAAGTCTTTAAGAGATCTTTAAGATGGTTTAAGTAACATTTAAGACCATTGACAGTGTTTGATGACTTTAATGTCCTCTTACTGACTTTATGAAAGACGTAAAGTTTTCTTAAAATCAGTAAACTTTACATATACAGTTTCAGAGCCTTTAAGATAACAATTAAAGTTAAATGAAATCAATTTGGAATGATTTGATGCTTAAGGGGGAATTGATAATTACTCCTCCCATAGACGTGTCCCGGATGTACAGTACAGCTCAAAAAGAATGCACCCGCAAGAAGTCCCGCAAGAAGTCCCGCAAGAACTTCTTGCGCCGCAAGAACCCGCAAGAAGTTTATAACCCGCTTTTTGCGGCTCACCCGCAAGAACACGCAAGAAGTTTAAGAAGTTGATAGCCCGCTTTTTGCGGCTCAGCCGCAAGAACGCGCAAGAAGTAAAGAGTGGATAATCCGCTTTTTGCGGCTCAACTGCAAGACCACGCACAAAGTTAAACAATACAAAAAGTTTCAAGTCCAAACTTCGAAACGCGAGTACAATGCACGCTCGATCGTGGTTTGTTTACAAGTGTATACGGCAAATTTATTTAGGAAGACTTTCGGTAATATTTTTGAAAAACTTATTTTCAAAGACATACATGTAGATGTATTTAACAATTTGCTTTGATTCGTTTATGGTAGTGTTTATTAACTGTTTCTTTCGCTTTGCCAGGTTTCCCAGGTTTTGCAGTTCGATCCAACTGCTTTGATTTGCGCGTTTAGCGATTATTGTTGAGTCGATCGCAATATGCAAATTACCACTTCTTTTTGACCTGTAAAATTTTGGGAAGACAGTCACTCACTATTCTACGAATTAAGGCGCATTTAGTTCAAAAGGATTCCACTTTCCCAGTAGAAGTTTTCTGGTAAGACTAAGAGTATAGTTTTACACGGTTTCATTGCCAACTTGGCTTCAGAAAGTGCAGCGATCAACTCAGACTGACACGTTCACGCCTGACTGATTTGCACGTGGAGAAATTCAGACGGCAAGAACTTGAGATTTTAATTTCGAAAATATGCCTTATATTAGGACTGCGAACATTTGCAATGATTTGAGCCGAAACCTTGAGCAACACAGGGATGTGCTATAAATGTGAAACTACAGACGCTAAAGTTTATTTGATGTTATGCTTTGCACGGCAAACTATAAAGCTGGCCTCGCAACACCGGTATTTATAACGGGAACTGAAGCTATCGAGCGGCCGTTGTTTGTTATTATTTTGTGCCGAAAGCTCAGGCTTCCATATTACATTTTAAGTAACGATTTTCAGTAAGGTTATCAGAATATATGGGAGGATGCGTTATAAGCGAGCTGTGAAGCAGCAAGGAGGTAAGTGCTTTCGCCGATATACACAAACGGCGGTGATAAATATTATAAAGAAGTGTGAAAGGCGAAAATATTTTGGGCTGCTGTCTCGGAGTTTTTACGTTTAATATTTCTGAAGTGTTCGTCTTATTTAATAGTCAGCTGAACACATGAGCGGCGGTGGGATTCAATAAAGAACACAACTCTTATTAGGGCCATTTGTCATACATGTATAATCAACCAAGCTATTATTCAACAGCAGTATTAGCGAAAAGTTGCACTTGGATTTAAGAGTCTGATGTGAAATTTCACTTCCAAAATGCGATAAATTTGCTGCATAGTTTGTGTTTGTTGTTCTAATATATTTCTTTAGTACTTTAATTTGATGTTTCCCGCAGAACGTGAACCTCAGTCTGCAAAATGTAACTTAATTGTTTCTTTCCAGTCGAAGGGACGACTTCGCGTTAATAAGTAAGAGAGTTTCAACCCGTTTGAATTAAGTTGAACTTCTTGCGGTTGAAGTTCTTGCGGTTCTAACTTCTTGCGTTTAAGAAGTTCTTGCGGGTCTAACTTCTTGCGGTTGATAATTAATTATAAGCGCAAAAAGAAGCGCAATAATCAACTTCTTGCGTCCGCAAAAAGAAGTTCTTGCGCGTGCATTCTTTTTGAGCTGTACTGTATATTACATAATACCAACTGATATCTGAGAAGCCATAAAATTCCTTATTCGCAAGCAAATAATTATTTTACACAAAGCTAAAATCTTAATAAAAATAACACAGGAAACATTTGATATTTTCGAGAATCGTTTCACTGAACATATACTTCAATGACAGTCGTTTCATTCAAATTTGCCGTAATAACATTTAGCGTACTGTGTCTGCTGCATGAGCACTATTTTAAATACGTTTGTATTACCTTCAAAATTTAGAAATGTGTCCTTTTCAGATTTGAAACTTGGAAATAGTGTTTTATACTATGTGTTCAGAATCTTCTAAAAAGCTTTTGTACTTTTGTTAATAATAGAAATATGGGTTTTGTCCCGGATATTTTAAGCATGCATGGCTAATTAAAGCGAGAGAACATAACAAGAACGTCCAAATCCCTAAATATTCACCCACATTAAATAGAGCCACTGTAGTAAATCCAATAAGTATTATATTAGCCGTTTGATAAACTAATTAAATTAATTAATTAATATATCATACGACCCATCTTCATGGCAAAAAATGGTAATCACAGTTACTAAAAGCAAAGGAAAGTTTAAAAAAAGGTCTGTTTAACTATTTAAAAAGTTATTCAAATATCAAATTTTAAAAATAATATTGTGTAACTATTGTTTTAAATTTTACTAGAGTGTTTTAGATAAACATCTATGTTCTTGGTCTGAACGTTTCTGCACTTGTAACTGCAAAATGACTTGTACATGATTTTAGAAAACCTCGCTTTACATGATTCTTGAACCAAAAGAGTAACAATATTCTTATATTCTTGTTAGTGCTATGTATATCAGTTCACGTAACAATGTTTAATTATTAAAAAACTGCTAGTTATATTTTTTAAGAACAAGTTAACGAAAAAAGGGGTCAATTCTTTACTAAAACTAGTATTTAATAGCAATTGGGGTCATCTCTCCGAAAGCGACTTTATAAATCAAGACTCCATGAGCAAGATAACAGAGAAGTTGACTCCCCTGTTAAAAGCGCATTGCGGTTGAAAATTGCGCTATGTAAGGGTTAGATAATGGCACTCGAGTTAGAGTGCCGAGAATTTAGATAGAAAACCACGAGCGCGCTAGTTTCCCTTTTGTCTTCTTCTTCAACTCTCTCAGTGCCATCCCTATTCTTTTCTGTACATGACCGATGCAGTCAAGCTTGATAACACGGTCACAGTTCACACTTTCCTCTTCATGAGCTACCTTCCATGCAGAGTAGGCATCAGTCAAAATCCATACTTTATACTCCTTACTCTGTCTATAGATCCAGTCTTTCATAATATGCACACGTACCACAACAGCCGTAAACATCCCAAACAGCCGTATATGCCCTTGAGTCACCATCATACACCATGTACTTGTAACGGAAGTTGAATTCAGATGAGCGCCCCCATACATCTTGAGCAATTGCAACCTCCATGTTTCCACTGCTGCCATCAAAATTTTCAGAACAGTCAGCTTTGTGGCTTTCGTACCACTGTCTATACTCATCAGAATCCTCGTCAAATTTCTGATTACTACACTCCCAACAAAGTTTTGATTTGAAGCCGTAATCAAGAACTTCACCAGTGTCAACAGAGAGGACAAAACCAAACCCGTTGTTAGCTGTGTGCCCTCGCTTTGACCAAGTTCCATCATATGTGACAGCTATATCAATCAGCTCGTCATCAGTTATGGAGGGATTGTCCACTTTTAGCTTTTGACGAAGCCTTGCTCTCGAGGAATCCAAATGTTCTTTGAGATGCGGCATCTGCTGCATCGTGGTTGCGTTTCTATTAGAAGTAAGATATCACAATTAGATATGTTAAGGTCGGAATTGATATCAATGCTATGCTTTCTTAATGATCTTATATTTAAAAGAGCAACTGACAGCAGGTTTTTTCCGAATTGGATTTCAGACTAGATAACCATTGATGACATATTTTGTAGTCTCTCGTATTCTGCATGCACTCTTGCATCTGACCGTACATGTTTGTTCTCAATTTTTCCAAGAACATGAATGCCTTCAAGACAAGTGGCACGGCTCAAAGCAACATATATTTGCCCAGAGTTGAATGACCTTTGTCTAAATAAATCAAAACTAATAACAATATTGTTCAATGTTAATCCTTGAACTTTGTGAACAGTGCAAGCCCATGCCAAGCTCAGTGGAAACTGGAGTCTCTGTATTTCTGGAGATGAAGGTTTACCTGGCCTCAACTTTATTTTAGCAAGTACTGGTGAAACAGGCACAACGTTGTTCTCTTTAGCAAAAGTATCACTGCATTTCTCTATTAAGATATTCCCAGCTTTTTCATCATCAAATTTAATATAGAGAATAGTGGGCTTCTTGGTAATTTGATTAATAGAGATTCTAGTAACGGTGCCCATTTGGCCATTAATAAGTCTGTCAGAAATATCAATATTTGTAGTAAGCATCACCCGTGCAGTTTCTTTGATAAGGATCTCAAAATCAAGACCACCAGTGTCAGAACGACCTCTTGACAATACCCTGTCAATATCTTGTTTAGTAACATTTGGTGGATATTGATCAATAGCTCGAAGTACATACAATGGCAAAGGAATTTGTTGTAGATATTTATTGTTGTGTTCTGTAACTGGTTTATTTTCAGCCCATACATGCAATGCATCTGAAGGGTAACCATTATTCTCATGTGTTTCAGTTACTGATCTCGCCTGAATAATTTTTATGTCTTCTTCAGTCTGCTGAGCAATTCTAAATCTGTTTAGGAGCTCGGTAAATTTATGATCATCCTTTTGTCTCATTATTTGAGTAAGTTCTATCATTTTGAATTCTTGCCATGGGTGACATATATTATATGTTTCATTTTTGTAACTAGAAAATATAGGCTTTTGGCGAATTGGTGGCAACTGATATAAATCACCAACAGCAATAATACTTATACCAGCAAACTGAGAGGTGGTAGTACCAAAAATGTCTTTTAGTCTTTGATGGATATGGAGTAACCTAGTATTTGAAACCATAGAAATTTCATCAATTATAATAAGCTTAAGTTCAGATAATGACATTCTCAGTAATGTTTTCTTCTGATCTGATAATGCAGGTAAATTATCTCCAACTTCTTTTGGGATGGCCAAAGCAGTGTTGATAGTAGTACCATTTATATTAATAGCAGCAACACCTGTGGGTGCCATTAAAAGCACTGTAGGTAACTCAGGATTTAGTGGTCCATATTTAAATGTTTTCACTGCAGTGTGATAAATTGCTCTTATCAGATGACTTTTGCCAGTATAGGCTTCACTTCCTCTGGCTTCAGGCAATTAAAGTTTTTAACTTTATTTCTACACCATGAGAGAACAATATCATATGCAGAACGCTGTTCGGCATTCAAAGATCTAACACACTCACGTAATATGTCATCACTGATACCTGATGGCTGGGTCTGAGTCAGAAGTGCTGGTATTCTTTGTTGTGTTTCTGAACCTGGGGCTAAATGATCAGGTGACTGTTCATTAAATGGATTATCCGGTGTTACATCATTGTCCATTTCAGACTGTAAATCTTGATTTTCTTGATCATTGATAGAATCATATGTGTGTAAATTTCTAACTGGGTTGTCTCTCAGCATTTGTAGTGCATTACTTACTTCTTCTGCATTAGGTTCAAATATTGCTCTGTTCTTTCCAACCAAAGCTTGTACTGAAGGTTCATGAAATTTCATTAAATAAGTTTTATCTAAGCCAATGAGAACGAACCACTACTTGTGAAATAGTTTTCAATAGGTTTTTTGAGACTATTTCTACAAAAAAATGTATTTTTCTCTAAAGTGTATTTTATACACCAACATGTCAAGTCTTTTTTAAAGTATACGTTATACGCCATCATCTCAAGACTTTTATTTCGAAACAACAAGTATACACCATCATGTGGACAATACTTCCTTTTAGAAACCACAAGTTCTACACGATGTTGAAAATTCCCCCTTTTTTTATTGTAGCTTATACACCATGATCTGCACACTTTGATATCTTTCTGAACTTTACGTTATACTCCACGAAATACGATGGCTCTTCAAAACTGCGAGTGGAGCAATTGCCATGGGCAAAAGTATGAATTGCTCGCCAGCAAAATCACTTGATGCAAAGCTTTTCAGTCCAGAATTCTGGAAATGGAAGCACCGCATGTTGTTAGATGCGCTAGATCAATTTGGTTTCCCTTCAGTATTTGTAACGATAAGCCCGTACGAGTGGTCTTTCCCTTTGGCTAAGTGGCTTGGCGATGTGAGAGATTTGACAGGAAAAGGACCCACGAAACTTGGAGCAGCTGAAGGGTGTGATTTGTACAGGAATAGTATTGACAGGAGAAAGTAATAATTAAGGTATTTGAATAGTTACAATAGATTTCTTATACAGAGAAATTAACTAACTAGTGTTAACAATTGATTTGACTAAGAATATTGTGCTAAATACAACGAACAGTTACTATTAGTTACAAGTTAAATAAGTGAAAGCTTAGGCAGTCATGGCGAGGAGGCCTCTGGAAACCACAGGGCTTATAGAGTAGAGACCTCCTCATAAGATTCATATAATAAAATGAGTTAGCAATTGCGAACAACATTGTAATTAAAGATAATTAGAGATGTGAAGGTGTAAAGAATGAAGTTTCAGTCATCAATGGGGGGTTTCCAAAGGAGCGGTTGTCTATCAGAGTTCTCTAGGAAATGGATGTGTACAGGAGGAGGAATTATTTTACGCTGAAGGACTTCGCTCACTGGATTTCTATTTTGTTTCATAAAGGGGTAAGTACATATTATTTAAGATTTATTATTTCTGAGATTCGGGATGCTAAGCTTACACCAAGGAGGAGGGCTAACGATATTAGTATCATTAATAGTATGGATCCATTTTCCTGCAGTGTTCATGGTACGGGGGAAGGGAGTAGTAGCACTAGTAGTAGCACCAGTAGTAGTAGTTGCAGTAGTTGTTCAAGGAGTGAGATAGAGAATTGTTAATATTCTGAGTGCTAGATATTAGGAGTGTTTGTCTCAGCTGGAGAGCCTTGTACGAGAGCAGAACAGAGAGATAGTGTGCTTGAGCGAGGAGCTGGAGAGGACGTGTGGAGAGGTGAAAGTAGCTATGGAACAGTGTGGAAGTAAGGAAGTACTGGACAGAGAGATAGTTGAGCTAAAAACGAAGTATGAGAGTCAAAGTGCGAAGTCAGAGAAAGCTATGGAGAGACTTGGAAAACTGAGTGCTATGAATGTTGGATAGAGAGAGGAGGAAGGATACGAAAATAGTTGAGTTGAAAAGAGAGCTGAAGAGTAAAGAGTAAGAGTTGAGAGATGCAAAGGAAAGCCTGGAGTTGAGAAATGAGCAGATAGGAGTTAAAGAGAGAATGAATGAAGCACTGCAGAAAATGAAGAGAGCTAAGAGGGTTGTAAGTTATTATCGTGTGAAGCAGAGGAAGCAAGAAGAATGTAGTGGAAATGTCGCAGACCTGAGGAGTCTTGTGAGTGAACTTGACCAAGATATGAGAGATCTGGAGAATAGAAATGTAGAGTTAGAAGATCGAGTGAGTGAGCTTATGTCTGAGAGGAGTGTATTTTTCAGGGTTGAAGGTATAGTAATGGAATCTGTTTCGTTTACATGGACTTGCTATCAATCAACGTACATGTAGGTTGTGCTAATCCTCAAAAGGTAATCCGATGTGTGTTAAGTAAGCTCAGCGGACTTTAACCCAGACCGATTACCTGGCCAAACATTTGCAAAGTACATGTTCATCGAAGCAAGAGCATTGGCTCAGATCCAGTTTGCCGAAGTCCTTTCTGACCAATTTTGAAATGCACCTTGCATTCAGATGGAACAAGTAAAGCAGGATTGCATTACGGAGGGTGAGGTTTTCACATTGGGTGTAAGGAGGGAAATGGGGGGTGTTTCAGTATTTGGTAATTCCACGTGCTGTAGAAGGAAAGAACCGTGCCACAAAGAATCTGCTTGAACTTATATTTGCAGGTTAAGCGAATGTTAGTCCTTGGTGGTAAGTTTCATGTTGTGACTAATGCGTTGAAGAGAAAGACTGTCAGTGTTGTAAATACTGTTGTGTCAGAGAGAGATTTCGGGTTTGTAGACGACGAGAGAGAAATGAGAGAGAAAGCGAGAGCAAGTACTATTGTGATTGAGTGAAAGTTAATGTATTGTAAGAATGAAACAAGCAAGTGGCGAGATGAGTAGACAAAGGAGAAGGCAGAGGAGTATATGAGGAATGCAAGAAGAGCGAAGGAGAGGCAATTTGAACTGTACAGAGAAAGACGAGTTGTAATAATCAGTGGCAACTGTAAAACTGAAGAGTAGGAGGAGTCACCTGAATAAAAAATGTTTGAGATTTGAGGTTCAACGGTATGGCTACAAATGGTCATTTTGTTACACTGCGTGCAAATTCCTTACAATAAGGTAACAGGAATAAAATACCATTTTCGTTTTAATTTGTTGAGGCTTCCTTTAGTTGTGGTATATGATTTAAGGGCCAAAGTGAAAGTGTTAGTTGTGTAGCATTTTTAAAACAACCATTGAGCCACGTTGTAGAAGGAGCTGAATTTGAAAACACCTCTAAATGGCTTTTATATGGGTAGAAATTGAGTTTTTTTAGGTAACAATAGAATGGCAGATTTGGAAATAGGTAGAATTTCACAAATCTAAGAAATTGTCGTTTTCGTGAATCTGCACAAAGGTACATATAACGATGAATCAGTTCAAAATGTATTTTTTTCAGTTAGACAAATGAAACCTTGTTGCAAGAAGCCTTTAGGGTTCGTATTGCGGCTTAAAGGTGACAGGGAAACAACGTTTTTTGAAATATTGATTGACAATTGTTATTTTGGAAAAACTGGGAAATAGTTTGGAAGAGGTTATACTTTTTAAGTTAAAGACATTTCCTTGCAGTGTGTAGTGTTGAATAAAAAAGGCTATTGATTTATTTCAAACCTTCTGCTTAATTATTTAATCACAAAAGGGTCTTTCGTGCACTGTCCTTCCAATTGGAAATAAGTTGTTGTGATCTTGATAGTGACCCTGTTAGAAATCATGAAAGGACAACCTGACAGGAAAAGGAAAGATATTAATATGAGAAAACAAATTAATAAACATCAGTTGACTTGAACCTGCACTGAGCGTAGTACGCAGCAAAGAAATACTAGCAAATTAAGACTAGCAAGCATTATAAAGCAATGCACATGGAGGAACTGACATATTTCGAATTTCATTGAGATATCACCACAACGCAACTTCCCCTGAATTGAGTCAGAGTTCTCAATCCAGCCAAGTGGATCTTTTACTAAACTCATTCACATTTACTACTGTAACAAACATCATCGCTTCAACGTCAGGCATTACCAATGCTACTACGTCTTCCACTGCTCCAGAACATGGCCATCGTCCAATTCAGTAAATGCCATATCAAGCGAATCTTAATACTATGCCAACGTAACCACACTATTCGGTGTCAATCATCTGCAGTCCAAATGAGCTGTTCCCGTATACAGTGCAGCTCAAAAATAATGCACCCGCAAGAAGTCCTGCAAGAACTTCTTGCGGCGCAAGAACCCGCAAGAAGTTGATAACACGCTTTTTGCGGCTCAACCGCAAGAACACGCAAGAAGTAAAGGGTGGATAATCCGCTATTTGCGGCTCAACTGCAAGAACACGCATGAAGTTAAACAATACAAAAAGTTTCAAGTCCAATGCAATGCAAGAACTTCGAAACGCGAGTAAAATGCACGCTAGATCGTCGTTTGTTTACAAGTGTGCACGGCACATTTTTTTAGAAAGACTTTCGGTAATATTTTTGAAAAACGTATTTTCAAAGACATCGAAATGTTTTTAACAATTTATTTTCGTTTATGGTAGTGTTTATTAATTGTTTCTTTCGTTTTGCCAGGTTTCCCTGGTTTTGCAGTACTATCCAACTTCTTTAATTTGCACGTTTAGCGATTATTGAGTCAATCGCATTATGCAAATTACCACTTCTTGTTGACCTTTAAAGTTTTTGGAAGACTATTCAATGAATTAAAGCGCATTTAGTTCAAAAGGATTCCACTTTCCCAGTAGAAGTTTTCTGGTAAGACTAAGAGTATACTTTTACACGGTTTTCATTACCAACTTAGCAGTGTTAGCGAAAAGTTGCACTTGAATTCCAATGTAAGACGTGAAATTTCACTTCCAAAATGCGATAAATTATTGCTACATAGTTTTGTGTTTGTTGTTCTAATATATTTCTTTAGTATTTTAATTTGATGTTTCCCGCAGAACGTGAACCTTAGAAACAAATTGTAACATATTTGTTTCTTTCCAGTCGAAGGGACGACTTTACGTTAATTATAAGTAAGAGAGTTTCAACCCGTTTGAATTAAGTTGAACTTCTTGCGGTTGAACTTTTTGCGGTTCTAACTTCTTGCATTTAAGAAGTTCTTGCGGGTCAAACTTCTTGCGGTTGATAATTAATTATAAGCGCAAAAAGAAGCGCAGTAAAGTCAACTTCTTGCGGCCGCAAAAAGAAGTTCTTGCGCGTGCATTATTTTTGAGCTGTACTGTACAAACACATCGACCACTAATTCCGTTTACCAGTGTACGAGCCTATCCTCATTAGATACCAAATCGGTATGCACATGGCCCATTTTACATATGGCCCATTTTCCTTATGGCCCTTGTGTCCAACAACCAAGTCTGGCACCCAAACCACCACAAGAACCCACTCAGGTTGCAAACTCTTCACTTAGCCAAGGACCGCCGGATTTTATTGAAACGATACAAACATTACAACGTCAGTTGTATGACATGGCAGGATTGCAAGAATTAGAAGAGCCTCCCGAGGGAAGCATGTACTCTGCATGGCGAAAGTCTGTTGTTCAGGCATGGAAACCAGTAATTATTTTCACTGCTTTATTGTACGAATTGACCAATGTAATTTTATTGCAGTTTTCATTTAATGTTGTTTTATCGAATTTTGCATGTCGATAGGACATGTTGAGTTACGTTCTGCTGTGCAAGAAAAGTTTGTTTAATAGAATTGTGTGCAAGTTACAGGGCTTTAAAGTTGCTAATTTGCAGTCAAACACTGTAAAAACGTTTTTTGAAAGTGATTTGCAATATGTCGTAACTTTTTTGCATTAGGTCGTACCAAAAATCTAAACCGCATAGCACGGGCTGAAATTGAAAGTTACTTGGGGGAGAGCGGGGGGTTAGGTGCATGGCTGCGTATCTGTTCTTGATGAAATCGAAAGATTCCTGCTACAGAGCGTACGGCATGAAACGGGATGAGCTCTTGAAAAACGGGAAACCGTAATTTTGTTAACTAGATGAGTTAACGTGAGTGACGTCGAGTGATTTCTTTGGAAACCGAACTGATAGCAATAACTAATAACTAATAATAAATAATATTATCTACAATTCATTGACATCTGATATACTTTTAATTTAATAATGTTATAATGTTGTAAACTGTATTCCAATGCACATTTTATTTTTACAGATGAATACCCTTAACAAGATGGAGGGCGCCATTAAGTACCTAAATCACTTTCCAAACTATTTTTTACGCCAATATGGGCCTATTGAGGAGGAAATGACCTCGGACCTGATCCAACATCGTCTCTCTCAATTAAATTGTGTAAAGAGGTGCATTTGCACAGGTAATAGATATCCTGTTCCGCAGTTCCACGCGATTCCTGTTGAATTGCAAAACTTGACAAAGTCAGACATTTATGTCTTACGTCCTTTCGACGTACACTGTGGAGAATATGAATGTATGCCTAACGGCTATCGTATGAAAAATGCGATTTTAAGAATAAGCATAAGTGAAAAGTCTGTTGAACAAAAAAATTAGAGCATTGTCTGATGGAGATGCGAAAGGAGGTGTATGGCTGCGTATCTGTTCTTGATGAAATCGAAAGTATAGTAGTACCCAAGAGCATAGTAGTACCCGACATATCATGCACCGGAAAGGCGACGTCCGGTGCTACGAAAAGGTGAAGTCGTTAGAAAAGTCATTTCACCGGCGTTAGCCTTAAGGGCGGAGTATGCTGAGTGATTGTCAACGTCTTAACCGTAGGTACTGCCTTTTTCCTTTTAGATCGTTTGTTGTTTGTCGAGTGACAACACGAAAGGCATCCAAAAAAAAAAAATCAACACAACATTGTAATGAGTTGAAACTTGTATACAACAAATAGGGCGATACCCTTAAAGGAATACTAATCAGCAAGAAGTAAGAAATTGTAGTACAGAAATAGGGCGATAGCCTCAAACAAATACGAAAGTGTTGTTATGAAAAAAAAACAGAAAGCCGAGTGATAACACGAAAGGCACAAAAACATCAAACAAGAACGAAACACTGGAACAGCGAAAAGCCATTCTAAAAAATGTAAATACGAGTTGTTTACGAAAGAGCGATTGTAAAGACTGTCAGAAGAATCTATTGGCAAGAAACAGAACGTATGGAAATATGAAAAGAGAAAAGAACTCTAGGTGAAAAGATTAAAGCGTTACTGCAGGAACGCTTGGAAAGAAAGAATTTTAAAAGACATAACGATCTAGGAAGGAACGTTAAGGCAAGAACAACCAACATTTGTAAGACTAGAAAAAACTTCGTGAAAGGTCTTTAGAAAAAGAAAGATACTGTCAAAACCGATGTTCTCAAAGACATAATATTGTGAAACGTGAAGATCTTAGCTTGTGCACAAATTCCTATGACATTTGAATATCGTCTAGAAAGCGAATTGACAGTTGTGAACAGAAACAGAACGACCCTTCCAATCGAAACAACGCCATCTAGAAATTAAGACAGTATGAATTCGTGGCAAACCGATCTCTTCACGTTAAAGAAACAACCTGTAAGTTCTCAAAGAAATCGAGTAAAGAACAAATACTTGTCAAATAGATTAAATCAGATTTACAGAATATAACTTTCAAAACACACGTAACAACTTTTTTCTAACACATCCGTTATACACCTCCATAGCTTTACTTGTTTTTTTTATATAAATATGTTATACACCAATACATTGTCACTCAGTTGTTTTATTTTTTAAATTGTATACACCAGACGTTTTAATGACGTCTCCATTTCTATGTAAAAAAACCTGTTTCTACGTACTTTTTTAAAATTTAAATTTATTTTCTCGAAGTCTAAAGATCTAACATAGTACATTCATTAATACTTTTCTCCTTCATTTTTAATGTTAACACACGCTCTATACAGACATTGTTTAAAAAACGTTATCTTTTTTTTGGTGTCCTTTAAAGAATTAACATAGTACATCATTAATAGTTTCTTCTTTCAGTCACACCGATTTAGATTAGGACAAGTGGGTACCGTTACTTCGAATAACGTTATAACTTACAAAATATGTTCCATGTCCATCGACTTATCGTACATTTCATTAAACGTACCTTTTACCTAACGAACTTTAACATGTGTTAATTACAGTAATGTCTCAATACGTATTGTCACTAATACGCAATTGAAGAATAACCTGGAAAGAGATAACATCGTGCATGAATAAGACGTCTTCCTTACAGGGCCACCGATTTAGGGTGGGACGGGTGGGTTGTTGCATCTCGACTAAGTCATGGTTATTAAACATCCCCATAAGTCTGTAACCTACCATCCCCATAAGTCTGTAACCTACAAGAGGTTGACAATGTACATTTTATATCGTAAATTCTTTTAAACGTACGTTTTTCCTAACTTTCATATATATCTTGATATAATAACTTTTCCAAAACTTTTTCAATTGAATAATTTTAGTACCAGCGTGTAGCACTTGTCGAGTCAGGAAGTGTGACAAATTTTCGGTCTTGGGGAATAGGCAGATTTCGAGATATCGACGTTTCAAAATCGGAGAATTCTAAAGATGAACGACGACATGGGAGCGAGAATGGCGTGAAATGGGCGGGAAAAACTCAATTTTAAAAATGTCATTAGGAGTCACGATGTTACGGAAATTCTGTATACTCCGACGAAGAATAACGTGTAATAATTTTTAACGAATCGTTAGTAGGGATCTTTAGTAAATGCCATTTCAACGTAAATCAGAATATCAGACAATTTCAAAGTATAAATAATAATAATTTGGGTTATCTTTATCGCCTCCAATCGTGGGAGGTAGCAGTCACGAAGAAAGAGAAGCACAAGAGAGAAGATACACATCGAGAGAGAAAAAGCTTTGGACATCCGAGTGCCTGCTAGGCTTCTACATGTAAGGGGAAGACCCCGGTATCAGGTTAGTAAGCTGATACGATGTTAGGTGTTTAACATGTATAGTCTTTGAGAATGCTCTAAGTTCACTGCTTCGATCCTGTTGGAGGTTTATTGCCACGGATTGGCGTGTTTACTATATGAACGTTTTCTGAGACAGATTTGCGTACAGAATCGATACTTGCAGGGTGACTTGTTGGAGGCGTCACGACATGGGTAGCTTTGTTTGTGACTTCTCAAGCGGATCGCTCAATAATCTCAGGTCGGATTCATTTCTGCCACCGTAACCAACCACAGACGGTGCAACCTGCGATGGTTTAATGCCGAAATTTGGGCGGCAGTCAATTAACCCTTCAAGTACAAAGATCGTACAGGGAAGTGGGTACCTTGATAGAGGAAATGCTATCAAAAGGCAGTAGTGTAACTACTGTCATCCACAAATCGGGGGGTTGAAAGGAATAGAAATGATAGAGGAATAGAGAGTACAACAAAATCTCAGCGCTAGCTGCTATAACGACAATCGGTTCAGTGTACTTGATTGCTTGTCATATCGATACGAACGTAAACGATAAATATTCTGTTGCAGAAAACATGCCGTGGAGCGAAGAAGATGCAAAACTGTTTTGGAACGTGAGAAAGCCTCATGTTCTCCAATCCGCAACGGAATTAGCGATAAGCGTACGTAACTTTGTGGCAACGAATAGCTCAAATGTCGAGAAAGAGAATAGAAACAAAGCAAGGTTTATGGCTGAAAACAGGTTTGAAGACCTGCAACTCGACGTGTCTGGTCGAGATATTACAAAGAACGCAATTTCAGATTTGTTGTTTTGGGTTACCAATTCATCTTGGTCATATTGCAATGACTGTGGAGTGCTAGCCACGCAGACTTTGACACCGTCTTTTCAGAAAAGACCAGTAACCAAATGCATAAAAAGGTGTGTGTGCAAGACAAATCGCTACGAAGTGCCAATGTGGAACGAAGTTCCAGCTGAGTTAAAAGACCTCAGCAAAACCGATATATTTGTGCTACGTCCATTTGACGTTCATTCTGGCGATTATGAATGCCAACGAAGCGGATACCGAATGAAGAACGCCATTTTAAGAATCAGTCCGAGCCAGTTGTCGGTGGAAGACAAAATCAGAAATCTCGAGGATCGTGATGCAAAGAAGAGGTGTAACGCTGCATATTCGTTCTTGATGAAGTCGTCGGACTCCTGTTACAAAATGTATGTCTTGAAAAGAGCCGACCTCCTGAAAACCGGTAAGCCATTGAATATTTACGAACTCGATGACAGCAAAGGTATCAAGTGTGCATTGTGGCCGCACCTATATCCGAAGACGAAGTGGTTCGATTCAGAGATGGATGGAGAAGAATCTCGATAAATACTTTATTTTTTAGTGATCATATGTCATTCTGTACGGCTTTTTAAGCAACAACGCTGAATTTTGAAAATGTAGGATAATGTTGACATTTTAAAATATATTTTTTGCCAACTTCAATGTTACTTATCCTCGTATATTTTATGCTTGTTGCCAAGGTGAATAATACGTTGTTGATTGCCAAAGCTATACTTGCTGGAAGACCCCTGCCCATTTTTTTTTTCAATGTAAAGACTTTATTGATCTTATGTCATTCATTTTTCATGTTGTAGTAATACACTATTACGACGAAAGCAATGGCTCGCAACTCAGAGGTAATTCAGTTTGTAATTCATTATGTCTATTTGAAGGATTTCAAACTCTTCCTTGAAGACTCCGATGAGACGGACGACTGCGCATCGGATGTATTCGAGGTACATAGCGTGTGTTATATCTTATTTTCATTTAATGTAGTACATAATATGTAGGCTTCTATTTACAAATTTATACATAGTGTTTTATTGAACATGTGCCAATCTGTTTTCATTTTGTAGTCGATATTGCTTGGATTGGATCCAAGTATCGTATCAAGAGCGGACTCAAAGGTAAAGGTAAAGCCTTTGTTTTTTTATTGATCATATGGCTTTTTTTTTCATTTTGTATTACTTCATTGTCATCAATTAATTAGCATGGCCGACAACACAGAGGTAATTCAGTTTGCATTTTATACGTGATCTATTTTACAGATATTGGACAAATACGTTAAGGCAATTTAAACTTTAAACATGGTATTGGTAAATCTGTTTTAATCGTTATTATCTCTATTTGAAGGATTTCAAACCCCTTAAGGACGTGGATGAGACGGTAAGTCACGAAGCATTTTTTACGTGATGTGACACATATTAGACACATCCTGTTTTGAGTTACTTACTGTTATGAAATAATCAAGCTAGATATTTACCCTTCTACAGGACGACAGCTCACCTGATGAATCCGAGGTACATAGCGTGTGTTATATTATATTTTCGTTAAATGTAATACATAGGGTTTAGGGTTTAGGGTTCTAGGCTTCTATTTACAATTTTATACGTAGTGTTTTATTGAACATATGCCAATCTGTTTTCATTTTGTAGTCTATTAATCCACCACCCCTGCAAGCGGGATCAAAGGTAATTCCAGATCTATTTGGACCCGATTTGCCAAAGTTTGACGGATGTATCCGTGTGTGTTATAGCTTATTTTCATTAAATGTACTACATAATATGTTGCCTTCTATTTACAATATCCATGTATGTTATATGCTTGTTGGATTAGGTGATTAATACATTGTTCATTGCAAAATAGATACTTGCTGGGAATACTAGTGTGAACATATGCCATTCTGTTTCCATTTGTAGGCTGTGCGTCGTCTCTACGTGTCACGGATAGACGAAATCATCTGCACATCGTCGGGTGAACATGTGTCAGGCGATGGGCCTGACCACGAGTCAGACTCCTCGTCAGACCATGTGGCTGAGCCAGAACACCCATCGGCTGGCGATGAGTCTGACCATGAGAAATAGATTTTCATAGCTTTTCAGAATAAAACTTTTGAAATACTTGTAACAACTTTTTTTTATACATATGTTATACACCATGATATCAAGACTTGTTACTGTTTTCTTTAAATAGAAATACGTTATACGCCAACATATGTAGTCTTATTTATTTCTCAATAAATATTATATACGCCACACGTTTTCATGACTAATTCGTTTTTATGTTATACGCCTATCTCTACAGACATGTCTTTAAAAATAAAAATAAAAATTAACCTATAAAGCGATAACATCGTTCATTAATAATACTTTTTCCTTTCACTTCCACTGAATTAGGGTGGGACGGGTGGGTTGTGTCACCACAATAAGCCACAGGTTATTAACCATACACGTTGAAGTTAACTTACTCTGAAAGATAGGCTTGAAACTTTATACAAAATGTGAGATTTTACATTTTACATTACTTTATTGGTATACTATGTAATATAATGATAACTTTTCCAAACCGATTCTGCATTTGGCTCAAATTTTGCATGTCGATAGTACATGTGGAGTTACGTACTGCTGTGCAAGAAATGTTTGTTTAATAGAATTGTGTTCAAGTTACAGGGCTTTAAAAGGTGCTAATTTTCAGTCAAACACTGTAAAAAATAATTGGTTTTGTGAAAGTGATTTTCAAAATGCAATAACGTTTTTGCATTAGGTCGTATCAAAAATCTAAAGCGCATAGCACGCCCTGAAATTGAAAGTTACTTGGGAGAGAGCGGGGGGTTAGGTGGATGACTGCGTATCTGTTCTTGATGAAATCGAAAGATTCCTGCCACAGAGCGTACGTCATGAAACGGGATGAGCTCTTGAAAAACGGGAAACCGTAATTTTGTTAACTTAGATGAATTAACGTGAGTGACGTCGAGTGATTTCTTCGGAAACCGAACTGATAGCAATAACTAATAACTAATAATAAATAATATTATCTACAATTCGTTGACATCTGATATACTTTTAATTTAATAATGTTATAATGTTGTAAACTGTATTACAATGCACATTTTTATTTTTACAGATGAATACCCCAAACAAGATGGAGGGCTCCATTAAGTACCTAAATCACATTCCAAAGTATTTTTTACGCCAATATGGGCCTATTGAGGAGGAAATGACCTCGGACCTGATCCAACATCGTCTCTCTCAATTAAATTGTGTAAAGAGGTGCATTTGCACAGGTAATAGATATCCTGTTCCGCAGTTCCACGCGATTCCTGTTGAATTGCAAAACTTGACAAAGTCAGCCATTTATGTCTTACGTCCTTTCGACGTACACTGTGGAGAATATGAATGTATGCCTAACGGCTATCGTATGAAAAATGCGATTTTAAGAATAAGCATAAGTGAAAAGTCTGTTGAACACAAAAAATAAGAGCATTGTCTGATGGAGATGCGAAAGGAGGTGTATGGCTGCGTATCTGTTCTTGATGAAATCGAAAGTATAGTAGTACCCAAGAGCATAGTAGTACCCGACATATCATGCACCGGAAAGGCGACGTCCGGTGCTACGAAAAGGTGAAGTCGTTAAAAAAGTCATTTCACCGGCGTTAGCCTTAAGGGCGGAGTATGCTGAGTGATTGTCAACGTCTTAACCGTAGGTACTGCCTTTTTTTCTGTTAGATCGTTTGTTGTTTGTCGATCGCTCTGTGCTAAGTATTGACCTTACAGAATATCAGAAAATTCTATTATAAAGAAACACAGACTGCATCGAAAGATGGAAAGCCACACGAAATCCCGGAACAAAGACTTAAAAGCGTTGCTGCAGAAACGCAAGGTCTGAGGTCACAGAGACATTATTATGTATGAACGAGAGTAAAGGAACGAAAAGCCAATATCGATGAATGCGTGGAAAATAGTAATATTTATACTACTGCCAGTGCAAATACTAAAATGAACATGTAAGACCAGAAAGAACTGAGCAGAAAGCAATTAGAAAAAGAAAGACTTGAATGTAAAGATAAAGAAAGCCTGTGAGAACTGATATTAAAAGTAAGACTTGAAATTGTGAAATATGTTGCCTTCTACTTTCAATTTTATACAGAACATAACATATTCATGTCTGTTATACGCTTGTTGGATTAGGTGATTAATACATTGTTCATTGCAAAATAGATACTTGCTGGTGGATACTAGTGTTAACATATGCCATTCTGTTTCCATTTGTAGGCTGTGCTTCGTGTCTACCTATCCCGAATAGATCAGAGAATAAGACCACAACATGAAATACTTCACCATAACAGGTACATCAGCACATCGTGATCAGGTGACCATGTGTCAGGCGATGGGTCTGACCACGAGTCAGACTCATCGCCTGACCATGAGTCTGAGTATGATGACTATGCCGGTGCTCCACCTCACTTTGAGCGATATGGATTCGGAGGCAATCACCCACGTAGCCCTTTTAGGAGGGACTCAATACTTACAATGCTCCAAGAGCATAGTAGTACCCGACATATCATGCACCGGGAAGGCGACGTCCGGTGCTACGAAAAGGTGAAGTCATTAAAAAAGTCATTTCACCGGCGTTAGCCTTAAGGGCGGAGTATGCTGAGTGATTGTCAACGTCTTAACCGTAGGTACTGCCTTTTTTCTTTTAGATCGTTTGTTTGTCGAGTGACAACACGAAAGGCATCCAAAAAAAAATAATCAACACAACATTGTAATAAGTTGAAACTTGTATACAACAAATAGGGCGATACCCTTAAAGGAATACTAATCAGCAAGAAGTAAGAAATTGTAGTACAGAAATAGGGCGACAGCCTCAAACAAATACGAAAGTGTTGTTATGAAAAAAACAGAAAGCCGAGTGATAACACGAAAGGCACAAAAACATCAAACAAGAACGAAACACTGGAACAGCGAAAAGCCATTCTAAAAAATGTAAATACGAGTTGTGTACGAAAGAGCGATTGTAAAGACTGTCAGAAGAATCTATTGGCAAGAAACAGAACGTATGGAAATATGAAAAGAGAAAAGAACTCTAGGTGAAAAGATTAAAGCGTTACTGCAGGAACGCTTGGAAATAAAGAATTTTAAAAGACATAACGATCTAGGAAGGAACGTTAAGGCAAGAACAACCAACATTTGTAAGACTAGAAAAAACTTCGTGAAAGGTCTTTAGAAAAAGAAAGATATTGTCAAAACCGATGTTCTCAAAGACATAATATTGTGAAACGTGAAGATCTTAGCTTGTGCACAAATTCCTATCACATTTGAATATCGTCTAGAAAGCGAATTGACAGTTGTGAACAGAAACAGAACGACCCTTCCAATCGAAACAACGCCATCTAGAAATTAAGACAGTATGAATTCGTGGCAAACCGATCTCTTCACGTTAAAGAAACAACCTGTAAGTTCTCAAAGAAATCGAGTAAAGAACAAATACTTGTCAAATAGATTAAATCAGATTTACAGAACATAACTTTCAAAACACACGTAACAACTTTTTTCTAACACATCCGTTATACACCTTCATAGCTTTACTTGTTTTTTTTATATAAATATGTTATACACCAATACATTGTCACTCAGTTATTTTATTTTTTACATTGTATACACCAGACGTTTTAATGACGTCTCCATTTCTATGTAAAAACCCCTGTTTCTACGTACTTTTTTAAAATTTAAATTTATTTTCTCTAAGTCTAAAGATTTAACATAGTACATTCATTAATACTTTTCTCCTTCATTTTTAATGTTAACACCCGCACTATACAGACATTGTTTAAAAAACGTTATCTTTTTTTTGGTGTCCTTTAAAGAATTAACATAGTACATCATTAATAGTTTCTTCTTTCAGTCACACCGATTTAGATTAGGACAAGTGGGTACCGTTTCTTCGAATAACGTTATAACTTACAAAATACGTTCCATGTCCATCGACTTATCGTACATTTCATTAAACGTACCTTTTACCTAACGAACTTTAACATATGTTAATTACAGTAATGTCTCAATACGTATTGTCACTAATACGCAATTGAAGAATAACCTGGAAAGAGATAACATCGTGCATGAATAAGACGTCTTCCTTACAGGGCCACCGATTTAGGGTGGGACGGGTGGGTTGTTGCATCTCGACTAAGTCATGGTTATTAAACATCCCCATAAGTCTGTAACCTACCATCCCCATAAGTCTGTAACCTACAAGAGGTTGACAATGTACATTTTATATCGTAAATTCTTTTAAACGTACGTTTTTCCTAACTTTCATATATATCTTGATATAATAACTTTTCCAAAACTTTTTCAATTGAATAATTTTAGTACCAGCGTGTAGCACTTGTCGAGTCAGGAAGTGTGACAAATTTTCGGTCTTGGGGAATAGGCAGATTTCGAGATATCGACGTTTCAAAATCGGAGAATTCTAAAGATGAACGACGACATGGGAGCGAGAATGGCGTGAAATGGGCGGGAAAAACTCAATTTTAAAAATGTCATTAGGAGTCACGATGTTACGGAAATTCTGTATACTCCGACGAAGAATAACGTGTAATAATTTTTAACGAATCGTTAGTAGGGATCTTTAGTAAATGCCATTTCAACGTAAATCAGAATATCAGACAATTTCAAAGTATAAATAATAATAATTTGGGTTATCTTTATCGCCTCCAATCGTGGGAGGTAGCAGTCACGAAGAAAGAGAAGCACAAGAGAGAAGATACACATCGAGAGAGAAAAAGCTTTGGACATCCGAGTGCCTGCTAGGCTTCTACATGTAAGGGGAAGACCCCGGGTATCAGGTTAGTAAGCTGATACGATGTTAGGTGTTTAACATGTATAGTCTTTGAGAATGCTCTAAGTTCACTGCTTCGATCCTGTTGGAGGTTTATTGCCACGGATTGGCGTGTTTACTATATGAACGTTTTCTGAGACAGATTTGCGTACAGAATCGATACTTGCAGGGTGACTTGTTGGAGGCGCCCACGTCGCCCTTTTAGGAGGGACTCAATACTTACAATGCTCCAAGAGCATAGTAGTACCCGATATATAATACACCGGGAAGGCAACGTCCGGTGCTACGAAAAGGTGAAGTCGTTAAAAAAGTCGTTTCACCGGCGTTAGCCTTAAGGGTGGAGTATGCTGAGTGATTGTCAACGTCTTAACCGTAGGTACTGCCTTTTTCCTTTTAGATTGTTTGTTGTTTGTCGATCGCTCTGTGCTAAGTATTGACCTTACAGAATATCAGAAAATTCTATTATAAAGAAACACAGACTGCATCGAAAGATGGAAAGCCACACGAAATCCCGGAACAAAGACTTAAAAGCGTTGCTGCAGAAACGCAAGGTCTGAGGTCACAGAGACATTATTATGTATGAACGAGAGTAAAGGAACGAAAAGCCAATATCGATGAATAAGTGGAAAATAGTAATCTTTATACTACTGCCAGTGCAAATACTAAAATGAACATGTAAGACCAGAAAGAACTGAGCAGAAAGCAATTAGAAAAAGAAAGACTTGAATTTAAAGATAAAGAAAGCCTGTGAGAACTGATATTAAAAGTAAGACTTGAAATTGTCAAATATGTTGCCTTCTACTTACAATTTTATACAGAACATAACATATTCATGTATGTTATACGCTTGTTGGATTAGGTGATTAATACATTGTTCATTGCAAAATAGATACTTGCTGGTGGATACTAGTGTTAACATATGCCATTCTGTTTCCATTTGTAGGCTGTGCTTCGTGGCTACCTATCCCGAATAGATCAGATAATAAGACCACAACATGAAATACTTCACCATAACAGGTACATCAGCACATCGTGATCAGGTGATCATGTGTCAGGCGATGGGTCTGACCACGAGTCAGACTCATCGCCTGACCATGAGTCTGAGTATGATGACTATGCTCCACCTCCTTCCAAACGGCGCAAACGCGTCACTTCGAGCGATATGGATTCGGAGGCAATCGCCCACGTCGCCCTTTTAGGAGGGACTCAATACTTACAATGCTCCAAGAGCATAGTAGTACCCGATATATAATACACCGGGAAGGCAACGTCCGGTGCTACGAAAAGGTGAAGTCGTTAAAAAAGTCATTTCACCGGCGTTAGCCTTAAGGGCGCAGTATGCTGAGTGATTGTCAACGTCTTAACCGTAGGTACTGCCTTTTTTCTTTTAGATTGTTTGTTGTTTGTCGATCGCTCTGTGCTAAGTATTGACCTTACAGAATATCAGAAAATTCTATTATAAAGAAACACAGACTGCATCGAAAGATGGAAAGCCACACGAAATCCCGGAACAAAGACTTAAAAGCGTTGCTGCAGAAACGCAAGGTCTGAGGTCACAGAGACATTATTATGTATGAACGAGAGTAAAGGAACGAAAAGCCAATATCGATGAATGCGTGGAAAATAGTAATCTTTATACTACTGCCAGTGCAAATACTAAAATGAACATGTAAGACCAGAAAGAACTGAGCAGAAAGCAATTAGAAAAAGAAAGACTTGAATGTAAAGATAAAGAAAGCCTGTGAGAACTGATATTAAAAGTAAGACTTGAAATTGTCAAATATGTTGCCTTCTACTTACAATTTTATACAGAACATAACATATTCATGTATGTTATACGCTTGTTGGATTAGGTGATTAATACATTGTTCATTGCAAAATAGATACTTGCTGGTGGATACTAGTGTTAACATATGCCATTCTGTTTCCATTTGTAGGCTGTGCTTCGTGTCTACCTATCCCGAATAGATCAGATAATAAGACCACAACATGAAATACTTCACCATAACAGGTACATCAGCACATCGTGATCAGGTGATCATGTGTCAGGCGATGGGTCTGACCACGAGTCAGACTCATCGCCTGACCATGAGTCTGAGTATGATGACTATGCTCCACCTCCTTCCAAACGGCGCAAACGCGTCACTTCGAGCGATATGGATTCGGAGGCAATCGCCCACGTCGCCCTTTTCGGAGGGACTCAATACTTACAATGCTCCAAGAGCATAGTAGTACCCGATATATAATACACCGGGAAGGCAACGTCCGGTGCTACGAAAAGGTGAAGTCGTTAAAAAAGTCATTTCACCGGCGTTAGCCTTAAGGGCGGAGTATGCTGAGTGATTGTCAACGTCTTAACCGTAGGTACTGCCTTTTTTCTTTTAGATTGTTTGTTGTTTGTCGATCGCTCTGTGCTAAGTATTGACCTTACAGAATAATAGATATCCTGTTCCGCAGTTCCACGCGATTCCTGTTGAATTGCAAAACTTGACAAAGTCAGACATTTATGTCTTACGTCCTTTCGACGTACACTGTGGAGAATATGAATGTATGCCTAACGGCTATCGTATGAAAAATGCGATTTTAAGAATAAGCATAAGTGAAAAGTCTGTTGAACAAAAAAAATAAGAGCATTGTCTGATGGAGATGCGAAAGGAGGTGTATGTCTGCGTATCTGTTCTTGATGAAATCGAAAGTATAGTAGTACCCAAGAGCATAGTAGTACCCGACATATCATGCACCGGAAAGGCGACGTCCGGTGCTACGAAAAGGTGAAGTCGTTAAAAAAGTCATTTCACCGGCGTTAGCCTTAAGGGCGGAGTATGCTGAGTGATTGTCAACGTCTTAACCGTAGGTACTGCCTTTTTTTCTTTTAGATCGTTTGTTGTTTGTCGATCGCTCTGTGCTAAGTATTGACCTTACAGAATATCAGAAAATTCTATTATAAAGAAACACAGACTGCATCGAAAGATGGAAAGCCACACGAAATCCCGGAACAAAGACTTAAAAGCGTTGCTGCAGAAACGCAAGGTCTGAGGTCACAGAGACATTATTATGTATGAACGAGAGTAAAGGAACGAAAAGCCAATATCGATGAATGCGTGGAAAATAGTAATATTTATACTACTGCCAGTGCAAATACTAAAATGAACATGTAAGACCAGAAAGAACTGAGCAGAAAGCAATTAGAAAAAGAAAGACTTGAATGTAAAGATAAAGAAAGCCTGTGAGAACTGATATTAAAAGTAAGACTTGAAATTGTGAAATATGTTGCCTTCTACTTTCAATTTTATACAGAACATAACATATTCATGTCTGTTATACGCTTGTTGGATTAGGTGATTAATACATTGTTCATTGCAAAATAGATACTTGCTGGTGGATACTAGTGTTAACATATGCCATTCTGTTTCCATTTGTAGGCTGTGCTTCGTGTCTACCTATCCCGAATAGATCAGAGAATAAGACCACAACATGAAATACTTCACCATAACAGGTACATCAGCACATCGTGATCAGGTGACCATGTGTCAGGCGATGGGTCTGACCACGAGTCAGACTCATCGCCTGACCATGAGTCTGAGTATGATGACTATGCCGGTGCTCCACCTCACTTTGAGCGATATGGATTCGGAGGCAATCACCCACGTAGCCCTTTTAGGAGGGACTCAATACTTACAATGCTCCAAGAGCATAGTAGTACCCGACATATCATGCACCGGGAAGGCGACGTCCGGTGCTACGAAAAGGTGAAGTCATTAAAAAAGTCATTTCACCGGCGTTAGCCTTAAGGGCGGAGTATGCTGAGTGATTGTCAACGTCTTAACCGTAGGTACTGCCTTTTTTCTTTTAGATCGTTTGTTTGTCGAGTGACAACACGAAAGGCATCCAAAAAAAAATAATCAACACAACATTGTAATAAGTTGAAACTTGTATACAACAAATAGGGCGATACCCTTAAAGGAATACTAATCAGCAAGAAGTAAGAAATTGTAGTACAGAAATAGGGCGACAGCCTCAAACAAATACGAAAGTGTTGTTATGAAAAAAACAGAAAGCCGAGTGATAACACGAAAGGCACAAAAACATCAAACAAGAACGAAACACTGGAACAGCGAAAAGCCATTCTAAAAAATGTAAATACGAGTTGTGTACGAAAGAGCGATTGTAAAGACTGTCAGAAGAATCTATTGGCAAGAAACAGAACGTATGGAAATATGAAAAGAGAAAAGAACTCTAGGTGAAAAGATTAAAGCGTTACTGCAGGAACGCTTGGAAATAAAGAATTTTAAAAGACATAACGATCTAGGAAGGAACGTTAAGGCAAGAACAACCAACATTTGTAAGACTAGAAAAAACTTCGTGAAAGGTCTTTAGAAAAAGAAAGATATTGTCAAAACCGATGTTCTCAAAGACATAATATTGTGAAACGTGAAGATCTTAGCTTGTGCACAAATTCCTATCACATTTGAATATCGTCTAGAAAGCGAATTGACAGTTGTGAACAGAAACAGAACGACCCTTCCAATCGAAACAACGCCATCTAGAAATTAAGACAGTATGAATTCGTGGCAAACCGATCTCTTCACGTTAAAGAAACAACCTGTAAGTTCTCAAAGAAATCGAGTAAAGAACAAATACTTGTCAAATAGATTAAATCAGATTTACAGAACATAACTTTCAAAACACACGTAACAACTTTTTTCTAACACATCCGTTATACACCTTCATAGCTTTACTTGTTTTTTTTATATAAATATGTTATACACCAATACATTGTCACTCAGTTATTTTATTTTTTACATTGTATACACCAGACGTTTTAATGACGTCTCCATTTCTATGTAAAAACCCCTGTTTCTACGTACTTTTTTAAAATTTAAATTTATTTTCTCTAAGTCTAAAGATTTAACATAGTACATTCATTAATACTTTTCTCCTTCATTTTTAATGTTAACACCCGCACTATACAGACATTGTTTAAAAAACGTTATCTTTTTTTTGGTGTCCTTTAAAGAATTAACATAGTACATCATTAATAGTTTCTTCTTTCAGTCACACCGATTTAGATTAGGACAAGTGGGTACCGTTTCTTCGAATAACGTTATAACTTACAAAATACGTTCCATGTCCATCGACTTATCGTACATTTCATTAAACGTACCTTTTACCTAACGAACTTTAACATGTGTTAATTACAGTAATGTCTCAATACGTATTGTCACTAATACGCAATTGAAGAATAACCTGGAAAGAGATAACATCGTGCATGAATAAGACGTCTTCCTTACAGGGCCACCGATTTAGGGTGGGACGGGTGGGTTGTTGCATCTCGACTAAGTCATGGTTATTAAACATCCCCATAAGTCTGTAACCTACCATCCCCATAAGTCTGTAACCTACAAGAGGTTGACAATGTACATTTTATATCGTAAATTCTTTTAAACGTACGTTTTTCCTAACTTTCATATATATCTTGATATAATAACTTTTCCAAAACTTTTTCAATTGAATAATTTTAGTACCAGCGTGTAGCACTTGTCGAGTCAGGAAGTGTGACAAATTTTCGGTCTTGGGGAATAGGCAGATTTCGAGATATCGACGTTTCAAAATCGGAGAATTCTAAAGATGAACGACGACATGGGAGCGAGAATGGCGTGAAATGGGCGGGAAAAACTCAATTTTAAAAATGTCATTAGGAGTCACGATGTTACGGAAATTCTGTATACTCCGACGAAGAATAACGTGTAATAATTTTTAACGAATCGTTAGTAGGGATCTTTAGTAAATGCCATTTCAACGTAAATCAGAATATCAGACAATTTCAAAGTATAAATAATAATAATTTGGGTTATCGGACCTACCTTGAAATAAATAAAATAATTACTGCTTTTCTTTCGTTGCCATATATGGGCGTAGGAATCCTACGGGATTCCTACCAATGACGTCATATTCCTACCAAGCATTTACCTGGTTGCTAAGCATAGGAATTTAGGTGATAGATCGAGAGCTAGTTTGTGCAGGAGAAAGGAAGTTTTACGAAACGAGAAGAAGGGTGAAGCGCCACCGTTACTTTTTTACAACCACTACGAGCAGATTACAAGCAGTAGCACTAAACTCCGACTAAACTCATAGGAGCGCATCAAGACAAGAATCAAGATGGGTGTTTCATCTACTGCCGGTACCAGTTCGATTGTAAGTACCTTGCTGGCTTGCATAATGTAGGATTTTTTAAGAATTCTGCCGATACTGAGTACTATTATTATTAATAGTAGTTTCGGTTTTATCAATGTATAATTCCGATTAATGTTGCTTATGCGGGAGTGCTGTTGAAACTGTTCGGTCTCGTGAGTTGACACGTGAAGTGATACTACAGAAAAGCGGTCCCAGAAATATTAGAAAAGGCCACCAGAAAAGCTTATCGGGCTATTATATATCGGATTTGCGATATATAACTCCTACTAGATTTCTTTCTGGGATCATGTCTAGTTTAATCACTCGAAAATCAAACGTTTTAGAACGATCCCGAAACTTTTGTCATTCTCAAATGTTGTGAATTGAAGGTACATGTATGATTCTCTATAAAGTCAAAGAAGTTTTCGACTTGACATGATCCACTCTGGTACTTAATATTGAAACACCAGGTCAGCCATCAACACTAGACAGCACAGTGTGTAGTTGCATCTATGTTACATAAAGTGTGTAGATTGATGTACAGCATAAGTATACATTGTATATTTTTCAATAAATTGTGTGTGCGGTTAACTGTCAGGACCACCTCCTGCATATATGTGTCTGTTATCAGTTAATTGAAGAGATAGAGGATATTACATGGCCGCGCGGAGATACCGATTTTATCTTCGAGTGTTGATGACATATCTTACGAGTGAGCGCAGCGAACGAGAACACGAGGATCAACACGAGAACACGAGGATCAACACGAGAACACGAGGATCAACACGAGGATCAACACGAGAAGATAAAACCGTAACTCCAAGCGGCCATGTAATGTTCTGTTGAAATGGATGAAATACCAGATTCAATCTCTTGCTAAAAAGGCTAGAAATATTTGAAAGCAAGTCATATTTTCAAAAGTGATATCTTCACGTGTGAAGATATCATATCACTTTTTAGAAAGAAATATACACTGGTATTTCATCGAAAATTATATATTAAAAGGTAATAATGTGCTAAAAGTTCCTTAATTTTGAAAATACCAAATGCTTAGTAAATTTTGAAAACTTTGTAGCTTTTTTTACTTTTACTATACTTTCACCCTTTGAGTTTGATCACTTGATCAACCATTTCAGCTGCAAAAGTTGACAGATCTAGGCACTGGCATGGTAGAACAAAAATCATGGAAAAAAGTTTGGTTTCATTTCACTCCTCCTAGTCCATTTATCTTGGTGGTACGTGGTTCAGGTTTATTCCATCATATAACAGTCATGCCTGCATGCCACCACTGCTGTCATATGAAACTCATGTTTTTAAACTCAGTATCCAATGCCTGGACAGGGTGGTAAAAAAGTGGAATTGTGTAAATTTTTGGTGATTTGTCGTCTTGCATGGACACTATAAATTTGAATGAAGAAAAACAGACATACCTTTCTTACCCTGGATCCCCATCAAGCAAAGTTAGAACAGAGTTCAGTATTACCTAACAACATTCACTGTAGCATTAATTGGTGGTGTACCCTTACCTTCTACCTTTTCACACAACTTTGTTCTTAATTATTCCTAAATTAAAGTTAATTTTATAAATGTTGTCTCCCAGGATGCATGTACATGTATATATCATGTATTTTTTTTTGCATCTGCTTAGTAACCAGGCAACATACCACCAACTTGGTTTAGGTGTGGTACAAGGATAATATATATATATATATATATATATAAAGAGAGGCCAGGTCAGGACTAATCACATTTGAGCTGCCTATGGGTTGGAAATCTGGGATTTTGATTTTGCATAGCATGACATGATTTCCCATTGGTCACTAGGTTGTTATGATAATGCCAACCAAAAATATCTATGGGTGCCAGGATCAAGATAAAACAATTATAATGCTATCCCTTGATGCTAGCTTGTACTGCTTTTATGGAATCTAAGATTAACACAAGCGCCAGTTACCATTTGATTCTGAAGTTAGATGTTTAATTCATGGTTATATTATTGTGATAAATTCTAAGCAGTCTGTATTCGCACATGTTTGTTCCACGCAGTTCCCTGTTTTGCAGCATGTTAGGAATTTTGCAAATGCCATTGTGTCTATTATATAGCTTTGGCATAGGCCACAAGTAACTCAGTCTAAACTAAACACACTGTGGTTTTAAATTGTAACTGGACTTGGTTCATAACGTATTGACTTTGTAGATGGCCACATACTTGTCATTTTTAGATACATGTCATGTTATATGCCATACCATAAAATTCAAGTGTTGTGACCAGTGTTGGAACTGATCAAAACAAAGGCCTCCATTCATGAATTTGAGAATAAACTTGCTAACTGTTTAGCACATGTACTTATAACACACATTCTATCATTTTAGGGTAAAGTTCAGTCTGACGAATCTGGATCTGAGCTAGGGGTAAGTATCATGGCACTGAATAATGAAATAATTGTTTCCCATTTAGACCATGTATTACTTTAATTACACAATGGCAAAGGAAAACTGTGCTGATACAATTGAGCAGGGTTGTGCTGGGAAAAATTGCAACATACATTGTAGCTTTGTTTAGAGGATGTGTTTTTTTAAGATAAGAAGACAGTTCTGTAATTTTCATTTTATTTATTTGTATAGAAAAATGCAAAAGCTGTATAATTATGTAGCTCAAAATTGTCTAGAAGATTTCGTTGAAAGTCCTTCCCTGCTGACTTCAACATCAATGTAAAAATGGAATTAGAAATTTCATAGAAATCTTTTCGAATTATTAGTTAGTACTTGCAATCATAAGAGTTATGGCAATAGAGCTTTTTCAGTCACTGCACCAAACTGTGGAATGAACTCCCATTTCATATTAGATTAAGTTCATCATTAGTCAGTTTTAAATCTAGTTTAAAGACATTTTTTTTTAATCGAGTTTTTAATTGATATTGTCTACTACTATCAGTCTGAAGTTAATAACCTTTTTACATTATTCATATTCCTTATAATAATTAGTAGGGTTTTTATATCATAAATTGTAAATCATAAAGTTGTATTTATATTATTTTAAGCTTATAAATTATAAAGCGCCATAGAGCTTTTTAGGATTATGGTGCTCTTACTAGAAGTTCACACATCATTACTATTATTATTATTTATTTAATAAACCCTTACATGTATCGAACAAAAGACTTGCTCAATCGATCATGGACCATTCATTATTTATATGCATTTTTTTTTATTTCGCTTGGCTGCTGCACTTTTCCAAAGGGTCAGTTACAGTACAAACCTGAAAGGCATGCTGGGTCCATTTTAACTTTAGTTAATATCAGGGTTTTTATTGATCAAGGCCATAACTTAGATAAAAAACTGTAATGTTTGTAATATTATTATCAAATGATGTTATATTTTGTATTTTATGCTTCTTCTTTTTTATATATATATTAAATATCAAATGTTTTTGTAGTTGATTCTGAATCTTGCCAGCCCCCTGCTGCCAGGCATAAATAATGAATGGTCTCTAATCACCCAGGAGATCTTTTGCATTTTTGGGAGAGATGAGAGAATGAATCCTGAATTCACAGGCCACCAATCTATGTGTTACTGTTATTTCCAGCCCTCCTTTAATTCACTTTTTAAGTAGGTGGTATTTTGTCATTATTTTTAGTTTGTATATATGTTGTTTTTTCATTGTAGATCTTTAGCAGAGAGAAAAACAGGGAGAATAGGCTTTTGTGGATTGAAATGTAGGTGCCTTATTTGTAATTTGCGTTTTATTTGTTCACAGGAAACAGAACTATCAGCTACTGTAAACAAAGTTAAGTCATCAAAAAAGGTTGATGAAATCCTTAAGAAAGCCACCATGCCATCAGTGACTGGCATAATTGAAGATGCTGAGCAGATTAGCCACTCTCTCCACAGTCTGTCTTTTGTATCAGATGGTTTCCCAATTCCAGTAATACCCACACAGTCTACATCTTCACAGAGTAATGAGATTGTGGATGCCCTGAGAAGCATAAATGCTCGTCTGGAAGCCTTCCAAGCAGACCCAGTAATACCTGACCACACTAGTCCCGGCTCTCTTCTTAATGCTGCAAGACAGATGACATATTGGTCATCTGTTTTTGTATCAATGTGCAGTGAGCAGAGTCAGCAGAGAGTACCCCATCAAAAAGGCACTGTAGCTGTTCCATCATCCTCACAGCCCAGCCCAGCAACACAGCCACCAACCTCGCATACCAGTACAACAACACAGCCACAAGCTTCATTTGACATTCTGCCTTCCTTCCAGCCCAGCCCAGTAACACAACAGACTTCATTTGTTCCACCAACCTCACATCCCAGCACTGCAACACAGCCACAAGCTTCATTTGACATTCTGCCTTTAGCCCAGCCCAGTAACACACCAACATGGCCACCTTTGTCATATGAATCTCTGGGGATTGACTGCAATCATCTATATATACTAATTTGGTTTATAATATAGATACGATAGTACACACGCTCTGGTTGGCTAAAAAGCCATTTTTTATTAGAGTATATAACATGGTTTGCCGTGTTTTATTGTTTTCAACTGGCGGTTTCCTTTCATCGCGCTTGTAAATCTATATTTTATCATAAAACACTGGTCATTGAGAATACTCGAAATGTTGAAAGCACGTGCCTTCGGCTTGTGCTTCTCTCATGTTCTCAAATGCCCATTGTGTTTTATGTATGGTATAAAACATGGCTAAGGCTTATTTATTTGTTAATTATTCATCAGAACTAAACGTAGACTATCAACATTATTGAAGCAATGTTAAGCAGTAACCTGGGGTGTTGACGATTTACTTTAACTAAATTTAGTGCTAATGAAGTTGGAGACACCTAATTTGATATTTTTTTGTGCCAACAGTCCAGATCCGGGGGATCGGAGCTGGGAGATATTGACTCGTGGTATCGTCTAGACTAGTATGCTTTTGTGTGGGATCTATGGTTCTATTTCCCTGCTATCAGAACCTTCTAATCCTCCTTTCTATAATCGGGCTGGCGGGGAAAAGTAGGCTCTGCCCCGAGTCGCAACGTTTTTTTATCTAACCGCCGTCCACAAACATGAACGAATAAATTATAAAAATATACAGTACGCATGTTTATGTAAAATATTTGATTATTTTAATTTGTTTTCGTGTCGCGTAGTAACGCATGCGCAGCACCGAATGATGCGACTCGGGCAGAGAGTACTTTTCCCCGTCAGCGCAGCCCGTACAGAAAAGGGGGAATGGAAGGTTCTGCAAGCAGGAAATGGTTTTATTTTCACCTGAAGTTTATGCCCCCCCCCCCCCCCCTTGAATTCGTTGTGACCGTTGATCTTGCGGTTACACTAATTTGGGTGACAGCAACTAAATATTTAACTAATTTTAAAGTTAAACTGATCTAAAACATCAACACCAACATTGCAGCGACTCAAACCAAATAATAAAGCTACACTTGCTCAGTTCGAACAACCGGGCCCTGGTGCTTTATAAAACTAATAAAGTTGATTAGGTTAATAAAAATCATGCTGGTTTTTTTTAACTCGTCACATTCACTTGCTGATTCAACTCGCTTGTATAATAATAAGAATTTTAAAAGGACTACAACAACATAATATTTCAATTTACTTTAGGCAAAATATATTTTATGATTGCACCTTCTACAGTTACAACAATTGAGTGCCTTAATAAGAATCTTGGTTCAATTTAAATATATTCCACTTAGCTACCATTGTTGAATACAACTAACTTCTTGATACAATGGCGTCATTACTGATTGCATTTTATCAAAAGTTAATTTGGTATACAAAGACAGTTATGAATTTAAAAAAGGTTTTGTTAGTTTGCATTTCCATTGTTAGCTTGGTTAGAGTACATATAGTTAAATGAGGTACATTATTTAATTAGTATAAACTTAATGTATTTAAAAGCGTAGTAAATTCATTATAATATTAAATCTTTGTGTAATCCAGCAAGATTTGTGTTTGCATCGGTTGTTTAAAAAAAGAACAATAGTTTGAGTAATTACTATTTTTGCTTATGCCGGGCCAAGTCAAAAGGGAGTGAACGAAAAGGTATATATTTTAGTGGGAATAACGAAAACGAGTTAAAGTTAGTCTGTTTATTAATTTTTGCAGGTTCACCATATTTTTTTACAGCAGTTTTGATATAACTTGCTTTCGACTCCTCTTAATTTTTATGCTAATTTACTTGAAAGTGAAAGCGCGGATTAAGTGATGATGAATTGGATCCAAGCTATATTGCAAGACCAAGTACAAGATGAGTGTAAAAAAGCTTTAATAAAATAAAATAAACCGCATTCAATGACATGCGAGTAGCAAAAGTAAAATTGAAATATGGGATGAAATATTTACATCTTTGGGCAGGAGTTGAGATACGTTCTTTCGGGATGCCTGTGGGCCAGAGGCCGTGCATGGTTTCAATAATTCACTAGTGCATAATAACACTTGTGAAACTTGGCTTGGTGAAGGTATAAAGATATTAAACCAGTTTCAGTAGCCCATACGTTTTCCGATGATGGAAACTAAATTGGCCAGATTGCTGGTGAGTCAATCAAATAGCCCATGCACGTTCTATAAACCACGGTTTGAGTTGACTCGATGTTCTTCAAATTCTAAGATCTAGACATGTTTTGAGTTGACGCAACTGATACCCCACGTTCTATAAACCACAGTTTGAGTTGACGCAAACTATGGTCAAAAAATTCTAAGACTTGTTTTGAGTGACGCAAACTGTGGTTCTCCAGTAGAAGTATATACCCCACGTTCTATAAACCACAGTTTGAGTTGACGCAAACTATGGTCAATAAATTCTAAGACTTGTTTTGAGTTGACGCAAACTGTGGTTCTCCAGTAGAAGTATATACCCCACGTTCTATAAACCACAGTTTGAGTTGACGCAAACTATGGTCAAAAAATTCTAAGACTTGTTTTGAGTTGACGCAAACTGTGGTTCTCCTGTAGAAGTATATACCCCACGTTCTATAAACCACAGTTTGAGTTGACGCAAACTATGGTCAATAAATTCTAAGACTTGTTTTGAGTTGACGCAAACTGTGGTTCTCCAGTAGAAGTATATACCACGTTCTATAAACCACAGTTTGAGTTGACGCAAACTATGGTCAATAAATTCTAAGACTTGTTTTGAGTTGACGCAAACTGTGGTTCTCCAGTAGAAGTATATATACCCCACGTTCTATAAACCACAGTTTGAGTCGACGCAAACTATGCAAGGGCGTCACCGTAGCATATAGGACCGTAGGCCTGCATTGGCATACACATTTTACAGACTTGTCTTATTACAAATGAATGCTGGGCTTGAGGATCTGTCGAAATACACAAAACATGGCCTGGAAGTGCAGCAGAAGGCATTTGCGAAAGTCTAAATCTAAATATTTCCCGGGGAAGCATCATGCTCCCGGACTCTTCAAGAAGCGACCCTTACGGAGCGGTTGTTTTGGCCTACAAATTTTAAAAACCTGGCTACGCCACTGCTATGGTCAATAAATTTTTGAGTTGACGCAAACTGTGGTTCTCCAGTAGAAGTATATACCCCACGTTCTATAAACCACAGTTTGAGTTGACGCAAACTATGGTCAATAAATTCTAAGACATGTTTTGAGTTGACGCGAAATATGGCAACTTTTAGGGTTAGGGTTAAATAAACCTTAGTATGCGTTATCTCAATCCATGGTCCGTAAATATACCATATTTTGCGCTATATTAATATGTTTCATTATGTGACTTTAAGATCAAAAGTCATATTTTGAGATATCTCAAACTGTGGCTTTTGTGTTGTTCCATAGATTGCGTTAACGCAATATGTGGTTTGCCATATGTAGTTTTTTTAGCTTTTTAACCCGAATCTATTTGTGGTGTTTTTATAACATGCTCACTGGCCGATGCTCGGATTTCTGTTATGGTTAAATACACCATAGTATGCGCTATCTCAACTTATGGTCTATTAAATAAACCATACTTTGCGATAGATGCTCTCTTTCATTAGGGCTGGTCTCGGCAAAATTCAAGCAAGTGTCGAAATCTCGGCGTTCCAAAAAAGTCTCGGATTTTGAAACAAGGGTCTCGGCGAGTCCGGACCATTCTATACCCCTTAGAGAAGTAAGTCTCGGGCTCTGATTTTGAAAGAAGGGTCTCGGCGAGTTCCGAATTTGACCATTCTATACCCCTTTCATTTATGTGACTTTACCAAAATTGAGGTCGTATTTTGAGATGCATATCTAGCATGTTTTCACAAAAGGGGGTTTTAGGTTCTAGGGCTCCTTTTGTGGAAACAGCGTAGATCTTGTGTGCCCTTTAGCTTTAAAAGCCAGTAACTCGTGTTTCTGCCGTTTCCGTGAAAGCGCAAATGACAGTTTACGACTTTTCTGGCCTTTCTTTCCAATAATTGATCTCTAGGTATTTTATGAGGGTGGTGTGGGGTGGGGAGGAGTAGTTCCAAAAATTTCGCGAAAAACCAACTTTGCCTGACGTATGGCGCAACGATTTGCTTAGTGAAAGATGTACATTTTCCACTAGGTGTGAGAAAAAAGGTGCATTTTTGGGATGAAAAGGTTGAAAAGTGAGTTACTGGCTTTTAAAAAGCCAACAAGTACGCATTAATTTACTTGTGTAACCTAAATTTCAAAGTGGCGCCATTTCTCGACCTTTTAATGGATTTCGATGCACTACACGGCAATACGACGTTCTCTTCCTGTAGATCAAGTTTAATGGATGGAATTTTGCTGTATTTTCAGTAAAAATACCAGAACATGGCCTTTTCCTAACCTAACCCTAACCTCTAGCTCTCGAATAAAGAAATTATGGGATAGATCTCACACAATTAAATTATGGGATAGAAAGGCCAGAAAAGTCGTAAACTGTCATTTGCCGTTTCAAGAAAACGGCAAAAACACGAGTTACTGGCTTATAAAGCTAAAGGCACACAAGATCTAGCATGTTTTCACAAAAGGGGGTTTTAGGTTCTAGGGCTCCTTTTGTGGAAACAGCGTAGATATATATATGTTCGGCCGGCTCCAATAATTAAACTGTATCTGTCTGCCATCCATAGATTGAAATAAGATCATTAACATGATATGTAAAACATATTGAATTGTTTGAAAAATAAGGAAGCAGCTGTTTTGAGCCAGTGGCAGTGCTTAAAACAAGAGCATGCACACTGTTTATACGCCGGTAAAAATGAAAAAAAAAAATCCTTTCATGAACATACAAATCCCAGCTTGTATCTAGATGCCCGTGTCGATTTTAAGCGAATCATGCCGTTATAAATGCCTCCCTGTTCGAAGCCCCATTGCCTAGAGTGACTTCTATACCTGTCGAAGGACCTTTAAGCCATATGGATTGAAACAACTTTCCCAAATGAAAGCAAGTTCCCCCGGGGGGGGGGGGGGGGGGGGGGGGTACTTACATGAAAAATGGGTATGTATGTGAGGCCAAGAGGCTCAAACCCTGACCCTGTTTGACCCAATCCGAGCTCCAAAACCCTGATTGCCCCCTTTTTGGGAAAAAAAAACTGATTGCCCCTTCTTTAAATTGTTTTCAAAACACGGTCGGATATATACTCCGACCGGTATACTGCGTACCGGGATCAGTGCATGAAAAATACGGAACATTTCAAGTCGGGACATGTCATTGGGTTAACAAATCAGCAGATGAAGTACATAGATGAGTACTGAAGTACGAATTAGCGGCGTCACGATGTAATGGGAACCTCTGTGCTTGCATGTGGGCAGGAGATCAAAATGCGGCAACAGAATGTCTTTTTTTGACATAGTAGCTAAACAAAACTGAACCCGAACTGCCTAAAAAATACTGAACCCCGACCCTAACTGCACCCAAATTATACTCAAATCCTGACCCTGATCTGCCCAAATCAGGTCAAAACCCTGACCCTACCTGCCGGCAACCGAGCTCAAAACCCTGACCCATCCGAGACTCCGAGACGGGCAAAGTAAAGAAAAATCGAGACTCAGAGACCCGACCTATAAAATGCGAGATTTCGAGACTTTACCGACTTTTGCGAGACCCTCCGTTTTTCTTGACACGATTCGCCACCCCTTACACATGCCTCCGCCAAAACAGCGAAAAGTGAAAGGAATTCAAGGACCGCCTCCCGGTTAGCTCAGTGGTTATAAATAAGCTCCGGTTGTAAATGGTAAGGATGTCATTTCTTTGGATATTTTAAACAATAACAGGTAGCTCCTCCAAGTGGCCCCCATTCCCTTGACAACAACTACAATAACGATGAAGAGTTAAAACATGGACTATCTTTCTTTATTCAATACTTAGAATTGTCTAATATATATTCTCAAATTTGTTAATAATTCATTAGCCAACTAATGAATTAGTTGGTAATTAGCCAACCACCGTCTCGCTATTTGGCCACATGAAACTTGAAACACCAAAATAACTTTCCAGTGCTGTTTATTTCAATTTAGGCTAATGAGTAATGTTTATCCAGACACACACACCGCGGCAAAACGTCACGCGCATGCGTATTTGCTATTTCTTGTTGGCGCGCGGCCACCCCCAGTTTCCCGCGAAAACTGAAATGAAACAACAGGAAGATACCAGTGATTTTAAAATTTCTGCTTAAACGTATCCATTGGCGAACTGTTTTGTCAAAAAATAAAGAAAACTACTTAAAGATAAGCCTAAGACTTTAACAGGTTGAAGTTTTCTTAATTTGTAATTCACTGTGAGTTTACTAAAGTTATAAAATTATTTACTAAAAAAGTTTAATTTGTATTTGATAGCAGAGCCTTCGTTCTTTTGGCCTGCAGAGCATACAGTTTTGCTGCGGTGTGGCTATACCCTGGGTTCCAGAGGCCTTGTGAGTTGAGGGAGCCTGAGGAGGAGAGGAGAGAGGGACATGTTCTCTACATTTTGTATTTATCTCGTCACTTCCTCCTCCCTCGCTCGCTCATACTTTTACTCTTAAAACCTCTGGTATCCAGGGTAACATAGTTACAAATCACCACTACCTTCTTATGAACTTAACATAGTTGTATAAAAAGGTTTGTAATCAGCTTTCTTTTGATAAGTCATTCAAATGGCTCCAATTCAGACTTGATGGTGATTGCAAAGTACAAGCAATATTATTACCCAGGGACAGTGAGTGGGCAACAAGTAAAAAAAAAGAGCGAAGTGGAAGAAAAAAAAATATCATCCACTAACTGCCCCTGAGTGGCTGGAACTAGTTTATTGCTTCAGTACTTTGAAATCCATTAGCTCTTAATTGTCAACATTCAAATATCATTTAACTTTTAAGAATAACACAATATAAGTAAGAGACAATGTCATTATTATATTTAAATTGTTTCTTCCTGTGTCAGGACATTTGATTCCTAGAGTTTCTCTCAAAGAAACTTTGGAAAGTTGAGTGACATTAATAAGCTAAAGGAGACCAAAAATGAAAGAACCCAATACAATATTGTTTTCCAGTTCGAATCTAATAGCCAGGCTAGGCTAGACTAACTCAAATCTTAATACAAAATATAATATATATATTGTTCAAAATAGCAAGAGTTTGAGAGGTTTATAGCAGGGCATCAAATAAAAGTCTGAACATTACTAATCTACTTTTAGAGTTCAGATAAGATCATTCTTTTGATCATATAGCATTGTGTTTTGATCAAAATGCACATCCTGTATATTTACAAATACTATACTGTTTTCACTTTCTAAAAGTAACTTTAATTTAATAATAGTCAGAATAGACATTGTTCTGCACTGCAATATGTAAAAGTTCAACAAAGTAGTAAGGTTTTAATAAGGATTTAGTAAGCGAAAAGTCTTGGTCTTAAAAAAGTGATATCCTTTGTTAGTGGCTAACAAATAGGTTTTTGTGCAAAAAAGAGGGATGACAAGAACTTTCCTACCTGTAATAATAGTTTTGACTGCAGGGAAATCAGAAAATACAGGTCATTTGGCTTTCACAAGGTTTCCAGGTTGGATCATTTTATAGAATGGAAAGATTTATGCATGTGTGGAGGTTAAGTTCAAGGTATTCTCGCATGTGACATTAAGGAGAAAATGTTCTGACAGAAAAAGTTAAACATCCTGTTGACCATTGGCCTCCTAAACAGCTGTGTCCAGTCCCTCCCACCCCTGGAGGTTTTCAATTGAGCGTAGTAAAGCCAAACTCAAACTACCCACGGCCAGCCAATCATAGGAGCGAGTAATCACAAGTAACTCTGAAATGGCTTCCCTGTGAGCCAATGACAAAGCAAAATTACTTTGGATTCTGATTGGTTGGTTTACTTTCTCAGCCAATAGGTAGGAGAGCTTGGTAAACACAAAACCAAAACACTTCAGACAGTCAATTGAAATCTGCTCTATTTACCTTGCCTCATGATTGATGAATTATTCTGATTGTAATTACTTGTTTTTACTTTCTCCTGTGACTGGCTCATTGGTTTTGCAATTTACTCAATTGAAAACTATCAAAAAACAAATACCAGTATACCCAATTTGATGCAACACTTAAGGGCCATCTCAACATTATGCTTAGTACCCTGTCTAATGTTTAGGGGAGGCAAGGCATGGATGTTAGTATGGGCATTAAGATTAAAACATTCATTGATTTGTTGTTTTAATAACAGTTATTCATAATGCTTACATTAATAAATTATGTATATTTATATATATCGAAGTTGCAAGGGTAGTCATGACACTTTCACAATTAATTTTATAACATTCTATCAAGAGAGAGTGCATGAATAAAATGCAAGCATAAGGTTTTATTTTACAATTAAATGGAGGAAAAATCGACAAGAGAAAATTTGTTGTGCAAATCATTTTTGTTTTGTGGCAAACCATAATAAACTAATTAATCGGCAAGTTTCATAAATTATTTTTACACAACATGAATGTTCGATCTGATTTTATGTTGCACAGATTTTATGGCCTAGTAAATAATTATACATAGGCAAACCTATGGGCAGAGCTCCAGTTATATCAGAGCAAGCTTGCTGCTATATATATACATGTATATGTGCATGGGCCAATGCTCCACCAATGAAGTATTTTGTTCATTTCAAAGACAAATATTTTGAAAGAGCTCTGGTTATTGGCTTGACTATGCTTTACATCTTCTGAAAAAAATGTATGCATGCACTTAAATGAATGTACTCAATAAAAATTGTTCTCAAACCCCTCCATCTCTACCCATGTACTAAGGAAACTGTAATTAATTACATCTCTTGAATCAGACTAGTTTTGTAGATTGGTTTTACTTAAAGGGGAACTGAACCCTAAAATCAACCCAACGTCTATACCAACATGTATTAGAAATAAATAGGTTCTGCTATTTTATTTTCTGTATTGCTGGGGTGGCACAGTGGTTAAGCACTTTCTCTCTCACCTCTGTGGCCCAGATTCGATCCCTGGACGTGGCACCATATATGAGTTGAGTTTGTTGGTATCTTGCCCTTGCTCTGAGGGTTTTTCTCCAGTTTTACTCCCTCCGCAAAAACCAACAAGCTAAATTCCAATTCGATCTGTGGATTAGCCGGGACCTGGCTTTGATCAGCCCCCATGGTTGTTTGAGGTCTCGTTAGAAATTCAGAGTTTTTTAAATTTATTTTTATTGCATGTCAAGGAAGAGAAAAACCTTCCTCACAGCCGTCGCTATGTACAGATGGCTCAAGTTTTCAGTGGAAAATGGAACTTGGAGACCTTTTTTCTCCTCATAGACACACAACACGGAAAAATAAAATAGCATAACTTATTTATTTCGAATATATCTTTGTATAGACGTTGGGTTGATTTTAGGGTTCAGTTCCCCTTTAACCTGTGAAGTAGATATTGGACTAATAGACACTATTATACCCTAATTCCATTTTTGTTTTGTTTCTATTTGACTGTTAGATACCGACTATTAATTTTTGTTTCACGGGTTAAGCAAAACCACTCTATTCAAACAGGCCCACATTGTTTGATGACATCAAAACATTTTGACAGTAGAATTATTAAACATTACATTTTGTAAATGCTACCAGCAAGGGAATTCAAGAGTATTCACAATTTCCTTTCAGTGATGTATTTTTTTATGTAAGCTGCATCCATAGTTGTGTGTTGTAGTTTTGAATTCTACATGATTTCTGGGGTTACAGGGCTCGGCACTAACTTTTAAGACTTGTTGCCACAGTGGAAAAGTAAACTGAGTAACTATTTAACATGTATTAAAAACATACTTTCCAAACCAAGCTTTTTACTTTCCACGGGAAAATGTTACTTTCCAGCGGTAACAGGGTAACTGTTAGTGTCGAGCCCTGGGTTAGGGTACTTTGTATTTCAGGGCATTGTTTTGGAATGCAGCCTAATAGTTATGTTCAATGAATGTTACTATTCAAGCTTCTAAACTCGGGATTTACAGTATAAACTGAAGGGGTGAGTGCAAGAAAGAGTTAAGTGAGGACATCAAATTCTCATTTATCTTCTGTTGTTTTGTAAGAGAGAATTGAGAACTTTATCTGTCATCACTTAACTCTTTCTTGCACTCACCCCTTTAATTGACTTAATGAAACATGGATTATATTAATACATTGAAATATCTGGGGGGAAATTACCAGAGAACAATATTATCGCAATGGTTTAAACATCCAGAGTTTGTGCTCCGTCACGGGGTTGCCATCATGATGTTCTTTAATCATTTCTGCTCTTGCATCTTGAGTGTAGAGCTCAAAACTGTTTGACTTCCTGTAAAAGTAAAGTTGCATTGGGTTAATAAAATAATATTCATTAAAGTTTTAGGGACTTCCACTAAGAGATCACATGACCAATTCCATCATGTTGGAGGGCAAACAAACTTGGTTGCCAAAGGATATGGTAGCATTTTAGTGGGGTCAAGAGTGATTTTAAAATCCACTTATATCTCGCTTTGTTTACGAACTAAAATCCATTTTGTATTTGTTGTACACATCATCTATTGATGATATCATCAGACAGTTACCACAATATGTCCTCCCATTTTTACACTGATGACAGGCAGATTTATGTGACGTTTGAACTATCAGCTGGAGCTCTAAGACGATTAGATGATTAAAGAACAAATTAAAGCTAAATAACAACAAGTCTGAGTTACTGGTATTCAGATCGCATCATCATCTACAACCCCCTCTTGAAAGTATCCTCAGTATATCCTGGCCTTGTTCACAGGTTCCGAGATTATTGAACTGTCTACATAAGCAAGGAATATTGGAGTTGTGTTCAACTACACTTTCGATGAAACATCAAGTGGCTGCATGCTATCTGTAAATCAGCTTTTTACCATTATAATTATTAGAAACACTGCATGTGTTAAGAAAGTTCTTATCTTTTGAAACTAACCAAATTGTTATTCATGCTTTTGTCGTCTTGAAATTAGATTACTAGCTGTCAATAACTCTTTATTATATGGCCTGCCTAAATGCTTGATCCAGAGGTTTCAGCATGTGCAGAATTCAGAAGCTTGCCTTCTCACTAATGCTTGCATAAATTTAATAACATTACTCTTATTTTATGAGACCTACAATGGCTACCCATAGAGCAAAGAATAATCTTTAAGATATTATTACTCACATTTAAGGCTCAAAACATTTGGCCTACGAGAGAGGACCACCTGCATACACAGCGAGCAATCAAATAAATTGCTGTACTCCCATTCATCAGACTGAATCCTGAATATCGTGCTGCAGGTGCACCCCACCTCTAATATTTTTAGCATTTTTTCCAGAAGTAGTTGACTATCCTTGATAGCTCAGATATGGGAGAGCAACTGCTAGTGGAACGCACACTTAGCATTCATGAGGTTGGTCAGGTTCAAGTCTCGAAGAGGTCTCCTTTTTTCCCTATTTTTTTTTTACTGGACAACATGTCTTTTAGCTCTCCTTACCGAAATATTATTTTAATAATAACCCCAAAAATCAGTCTTTCAAAGTGATGAATCGAAAAACTTGCTTCAATCCTTTGTCAGAAATATCTCTCAGCAAGTCAATAAACCATAATTCCTAGAAGTTTACAGAAAGCACAAGTCTAGCCATGATCTGAAATAATTGTCCTATGAGTGCTGCCTATTAAGGCTTGCCTATATATATATTACAATACAACTGAACTCTTAGATCCCCACGTACCATCTCGTTGAACTTTATGTTCATCAAGTAAGAATTTACGTATCTCAAGGTGGAAATTGTCATGGGATCTCTTTGTACCAAATACACTAATATACATCCACAAGTTCTGCAAGGCGCATTTGAAAATGCATGTTGAATTTGCGATGTATAAGTTAATAAATTATTATTATAATATGTAACATTTAATTTTAGATTACTTTCATAAAGGAATTTGAATTACCATCTTCCTGCCCTCTTAATGGTGCTGTCATCTGCTCCACAGCGGGTAGCCCAGCATGCAGCAAATCTTCTGATGGAGTGTGTCGTAAATGATTTTGCAAAGAGGGTTGTGGACATCTACAATAAATTATAATTTAGAACATAAAATAATATAAGAAACCCTTTTGCACCAAGTGGTCATGTGACCTTGTCAGTCATAATTTATTGCAGTAACATGTAGCACTACATGGGTATTTATATTTGTAGCAAGGTCACATTTTTGTTATATCAAAATTTAACATTAGATAGCTTTAAGGACTGATCATTATTTAAGGGGAGTACTGGGTTGTATAAAAACATTTTTTCAGGTAAACCTACATATACAGGGGTATGGGATTTTTTAATCAGCTGTGTAACAGGATATGAAAAATTCAGGTCAAAACTCATACAGGGTTTAATTTTTGTGGAAATAATTATATCAGACAGAGTTCAAAAAAAGCTTTTACCAACCCAGTACTCCCCTTAAATGTTTGGTTACTTAATCATACTGGATGGCAGTTAATACGCATGTCATCACCTTTGGCTAATGTGCTTTCAATCTCTCTCTTATGTTCTCAAATGTGCTCTTGCTGTTTTCTGATAGTCAGGGCTCACATTAATGCTAGCCGCTGGGGCAACTAGGCAGCCTGGGTCAACTAGGCAGCCGGTAAATTAGGTAGTGGTTGCCAGCAATCGAATAGGGAAGTTTTGAAATCAATCCACATTTTTGTATGGTCCATAATTATTAATGATCTGTACTGTATTTAGTGTAAATAGTAATCTTGTGTTCAATAAAATAATGTTTATTTTTTTACCAGTACGTGTATGCGATGTAATCACCAGTTTTGTTGGTATCACGTTTACTTTCGTGAATGCCTCACTGGAGGTTGCAGGTCAAAAACCCTGTGGCCATATTCTTGGGCAAGGTTGTATAAGCTGTTGATCTTGTCTCCTTCCTCTCCTAATCCCTTAGAGGGACGTGGAAGAACCTATTGTGCTATTTCATGAAAGTCAGTAGGAGATTGTCTGCCAGCACAACAGCCTGCTATTCTGGAGGTACTAATAAACTCTCATGATAGTAAACTGCATGGCAGCACTATGCCACAATAGCAGTTTGTATTTCTCTCTTGTGAACTGCCTTTGACGAACATCCACACAAACAGTAGAACTCTATTTTCAAAAATAGTAATGTTGGCAAGCATTAAGATGACATGTATTTTTAATATAACAATAAATTATTTCATTGTCATTTATCTGTGTGCTTGGAAGGCAAAAAAAAAAATTGGACAAGGCCTTCATTTTATCAGTACAAAAACTGGCATGTGAAATCTTCATCATTTGTTTTTTTAGGACAACTAAAATTGTACCACTGGCAACGAAAATATGGTTGCTTGAAGGGCAGCCACCCTAAAACCTTAATGTTACAGTACATATTAAATAATACATGGGGTGCTATTACCATTTACACCGAAAAACCAGAAATGGTGGTTGGAAAATCAAATGGTGTGCATCACATTGTTTGGAATTCAAAGTTTTTGAAATTATGTGGGCACCTGTTATTTTAGGTCTTTCTAGTGGGCATTGATCATAACATTTTTATTTTTACATTTATTTTATTTCCCAATTTTATTCTATTTTTAAATTACCAACCAGATGGTTTGACGTAAATGGTAAACACCCCTTGTTTCTTTGTGACTTATTGTATGTTAATTAATAAAACAAAGAAAATGATACACTGAATGTCAAACCTCAAGAAATGATTTTCTGTAGGATGTCACCCCACGAGCTGAATTAACACAAACTTTCCTGTTGTTTTTGGCAACTCTGGGAGAGATACCCCTTCCTGACACCTGCCAAACAGTAATACAGTAAGTGTGTTAATATCTAACTGCAATCCTGAAACTGTTCTATCTAGGGTTACAGTAATTTTATATTTTTTGGGGTCAGGGTTAAGTTCAGAAGTTCAGAAGGTCAGAAGTTAAAGTTACTTTTAAATTTAGATGCTCTAGCTGAAAATATGCAATCTGGTGTATATCAGGTGCAATATCAGGTCTATTACTTTATCTTTAACTTATAACCACTAAATGTAATTGGCAAAATACATGTATGCGAGGAAGACTATTTTTGCATGTATAGATAGAACTCTGATAACATGCATTCACCTATATTAAGGTATTCTGTTTATTTATTGTTTAAGTAGAGTTTGTAAATTTTATGAGGTTTCAATATACATGTAATTATATAATTTCTATATAAAATTATAATTTCTCAAACTCATTCATAATTCATAAATTTTTTAGTCAATCAGAGAACTGCATTTGGTAACATCCATGAATCTTGATACCCAATGAAAACCCAGATGAAAATCACTAGTTATTTGGATATGTGATCCAAATCAATAGTGATTTTCATCTGTGCTCTCATTGGGTATCAAGATTAAAGCATGTGTGAGACCTAATTAAGCTACATCGTTACATGTACATCATAAGTATGATTTTATGCAAAGAGAACTTAAGGAAAATATAGAAATACAAATAATTAGCATACCCGAAACAAGTAACCAGACAAAAAGAGCAGTCACAGGACATAATTCTCGATTTAGCGGGTTTGACCAAAGTGTCAGTGTCACACCTAAAAATATGCATAACATGTTACAAGAAGAAAAACACATCTATGAGCATGGCAAAAGTATTTAAAACATATTTACTTCTTTTATTGTACATCAGTGGTGTATATACAAATGTAGCTTTAATTTACAGTGGCTTATAAATAATAATAATAATAGTCTGAGTTAGGTAGCCGATGCAGACGTTTTGTGTGGTTCTGTTCCCTCCCACACCAATGTCTGCAAACTTGAACCCACATTATGTGTTCTGTGACTTACAGAATGTTTATTCTGACCAATCAAATTGCTAGCTAGCTAGTTATAAGGTTTTTCCCTACTTCATGTACTGTGGGAACATGAACGCCTGATTGGCTAATTATTTTGACATCCATTCTTCCATGTGCTCTGCAAAGCACATTGCCAACCTGCACGTCCAAACACCTTCACACTTGATCAACAGATGTGCAGCATTTAACTTTTTCGATAATTTTTGGTCAAATTCCCCACCCTGGAGAAAGAAAAACTGGTCAATTGTGATCAAATTGCCGCACATGAGGCAATGAAATACCTCCTTAAACTATATATATAGCTGAGACAATGGGGGAACAGGAGGTGATCCCAAATAAATGTGATGCATTCTTTTTAACTTAATGAAAATGGATGAAAACACATTTTTGAAATTCATACCTTAACCCTTTCATGCCCACATACTGAATTTTCCATATTTTACAGGTTACTTGATTTGGGAGTTTCAGTCTGACAAAGTTTAAAGAGCTAGGCCCTGAGATTCCCACAAACCATGATGTATAGACAAGTGATCCTAGTGAACTGCATTGGGCATGTTAACAAAGAATGATTTCATCTAAATCCTCCTTTCTTTGCATGAGTTAACTACAGGTTACATTATAATTTTCCTTCTCCCAAATACTGACAACATACACAATATGCGGGAGGCGGTCCTGACAGATAACCGCACACACAATTTATTAAAACCTCAACATGCAAAATTGCAAAGATACAATGTATGCTATTACACTGTTAGTGAGATCCAATTGCTCAGACTGTTATCACGAAAACCACACGACGTGGTAAGTGGAGACATTACATAAAATATAGCACACATAGCACTACAGCATACCACTTTACAACACATTATTTACACCTACTAGTGCTACGCGGCAAACATGATTTCATATCATAACTACATATACATATATAATCGCCGTGACCCATAAAACGCACCAATACCCATGATTGCTCTCATCTGAGTTGATAGCTCAGTTGGTAGAGCGCCAGACATGCAACCTGGAGGTCGTTGGGTTCGAGTCCCACTTGGGTCAGAGATTTTTTCTCTTTCCCTCGTAGGGCGTGCACACATAGCACTACAGCATACCACTTTACAACACATTAATTACATAAAATATAGTCTGATAATTTGATGTAATCTGCCGGATACGAAAAACCACAAAAAATTCCACAATATATGTGGTAAAAACTAAATGGAAATGTATTCCCCAGCCCAATGCAGTAATACTGACTTCTGAGGGGTGAAAGTCTGAATCTACTATAAAAAACGTAATAACTGGGCAATGTCAGGAAAACTGTAGTAACAAAATTAAATGTTTGAAGAGTCTATAATTAAGGTTACACGTGGAGTCAGGACCACGAATGATGAAAATACTATAGTTCCCGCCAAAATTTAGTTGACCATATAAGGATTGATCCACAGGGATACCAATACAGTCTTTAGGACAAGGAACTCATTTCTCTTTTTCTTTTATCCAAAGAGAAATATCATTTCATTTCAGAAAAAAAAGATAAAAAATAGCACTTCCAAAAATAATAATTTCTCCTCAGATTCTACATTTTCTCTCAAAGATGCATATTTCACATGACATTTAGAGTTTCATGTTTGCAGTAACCTCACTTTCTGTCTCCCAACACCTAAACTTGCCCAGAACCAAGCACTTCACAGCAAGCTAAATTCATCCATAATGATTGCAAAGCATGCCGGGAAACCCTACCAAACAGCAACATGGCACTTCCCCATCTTCATTCTTCAAAATATATACTAAGTCTAAAGCCATTTCGACCTAATACCTTCATATTTGAATCAATGGCAAGTAAATCTTCTCCAATATTCAAAAAAAGCTATGATATGTGGCTCCAGACCCCCATTTATAAAGCCCACGCTAAAGTGACAGAAGACGTCCTGGCCCATTCATGAGTGGGAAATGAAGCTCATTCTCCATCACCATAAACTGGCACAGACTCGGTTCTTTGAGAAAGTGCTGATTGAAGCTCTCATCAGTCTTAATGATGTCCTCCTGGAAAACACAAGACTATGACCCAATCCTCACATGGTCGAATTGAAATGTCTACACCCTGAGGCAAAGCTTGTAATCAAATTCCCCAGGGTGGGACACCAAGATTGATCAAATGCCGCACTTCTAATTACCTCTAGCATTTTGAAACAGTAATTCCTCATCCGGAGGAGTTGTTGCAACGTAAATGGAGGTGCCTTTTTGGGTTCATATGGTACCTTCCCCCTTCTTGTCTCCTTGGCAGAAGGCCTTGCACTTCTCTTGATGAGCTGCTTAATTGTCTGTTTAACAGTAGACTTGCTCCAAGTCGAACTCGCTGAGTCACTTGGTAAGCGATTACTGGATCAAAAAGCGAGTGCGAGAATCGAAGCGAGAGGCGAGTTCGACTTGTTTCACTTGCAGAAAATTGAATCGGGGATTATGTTTTGGCGCGAAAACACATTTCAGGGGCGGAGCTAGCCTCCGATGCAGACGTCTTGTGTGGTTCGTTTCCCTCACTCCCACACCAACGTCTGCGAACTCGAGCCACATTTTGTGTTCCTTGACTTACGGATTGTTTATTTTGACCAATCAATTTGCTAGTTAGGGTTTTCCCATAGGCCATAGCCCAAACATTAATTAATTACTTTGTGGACCGTGGGAACACAAACATTTGATTGGCTGATTATTTTGACTTCCATTTTTGCACGTGCAGCACGTGCTAGCCGCCTAGACAGCAGAAAATAACTTCAAAACGCTCAGAGGTTACCAAGTGGTAAAAAATATTATATTTCAGTGCATAAAATGTGGACTTTGGCTATGGATTTTGAAGCTTCCGAATATCTCTAAAAGAAAGATCTTCACGTCATTCCCGTTGCCACAAAAAAAACTCTGCTTTGGTGGCAAGAATACTCAGTTCAGCGACTTGTAGGGAATCTATTCATATCGACGAGCTGTGCATTTTAATGAGCTCCCAGAAAATGAGAGCTCCTCTCTGATTAGCTGAACAAAAAAACCGGCTTGAGTTCGCAGACACAAGACGTCTGCATCGGAGGCTAGGGCGGAGCTTACATTTCGCGCCTTTGACAATCTCTTTCTGAGGACTAACTTGACACGTCAACATACAATGCCTGAAGAATTGACGCTTTGTGATTGGGCAAACCTTAGTACGTCATAAGCCACGCACGCCTCCGGTTGAAAAATCAACCGGTAAATTTGGCGCGCTGCAAGTGGGAAAAGTCCTTCATACGGGGGGCTAAGAAGGACTTTGAGAAAGTCAAGTTTAACAGCTAAAAATCAAATATAATTAATCTTTATGCAGCTCATATTTTGACCATTTTGTTTTACAAAGTCATAATTTAATTACTAATATCAAATCCAATACAGATACTGAAATGTTACATTTACATACCAGGGCTATTCATTGGATTTCCACTTGGCATAATCCTTTCTGTGCCATCCTCTTTTGTTACAATGGCTTCTTTGTATGGTCCACCATGGCCAAAGGCATCAAACCAGTAACGGAATGCAGCCGCATGGCCACGGACTGCTGGTGGCTTGAGACCTTTGCATCACAAAGTGCCAACCTTTTTGCCTTTAGCCTCGATCATCACCTCTGGACTAGTAAAAAAAAAACATTTTAATACACCACATTCATAAGTTATACATAATGATGCCATTTAAAAGCAATACAAGTTGGCTCTATATGACAACAAAGCATTGAAATCTACATCCATTAGGGACAACATTTTTTTATATCACTCACAGTGGTACAGTGTACAATTTATTTATGATTGTAAAAACCATGAATAATTAATGAGGATGCAAGTACCCAATCCCAGCTCTGTATTCAGATCACATGCACAGTACTGTAAATCCCAATAAAATTATTAATGAGTAAATTAACTTTTGATAAAGATTTCGTACTCAGCTAATAAGTACTGTATGCATAACAGTGCTTATGGTAGGATGCGAAAAAATCAACTGATCCTAAGTATTCGTAAAATTCTTGATGCAGCAAGATTATCAAGCCTAGTTTACTAGCGTTATGGTCATAGGTTTTATTTCAGGTTAGTATGAAAATGTTATCTACTTTGTAGAAATGTCTTCAAAAGACGTAATTATCATTTCAGTAAGAAAACCAGGAAACAAAAACCAAGCAGGTTTTTGAAATGCTGTTGTAGTTGTCGCCTTATTGCAGATGCGGAAATCGACACGTTACTTTGACAGACCGCTAACCAATTTAGCGGTAAGGGACTAAGGGAAATAAGGTTTAACTGATGGGGGTGCCGTCGCTTTTTGAATCAATTTTTAAATACTGTACAGAATTTAACTGACCCAAAACAAGAATTAATAGTAGCGGTCGTTACTAGAGCTTACGCAGCATACGCGAAAACGCCGTTCGACGTACCGTATGACCATAGACTAATAAACGCAAGTTGATATTTCCTTTACATTTATTCTGTCTAGGCCTAGCTATAGTCTTCGACGATCATGTCCACATAGACAGCTGTCTGCACTAACAGTTTTAGAGCTGAAACATTTATCGCTTCGTGACGTTTCCGTTTAATTTCCTCTGTTGATTCTCTTACAACAAATTATCCATGTTTTTAAACCATAATTAAACTCGCAAAACGCTATGGAGGAACTTGATCTGAAAAGAATTCACGTTTTCCCACTGAAAACGTAAAAACAGAGTTTTTTTCTATTCCAAATTGTGATTCACCACTTAGGAAACCTTGTCTCTAGATTTTCCACCAATAATGAGACACGTTCTATCGAAATTTAGACAACAGGCCCCCACGGTTTTCAACATACAACGCCTTGTTATTCCCGTTGTGAATCGTCGTTTCGATTGCTCAATGTTCGACGATTTGGGAAGGAAATCTACTGTTAACTTCGGATAGATTGGGTAAGAGTCTTTGAGAAATAGCGAAAATAGATACCCGTTTTATGATTTTCTATAAATTTCTCCAAATTATGCGGGATTATGCGGGAATTGGGAGATTATGCGGATTATGCGGAGTAAGCCAAATTATGCGGGTCCGCATCCGCGCATAATTCCATAAGCCCTGTAAAGATCTGTAACTCCTATGGGACATACATGGTCATTTCAAGTTCCATAATTAGAATAACACAGAATCACATTTATAACAATGTGCATTCCAATTATTGTTTCATTTCACAAGCACAATAAAATATTTGCATCCAATCTTTATGATTGCCATTGTAAATGACCATAAAGATTGTCCACTCATATTTTATCTATCACTTAATTACAAATGATTACATACAGTTAAATAAAATATATATAAATCTGTGACTGCAATTAGGGACCAATAATTTATTATGACCTCCTGCACTCTAGACCAAGCTCTACCAACTGAGCTAACCAGTGAGGCGGTTATAATGTATCAGTCAATTCCAAACCTGTGCACCCCCCCCCCCCCGGGCCACCCCCGGGCATTTGATCAGAGGCTTGCTCCCGAGGGTGGAGAATTTGACGAGTATCTAAACCCTCAGGGGCGGGCATTTGACAAACAGTGGGGGGTGGGGCATTTGATCCGTGTTCAAAAAATACATTCTTTGTCTACAAATTCGCATCACTCAAGTCGAAATGGCGAACGTACATGTACGTGTCTTCCAGGAATTCCAGGATAATGATTGCGCATTTGTAGAGGCTTGATAGAGTAAACCTGCCAAATTTGAATGCCAGTTTCAGAGGTAAATTGCTTATGTTTAAACCTACAGTGTATAGGCGAATCCTTGCTGACGTCATTGTTTACATTTTTGCCTCATTAGCATAAATTAAACTTCAAGCTACAAACAAACAGACTATATCAGTTGAAAGAGAATTTTAAACTCAGTAACCACCGAAAATTTGAGATTGATATGTTAAATATTTACGGAGAAATTGACTTTTCAAAACTATAAAATGGGCTGGGGGGCAAGAGTTGCTGACAGCCATACATTCATTGTAAATTGTGAGCTTTTTAAATGCTCATTCCTCAAAATATGTTTATCATATCACTCTCAAATTTTCGGTGATTATCAAGTGTGACAATCTCTTTCGATTTATGGACTCTGTTTGTTTGTATGTACGTCGCTTGAAGTTTGATGTATGCTAATGAGGAAAAAACGTAAACAAGGATTCGCCTATAAATTGCTTATGTTTTGCTTCATGAACCTTGACTGACTGCGTGATATTAAGTGTGTGACAAGATTTGTGATAAGTTGAATTTGCTGCAACTCTCGACAGCGCACGAGTTAAAAACTTAATTATTATATTGGTAAAAGATGGGCCGATTGGTGCCTGTTGCATACTTTATATACCAAGAACATAAGCTAACATATTCAATTTCAAACTATTAATACGTTCATTATAAAGTATGTAACTGAAACCAAGAACGATTGAGCCGGTAAAAATGATTGTTCTCATCCCTGACCGGTTGAAGGTGGTTTGGAATTGACTGGTACATAATAGTGATATAATTAAAGTAAGAAATATTTTTATACAGAATCTGTACATTTTTAATGATAATTTTAGATTCTTTGATAATAGTCACTTTTCATATACCGTAAAGACCTGTGTATAAGCCCCATCCGTAGATAAGCTGGGTAGTATCGTCGTGTACCGTTGAGATCCGTGGGGAATCACACCTCGCGTGCTCGGAGGGTTGTCGTACCAGTATTATAGTATATATTATACAATAATAGAACGAATATTTTATGAACTTGCTAATGACAGTTGATATAAATCTGGTAAAAAAACAATTGCAATCAGCGAATTCTCTCGTGGTCTAATGGTTAGGGTTTGTGTTGGTGGTGGGTAAGCCATTGCATTGATTCTTAACCGGCCCGAGTTCGAATCTTGGTTCAGCTCAGGCGGGTTTTTTTTATACTGAGGATAACGTTTAAAATCCTTCTAAAATTTCTAAGTGTCATTTCGGGATGTTTGTATAAAATTTCTGAGTCTAAAATTATTCATAGCGAACGTGGGTAACAAAGGGAATTTTATGACGCAGTTGGTTAAACGGTACACGACGATACTACCATAAGCTGCACCCCAAGTTTTGAAGCTCGAAAAATACAAAAAAATATTAGAAAATCCGAGTTCATAAACGCTTGTACTTGATGCCAAAATTCTTTATAAAAAAGAATAATCTCGTACTTAAAGCAAAACTTCTTCAGATTGTCATAAAATGATAAATACAATCGATCGAATATGGTTATTACAACTTGCCTTTAATTTCTTCCCTTGTCAGGGGGTTTCTCAGTGTAAGCATGTCCTGAAATTGTTAAAGCAAAAGTACACTTGAAAACACTTGAAAACTTCTCTAAATTCTCCATTAAATTCACGTGTATTTAGACTCGTTCTATGAATGATTTGGGCTCTTAAATGGTTAGATTTTTATTTTATTTTGGGGTTAGGTTTAAGAAGGTTTGTATGAAAATTTTACAAAATGAATTATTCATATGCGTACACTGAGAAAGCTTGTGTATGTTTTAACTTGCAGTCTTTAAACCACTCCACAATTCTTCCGCTTTTATCCCCCCATTAACTAACGACATTTCCAAGGAACCTCTTTCCTTTAATCGCTAGAGCAAGGAAGGTTTTCTGGCGAAACTATACTTACAATTGCATGCACGAGTTGGTCTGAGGTCCGCCATCTTGGATTTTCATTAACTAGTGCCAATCTCTCACGTGTAAAATTGCGAAGAATGCCTGGTTGTTTGATTCGCAGCGCTCGTCACAGCATTATAGCGTGCATTCTTTGTCGGGCTTTCGCTAGGTTTTGACATCAAATCAAATGAAAATTATGAAATAGCGGCGCTGCAAAATTCCCTTCCAACATGATACTCACCTGGCTTATAAAAAAAAAAATACTGTGTTAAAAGCACATGCGAACCTTCGAATATAATATGATACGGTCAATCGAACGCCATGCTTGACCTATGACTCCGTTTAATTGTTCATTATATATATTACAATACTTTACTATGCCATGATTAAAAAACAATAAGGTTTTTAACTTACGCAAAAACGTCTGGATCGTGGCAGCCATAAAAGGTCTTTTGTGCTGTCCAAATAGCACAGCAGCATCCCCATTCTCTGAAGCAAATGTTTCAAGAGCCAGCAGTCGTAACTCATAGGTTCTTGAAGTTTTCTCGTCAAGACTGAGCTTGCGACTGATTTTTGGCTGCAAGCCTGGCCCCTGCAGCAAGATTAGGCAAAAGAAACGCACTTATATCAAGCTTGTTGCCACAACTCTCGATAAATATTAAGATATTTTGGCTTCTGCCTTTATAATTCCTACTCGCTTTCTTCGTCGTCATTTCAATCGATTTAGAATGTGTGAGCGAGACAAAATGATAGCTCTCTCTCATTGGCTGTAAATTGTAGGATTCCTGAGCACCCTGCGGCTTTTGCTACGCACCCCTGCGGCTTTTGCTACGCATTTGGCTACCAAAGAATAATCTCTCGTTATCTTTATCGCCTCCAATCGTGGGAGGTAGCAGTCACGAAGAAAGAGAAGCACAAGAGAGAAGATACACATCGAGAGAGAAAAAGCTTTGGACATCCGAGTGCCTGCTAGGCTTCTACATGTAAGGGGAAGACCCCGGGTATCAGGTTAGTAAGCTGATACGATGTTAGGTGTTTAACATGTATAGTCTTTGAGAATGCTCTAAGTTCACTGCTTCGATCCTGTTGGAGGTTTATTGCCACGGATTGGCGTGTTTACTATATGAACGTTTTCTGAGACAGATTTGCGTACAGAATCGATACTTGCAGGGTGACTTGTTGGAGGCGCCCACGTCGCCCTTTTAGGAGGGACTCAATACTTACAATGCTCCAAGAGCATAGTAGTACCCGATATATAATACACCGGGAAGGCAACGTCCGGTGCTACGAAAAGGTGAAGTCGTTAAAAAAGTCGTTTCACCGGCGTTAGCCTTAAGGGTGGAGTATGCTGAGTGATTGTCAACGTCTTAACCGTAGGTACTGCCTTTTTCCTTTTAGATTGTTTGTTGTTTGTCGATCGCTCTGTGCTAAGTATTGACCTTACAGAATATCAGAAAATTCTATTATAAAGAAACACAGACTGCATCGAAAGATGGAAAGCCACACGAAATCCCGGAACAAAGACTTAAAAGCGTTGCTGCAGAAACGCAAGGTCTGAGGTCACAGAGACATTATTATGTATGAACGAGAGTAAAGGAACGAAAAGCCAATATCGATGAATAAGTGGAAAATAGTAATCTTTATACTACTGCCAGTGCAAATACTAAAATGAACATGTAAGACCAGAAAGAACTGAGCAGAAAGCAATTAGAAAAAGAAAGACTTGAATTTAAAGATAAAGAAAGCCTGTGAGAACTGATATTAAAAGTAAGACTTGAAATTGTCAAATATGTTGCCTTCTACTTACAATTTTATACAGAACATAACATATTCATGTATGTTATACGCTTGTTGGATTAGGTGATTAATACATTGTTCATTGCAAAATAGATACTTGCTGGTGGATACTAGTGTTAACATATGCCATTCTGTTTCCATTTGTAGGCTGTGCTTCGTGGCTACCTATCCCGAATAGATCAGATAATAAGACCACAACATGAAATACTTCACCATAACAGGTACATCAGCACATCGTGATCAGGTGATCATGTGTCAGGCGATGGGTCTGACCACGAGTCAGACTCATCGCCTGACCATGAGTCTGAGTATGATGACTATGCTCCACCTCCTTCCAAACGGCGCAAACGCGTCACTTCGAGCGATATGGATTCGGAGGCAATCGCCCACGTCGCCCTTTTAGGAGGGACTCAATACTTACAATGCTCCAAGAGCATAGTAGTACCCGATATATAATACACCGGGAAGGCAACGTCCGGTGCTACGAAAAGGTGAAGTCGTTAAAAAAGTCATTTCACCGGCGTTAGCCTTAAGGGCGCAGTATGCTGAGTGATTGTCAACGTCTTAACCGTAGGTACTGCCTTTTTTCTTTTAGATTGTTTGTTGTTTGTCGATCGCTCTGTGCTAAGTATTGACCTTACAGAATATCAGAAAATTCTATTATAAAGAAACACAGACTGCATCGAAAGATGGAAAGCCACACGAAATCCCGGAACAAAGACTTAAAAGCGTTGCTGCAGAAACGCAAGGTCTGAGGTCACAGAGACATTATTATGTATGAACGAGAGTAAAGGAACGAAAAGCCAATATCGATGAATGCGTGGAAAATAGTAATCTTTATACTACTGCCAGTGCAAATACTAAAATGAACATGTAAGACCAGAAAGAACTGAGCAGAAAGCAATTAGAAAAAGAAAGACTTGAATGTAAAGATAAAGAAAGCCTGTGAGAACTGATATTAAAAGTAAGACTTGAAATTGTCAAATATGTTGCCTTCTACTTACAATTTTATACAGAACATAACATATTCATGTATGTTATACGCTTGTTGGATTAGGTGATTAATACATTGTTCATTGCAAAATAGATACTTGCTGGTGGATACTAGTGTTAACATATGCCATTCTGTTTCCATTTGTAGGCTGTGCTTCGTGTCTACCTATCCCGAATAGATCAGATAATAAGACCACAACATGAAATACTTCACCATAACAGGTACATCAGCACATCGTGATCAGGTGATCATGTGTCAGGCGATGGGTCTGACCACGAGTCAGACTCATCGCCTGACCATGAGTCTGAGTATGATGACTATGCTCCACCTCCTTCCAAACGGCGCAAACGCGTCACTTCGAGCGATATGGATTCGGAGGCAATCGCCCACGTCGCCCTTTTCGGAGGGACTCAATACTTACAATGCTCCAAGAGCATAGTAGTACCCGATATATAATACACCGGGAAGGCAACGTCCGGTGCTACGAAAAGGTGAAGTCGTTAAAAAAGTCATTTCACCGGCGTTAGCCTTAAGGGCGGAGTATGCTGAGTGATTGTCAACGTCTTAACCGTAGGTACTGCCTTTTTCTTTTAGATTGTTTGTTGTTTGTCGATCGCTCTGTGCTAAGTATTGACCTTACAGAATAATAGATATCCTGTTCCGCAGTTCCACGCGATTCCTGTTGAATTGCAAAACTTGACAAAGTCAGACATTTATGTCTTACGTCCTTTCGACGTACACTGTGGAGAATATGAATGTATGCCTAACGGCTATCGTATGAAAAATGCGATTTTAAGAATAAGCATAAGTGAAAAGTCTGTTGAACAAAAAAAATAAGAGCATTGTCTGATGGAGATGCGAAAGGAGGTGTATGTCTGCGTATCTGTTCTTGATGAAATCGAAAGTATAGTAGTACCCAAGAGCATAGTAGTACCCGACATATCATGCACCGGAAAGGCGACGTCCGGTGCTACGAAAAGGTGAAGTCGTTAAAAAAGTCATTTCACCGGCGTTAGCCTTAAGGGCGGAGTATGCTGAGTGATTGTCAACGTCTTAACCGTAGGTACTGCCTTTTTTTCTTTTAGATCGTTTGTTGTTTGTCGATCGCTCTGTGCTAAGTATTGACCTTACAGAATATCAGAAAATTCTATTATAAAGAAACACAGACTGCATCGAAAGATGGAAAGCCACACGAAATCCCGGAACAAAGACTTAAAAGCGTTGCTGCAGAAACGCAAGGTCTGAGGTCACAGAGACATTATTATGTATGAACGAGAGTAAAGGAACGAAAAGCCAATATCGATGAATGCGTGGAAAATAGTAATATTTATACTACTGCCAGTGCAAATACTAAAATGAACATGTAAGACCAGAAAGAACTGAGCAGAAAGCAATTAGAAAAAGAAAGACTTGAATGCAAAGATAAAGAAAGCCTGTGAGAACTGATATTAAAAGTAAGACTTGAAATTGTGAAATATGTTGCCTTCTACTTACAATTTTATACAGAACATAACATATTCATATATGTTATACGCTTGTTGGATTAGGTGATTAATACATTGTTCATTGCAAAATAGATACTTGCTGGTGGATACTAGTGTTAACATATGCCATTCTGTTTCCATTTGTAGGCTGTGCTTCGTGTCTACCTATCCCGAATAGATCAGATAATAAGACCACAACACGAAATACTTCACCATAACAGGTACATCAGCACATCGTGATCAGGTGACCATGTGTCAGGCGATGGGTCTGACCACGAGTCAGACCCATCGCCTGCCCATGAGTCTGAGTATGATGACTATGCCGGTGCTCCACCTCCTTCCAAACGGCGCAAACGCATCACTTCGAGCGATATGGATTCGGAGGCAATCGCCCACGTAGCCCTTTTAGGAGGGACTCAATACTTACAATGCTCCAAGAGCATAGTAGTACCCGATATATCATGCACCGGGAAGGCGACGTCCGGTGCTACGAAAAGGTGAAGTCCTTAAAAAAGTCATTTCACCGGCGTTAGCCTTAAGGGCGGAGTATGCTGAGTGATTGTCAACGTCTTAACCGTAGGTACTGCCTTTTTTCTTTTAGATCGTTTGTTGTTTGTCGAGTGACAACACGAAAGGCATCCAAAAAAAATTAATCAACACAACATTGTAATGAGTTGAAACTTGTATACAACAAATAGGGCGATACCCTTAAAGGAATACTGATCAGCAAGAAGTAAGAAATTGTAGTACAGAAATAGGGCAATAGCCTCAAACAAATACGAAAGTGTTGTTATGAAAAAAACAGAAAGCCGAGTGATAACACGAAAGGCACAAAAACATCAAACAAGAACGAAACACTGGAACAGCGAAAAGCCATTCTAAAAATGTAAATACGAGTTGTGTACGAAAGAGCGATTGTAGACTGTCAGAAGAATATATTGGCAAGAAACAGAACGTATGGAATTATGAAAAGAGAAAAGAACTCTAGGTGAAAAGATTAAAGCATTACTGCAGGAACGCTTGGAAAGAAAGAATTTTAAAAGACATAAACGATCTAGGAAGGAACGTTAAGGCAAGAACAACCAACATTTGTAAGACTAGAAAAAACTTCGTGAAAGGTCTTTAGAAAAAGAAAGATACTGTCAAAACCGATGTTCTCAAAGACATAATATTGTGAAACGTGAAGATCTTAGCTTGTGCACAAATTCCTATCACATTTGAATATCGTCTAGAAAGCGAATTGACAGTTGTGAACAGAAACAGAACGACCCTTCCAATCGAAACAACGCCATCTAGAAATTAAGACAGTATGAATTCGTGGCAAACCGATCTCTTCACGTTAAAGAAACAACCTGTAAGTTCTCAAAGAAATCGAGTAAAGAACAAATACTTGTCAAATAGATTAAATCAGATTTACAGAATATAACTTTCACAACACACGTAACAACTTTTTTCTAACACATCCGTTATACACCTCCATAGCTTTACTTGTTTTTTTTATATAAATATGTTATACACCAATACGTTGTCACTCAGTTGTTTTATTTTTTAAATTGTATACACCAGACGTTTTAATGACGTCTCCATTTCTATGTAAAAAAACCTGTTTCTATGTACTTTTTTTAAATTTAAATTTATTTTCTCTAAGTCTAAAGATCTAACATAGTACATTCATTAATACTTTTCTCCTTCATTTTTAATGTTAACACACGCTCTATACAGACATTGTTTAAAAAACGTTATCTTTTTTTTGGTGTCCTTTAAAGAATTAACATAGTACATCATTAATAGTTTCTTCTTTCAGTCACACCGATTTAGATTAGGACAAGTGGGTACCGTTACTTCGAATAACGTTATAACTTACAAAATATGTTCGATGTCCATCGACTTATCGTACATTTCATTAAACGTACCTTTTACCTAACGAACTTTAACATGTGTTAATTACAGTAATGTCTCAATACGTATTGTCACTAATACGCAATTGAAGAATAACCTGGAAAGAGATAACATCGTGCATGAATAAGACGTCTTCCTTACAGGGCCACCGATTTAGGGTGGGACGGGTGGGTTGTTGCATCTCGACTAAGTCATGGTTATTAAACATCCCCATAAGTCTGTAACCTACCATCCCCATAAGTCTGTAACCTACAAGAGGTTGACAATGTACATTTTATATCGTAAATTCTTTTAAACGTACGTTTTTCCTAACTTTCATATATATCTTGATATAATAACTTTTCCAAAACTTTTTCAATTGAATAATTTTAGTACCAGCGTGTAGCACTTGTCGAGTCAGGAAGTGTGACAAATTTTCGGTCTTGGGGAATAGGCAGATTTCGAGATATCGACGTTTCAAAATCGGAGAATTCTAAAGATGAACGACGACATGGGAGCGAGAATGGCGTGAAATGGGCGGGAAAAACTCAATTTTAAAAATGTCATTAGGAGTCACGATGTTACGGAAATTCTGTATACTCCGACGAAGAATAACGTGTAATAATTTTTAACGAATCGTTAGTAGGGATCTTTAGTAAATGCCATTTCAACGTAAATCAGAATATCAGACAATTTCAAAGTATAAATAATAATAATTTGGGTTATCTTTATCGCCTCCAATCGTGGGAGGTAGCAGTCACGAAGAAAGAGAAGCACAAGAGAGAAGATACACATCGAGAGAGAAAAAGCTTTGGACATCCGAGTGCCTGCTAGGCTTCTACATGTAAGGGGAAGACCCCGGGTATCAGGTTAGTAAGCTGATACGATGTTAGGTGTTTAACATGTATAGTCTTTGAGAATGCTCTAAGTTCACTGCTTCGATCCTGTTGGAGGTTTATTGCCACGGATTGGCGTGTTTACTATATGAACGTTTTCTGAGACAGATTTGCGTACAGAATCGATACTTGCAGGGTGACTTGTTGGAGGCGCCCACGTCGCCCTTTTAGGAGGGACTCAATACTTACAATGCTCCAAGAGCATAGTAGTACCCGATATATAATACACCGGGAAGGCAACGTCCGGTGCTACGAAAAGGTGAAGTCGTTAAAAAAGTCATTTCACCGGCGTTAGCCTTAAGGGCGCAGTATGCTGAGTGATTGTCAACGTCTTAACCGTAGGTACTGCCTTTTTTCTTTTAGATTGTTTGTTGTTTGTCGATCGCTCTGTGCTAAGTATTGACCTTACAGAATATCAGAAAATTCTATTATAAAGAAACACAGACTGCATCGAAAGATGGAAAGCCACACGAAATCCCGGAACAAAGACTTAAAAGCGTTGCTGCAGAAACGCAAGGTCTGAGGTCACAGAGACATTATTATGTATGAACGAGAGTAAAGGAACGAAAAGCCAATATCGATGAATGCGTGGAAAATAGTAATCTTTATACTACTGCCAGTGCAAATACTAAAATGAACATGTAAGACCAGAAAGAACTGAGCAGAAAGCAATTAGAAAAAGAAAGACTTGAATGTAAAGATAAAGAAAGCCTGTGAGAACTGATATTAAAAGTAAGACTTGAAATTGTGAAATATGTTGCCTTCTACTTACAATTTTATACAGAACATAACATATTCATGTATGTTATACGCTTGTTGGATTAGGTGATTAATACATTGTTCATTGCAAAATAGATACTTGCTGGTGGATACTAGTGTTAACATATGCCATTCTGTTTCCATTTGTAGGCTGTGCTTCGTGGCTACCTATCCCGAATAGATCAGATAATAAGACCACAACAGGAAATACTTCACCATAACAGGTACATCAGCACATCGTGATCAGGTGATCATGTGTCAGGCGATGGGTCTGACCACGAGTCAGACTCATCGCCTGACCATGAGTCTGAGTATGATGACTATGCTCCACCTCCTTCCAAACGGCGCAAACGCGTCACTTCGAGCGATATGGATTCGGAGGCAATCGCCCACGTCGCCCTTTTAGGAGGGACTCAATACTTACAATGCTCCAAGAGCATAGTAGTACCCGATATATAATACACCGGGAAGGCAACGTCCGGTGCTACGAAAAGGTGAAGTCGTTAAAAAAGTCATTTCACCGGCGTTAGCCTTAAGGGCGGAGTATGCTGAGTGATTGTCAACGTCTTAACCGTAGGTACTGCCTTTTTCCTTTTAGATTGTTTGTTGTTTGTCGATCGCTCTGTGCTAAGTATTGACCTTACAGAATATCAGAAAATTCTATTATAAAGAAACACAGACTGCATCGAAAGATGGAAAGCCACACGAAATCCCGGAACAAAGACTTAAAAGCGTTGCTGCAGAAACGCAAGGTCTGAGGTCACAGAGACATTATTATGTATGAACGAGAGTAAAGGAACGAAAAGCCAATATCGATGAATGCGTGGAAAATAGTAATATTTATACTACTGCCAGTGCAAATACTAAAATGAACATGTAAGACCAGAAAGAACTGAGCAGAAAGCAATTAGAAAAAGAAAGACTTGAATGCAAAGATAAAGAAAGCCTGTGAGAACTGATATTAAAAGTAAGACTTGAAATTGTGAAATATGTTGCCTTCTACTTACAATTTTATACAGAACATAACATATTCATGTATGTTATACGCTTGTTGGATTAGGTGATTAATACATTGTTCATTGCAAAATAGATACTTGCTGGTGGATACTAGTGTTAACATATGCCATTCTGTTTCCATTTGTAGGCTGTGCTTCGTGTCTACCTATCCCGAATAGATCAGATAATAAGACCACAACACGAAATACTTCACCATAACAGGTACATCAGCACATCGTGATCAGGTGACCATGTGTCAGGCGATGGGTCTGACCACGAGTCAGACCCATCGCCTGCCCATGAGTCTGAGTATGATGACTATGCCGGTGCTCCACCTCCTTCCAAACGGCGCAAACGCATCACTTCGAGCGATATGGATTCGGAGGCAATCGCCCACGTAGCCCTTTTAGGAGGGACTCAATACTTACAATGCTCCAAGAGCATAGTAGTACCCGATATATCATGCACCGGGAAGGCGACGTCCGGTGCTACGAAAAGGTGAAGTCCTTAAAAAAGTCATTTCACCGGCGTTAGCCTTAAGGGCGGAGTATGCTGAGTGATTGTCAACGTCTTAACCGTAGGTACTGCCTTTTTTCTTTTAGATCGTTTGTTGTTTGTCGAGTGACAACACGAAAGGCATCCAAAAAAAATTAATCAACACAACATTGTAATGAGTTGAAACTTGTATACAACAAATAGGGCGATACCCTTAAAGGAATACTGATCAGCAAGAAGTAAGAAATTGTAGTACAGAAATAGGGCGATAGCCTCAAACAAATACGAAAGTGTTGTTATGAAAAAAACAGAAAGCCGAGTGATAACACGAAAGGCACAAAAACATCAAACAAGAACGAAACACTGGAACAGCGAAAAGCCATTCTAAAAATGTAAATACGAGTTGTGTACGAAAGAGCGATTGTAGACTGTCAGAAGAATATATTGGCAAGAAACAGAACGTATGGAATTATGAAAAGAGAAAAGAACTCTAGGTGAAAAGATTAAAGCGTTACTGCAGGAACGCTTGGAAAGAAAGAATTTTAAAAGACATAAACGATCTAGGAAGGAACGTTAAGGCAAGAACAACCAACATTTGTAAGACTAGAAAAAACTTCGTGAAAGGTCTTTAGAAAAAGAAAGATACTGTCAAAACCGATGTTCTCAAAGACATAATATTGTGAAACGTGAAGATCTTAGCTTGTGCACAAATTCCTATCACATTTGAATATCGTCTAGAAAGCGAATTGACAGTTGTGAACAGAAACAGAACGACCCTTCCAATCGAAACAACGCCATCTAGAAATTAAGACAGTATGAATTCGTGGCAAACCGATCTCTTCACGTTAAAGAAACAACCTGTAAGTTCTCAAAGAAATCGAGTAAAGAACAAATACTTGTCAAATAGATTAAATCAGATTTACAGAATATAACTTTCAAAACACACGTAACAACTTTTTTCTAACACATCCGTTATACACCTCCATAGCTTTACTTTTTTATATAAATATGTTATACACCAATACATTGTCACTCAGTTGTTTTATTTTTTAAATTGTATACACCAGACGTTTTAATGACGTCTCCATTTCTATGTAAAAAAACCTGTTTCTACGTACTTTTTTTAAATTTAAATTTATTTTCTCTAAGTCTAAAGATCTAACATAGTACATTCATTAATACTTTTCTCCTTCATTTTTAATGTTAACACACGCTCTATACAGACATTGTTTAAAAAACGTTATCTTTTTTTTGGTGTCCTTTAAAGAATTAACATAGTACATCATTAATAGTTTCTTCTTTCAGTCACACCGATTTAGATTAGGACAAGTGGGTACCGTTACTTCGAATAACGTTATAACTTACAAAATATGTTCGATGTCCATCGACTTATCGTACATTTCATTAAACGTACCTTTTACCTAACGAACTTTAACATGTGTTAATTACAGTAATGTCTCAATACGTATTGTCACTAATACGCAATTGAAGAATAACCTGGAAAGAGATAACATCGTGCATGAATAAGACGTCTCCTTACAGGGCCACCGATTTAGGGTGGGACGGGTGGGTTGTTGCATCTCGACTAAGTCATGGTTATTAAACATCCCCATAAGTCTGTAACCTACCATCCCCATAAGTCTGTAACCTACAAGAGGTTGACAATGTACATTTTTTATCGTAAATTCTTTTAAACGTACGTTTTTCCTAACTTTCATATATATCTTGATATAATAACTTTTCCAAAACTTTTTCAATTGAATAATTTTAGTACCAGCGTGTAGCACTTGTCGAGTCAGGAAGTGTGACAAATTTTCGGTCTTGGGGAATAGGCAGATTTCGAGATATCGACGTTTCAAAATCGGAGAATTCTAAAGATGAACGACGACATGGGAGCGAGAATGGCGTGAAATGGGCGGGAAAAACTCAATTTTAAAAATGTCATTAGGAGTCACGATGTTACGGAAATTCTGTATACTCCGACGAAGAATAACGTGTAATAATTTTTAACGAATCGTTAGTAGGGATCTTTAGTAAATGCCATTTCAACGTAAATCAGAATATCAGACAATTTCAAAGTATAAATAATAATAATTTGGGTTATCTTTATCGCCTCCAATCGTGGGAGGTAGCAGTCACGAAGAAAGAGAAGCACAAGAGAGAAGATACACATCGAGAGAGAAAAAGCTTTGGACATCCGAGTGCCTGCTAGGCTTCTACATGTAAGGGGAAGACCCCGGGTATCAGGTTAGTAAGCTGATACGATGTTAGGTGTTTAACATGTATAGTCTTTGAGAATGCTCTAAGTTCACTGCTTCGATCCTGTTGGAGGTTTATTGCCACGGATTGGCGTGTTTACTATATGAACGTTTTCTGAGACAGATTTGCGTACAGAATCGATACTTGCAGGGTGACTTGTTGGAGGCGTCACGACATGGGTCGCTTTGCTTGTGACTTCTCAAGCGGATCGCTCAATAATCTCAGGTCGGATTCATTTCTGCCACCGTAACCAACCACAGACGGTGCAACCTGCGATGGTTTAATGCCGAAATTTGGGCGGCAGTCAATTAACCCTTCAAGTACAAAGATCGTACAGGGAAGTGGGTACCTTGATAGAGGAAATGCTATCAAAAGGCAGTAGTGTAACTACTGTCATCCACAAATCAGGGGGTTGAAAGGAATAGAAATGATAGAGGAATAGAGAGTACAACAAAATCTCAGCGCTAGCTGCTATAACGACAATCGGTTCAGTGTACTTGATTGCTTGTCATATCGATACGAACGTAAACGATAAATATTCTGTTGCAGAAAACATGCCGTGGAGCGAAGAAGATGCAAAACTGTTTTGGAACGTGAGAAAGCCTCATGTTCTCCAATCCGCAACGGAATTAGCGATAAGCGTACGTAACTTTGTGGCAACGAATAGCTCAAATGTCGAGAAAGAGAATAGAAACAAAGCAAGGTTTATGGCTGAAAACAGGTTTGAAGACCTGCAACTCGACGTGTCTGGTCGAGATATTACAAAGAACGCAATTTCAGATTTGTTGTTTTGGGTTACCAATTCATCTTGGTCATATTGCAATGACTGTGGAGTGCTAGCCACGCAGACTTTGACACCGTCTTTTCAGAAAAGACCAGTAACCAAATGCATAAAAAGGTGTGTGTGCAAGACAAATCGCTACGAAGTGCCAATGTGGAACGAAGTGCCAATGTGGAACGAAGTTCCAGCTGAGTTAAAAGACCTCAGCAAAACCGATATATTTGTGCTACGTCCATTTGACGTTCATTCTGGCGATTATGAATGCCAACGAAGCGGATACCGAATGAAGAACGCCATTTTAAGAATCAGTCCGAGCCAGTTGTCGGTGGAAGACAAAATCAGAAATCTCGAGGATCGTGATGCAAAGAAGAGGTGTAACGCTGCATATTCGTTCTTGATGAAGTCGTCGGACTCCTGTTACAAAATGTATGTCTTGAAAAGAGCCGACCTCCTGAAAACCGGTAAGCCATTGAATATTTACGAACTCGATGACAGCAAAGGTATCAAGTGTGCATTGTGGCCGCACCTATATCCGAAGACGAAGTGGTTCGATTCAGAGATGGATGGAGAAGAATCTCGATAAAGACTTTATTTTTTAGTGATCATATGTCATTCTGTACGGCTTTTTAAGCAACAACGCTGAATTTTGAAAATGTAGGATAATGTTGACATTTTAAAATATATTTTTTGCCAACTTCAATGTTACTTATCCTCGTATATTTTATGCTTGTTGCCAAGGTGAATAATACGTTGTTGATTGCCAAAGCTATACTTGCTGGAAGACCCCTGCCCATTTTTTTTTCAATGTAAAGACTTTATTGATCTTATGTCATTCATTTTTCATGTTGTAGTAATACACTATTACGACGAAAGCAATGGCTCGCAACTCAGAGGTAATAGACTAGGCGAAAAATTCAAGAAGTCCAATATTTAGAGTGCATGAGGCATTTTTTAGTAAAAGTTGGCGACAGGTGTCTTCTTGTGTGAGTTTTGACGCTAAATCCGAATTTCGTGGTCGCCAACGCTGATTTTCCGTTTTTAGCGGGAAAATGACGTCATAATGATTGACAGTTAAAGTGACATTGTCTTCCTTGTACGTTTTTATTTCCAAACCGCAAAACGTCATTATGTTGTTGTGAATTGCAAAAAAAGCTCAAAACGGAAGAAAAGAATAAGATTTGTGTAGAGCACGAATTTACCAATTCAATAAAAAATATATATGTAAAGACCAAACCCTTATAACCGGAAATGCAAGCATAAAGTCGTATTTCCCTCAGTGCTGTTTTTGTGTCTAGTGAAGGTGGCAATTTTCGTCTTATAAAATTCTAGTAAACTTTTAGCAACTAGCAGAGCAAAATACTTATTTACAATTTGAGTTTGAAACTAGTTTCTGTCGCTTGTTCATGTTGCGCTGCCGAAGATACGCGCTGACCTAAGAGAAACCCCTGGTTACCAAGGGCTGAATATCAGCGCGCTCGATGCCAGTGATTGCGTTCCCGAAAGTCTGCAACTGTTTTTACATCTTTTGTTCGGCGGTGAACGACTTCTAGACGAGGAAACGATCGAGGAAAAAGAGGCTGAGGTGCGTAGCAAAGCGGTTGCTGTTGCTCAAGACATCGTCTACGGAGTAAGCAATGGAAAGAAATGGACACCCAAGCACATTGGACTAGGGAACACCCTTCACCAAGTAACAAGGTCCAAAGATCTGGTAAAACGTTTCCACAAGGCAGGCCACATTCTGAGTTACGACCAAATTCTTCAAGTTGACACAGGTTTAGCTGAGAGTGTTCTAAAGACTTTAGATGAAGAGAGTGGTACTGTAATTCCGCCAAATCTGGTGCAAGGCAGGTTTGTGCACTTCTCTGCCGATAACATTGACATTTTAGATGAAACGATGGACGGTAAAAACACATTTCACGCAACACAAATTGCTGCATGGCAACGCGGGACGAAAAATATGTCATTACTTGACGGTGTAAGTCCGTCCAAGAAACGCAGTCTTAGTGTTCCGGAATCGCTAGATAAGATTGAAGCGATTGATGTGAGAAAAAGCAACCCTGTCTTTATCAAGGCAGTTAAAACGACGTGGTATGTGGCTCAAGACAACAAAGGAGCTAAGCAAGCTGCAAAAGCAACGGATTTGGCATTGAACTTGTTACGATGCAAAGGCGTTATCAGTAGGGGATGGACGGGGTTTAACCAGTCGTTATCACGAGAAGAACAACCAGAAGTAACAAACGTGGGGTACATGCCAATCATTCAAGCACCCGCGCACGAAATGGACACCTTGAACACAGTCGTTAAGAAATGTATGCATGTGTTTGCCACGCTTGGACAGCGCTACACTATTATCACCGTAGATCAAGCGCTGTACTGCAAGTTAGTCGAGTTGAAATGGCAAGTTCCACAATATCAAGAGAGACTTGTTGTACAACTCGGCGGTCTCCATATATCTATGAACTTTCTTAAGACGATTGGAGATCATATGAAGGGATCGGGGCTTGTTGATTCGTGGGTGGAGAGTGGTCTCCTTGGACCAAATGCAGCTGAGCATGTGATGAACGGCAAGGCATATAAAAGAGCAATGCGCGCGCATAAGATAACACTGCAAGCATTATGGCGCATGTTGATGCCGTTGTTACTAAGATCTTGTGAAAAGTCGAACGCTGATCTTGCTCGGCAGATTTCGCATCTATTGTCTTCAGCGCAAGTCAATGAGCTGATTACATCTTTGAAGTCCCCAGAATTTCAAACGGTGTTTGATGCGTTCGTGGCGCAGAAGTCTCAGGAAAATGTAAACTTTCAGTTTTGGTGGAGCTATATTGAGATGGTGTCTACCCTACTTGATTTTACCCGCGCGCAACGGGAGGGCAACTGGGAGTTGTATTTGGATAGCTTCCGCTGCATGCTTCCACACTTTTTCAGATACGACCATCTGAATTACGCCAAGTGGGGATCGGTTTTTATCGCGGATATGGAGCAGCTGCCGCATGAAGTTCTACAGGAGTTCCAAAAGGGTAACTTCGTTGTTAAGTGGAGCGAGGGCAAGTTCAACGAGGTGAGCGCTGACCACAGTCTTGAGTGGCTGAACGGAATCGGTAAACGAGGAGGTGGAATCGTCGGCATAACCAAGACATCTTCAGCCTTGAGCAGGTGAGTTGAAGAGCTTGGTTTATAATACATATTTATTTAGTTCCTGTACTGGATGGCATATTAATTTATTATGTTCTCTTTTAAAAAATTGGAATTTCCTAGGTGGGCCCTTTAATATAATTTGCAGTCGGAGATCGCCGAGAAAACTCATGACATGTTTGGACTACTACAAGAAGACACGTTTTCTCACAACGAGTCTGCACCAGGAGGATTCTTCGCGACAACAGGGATGAGGAATCACTGGTTTCCGTCTTGGAGCAGCATAACTTGTTTTCACCGATATCTCATCCAGATTGTCTTTATAACATTGCTACCAACGATCTTGTCACCGACAAGATTCAGGAGTCACTATTAGGCGCGAAAGATCTAGGACAGAAACAGGTCAAAGTTTTTGTGCAGCAACGGTTGATTGCACCGCTTCAACAGGCACAGCAACCTAATGACGAACAAAAGAAAACCAAGGTTCAGTTCTCGGACGCAATGCACAAGAACAATGCTCTTACTTTCGACACATTATATCAAGTCGTCAAAGGAAGTAAAGAGAAGGAAAAGAACACAATTTTACGGGCAGACAGGAGTGTTTTACAGCGTCTTATCGTTGCTTATGGAGCTGGTCGACAAGTAGATTTGCTTAATGTCCTTTCGCACGAGTTAATGCCAGTTCCGCTATCACTGGCAGAGACGAATGGTAAACTTAGAACCGGCCAGAAAGCGCTATTGGCTGATGTTCTTACCAAGGGAGTGGAGTGTCCGAATGCGATCGAGTTTCAAGGGGGTGCGTGCTTGCTGATAGACGGAATGGCGTTAGTGGCAGCAATAGGAAAGCCTGCCGTCGCCCAAACGTTCGGAGCCTATGCAGATAGCTTCCAAGCTGCAGTATTAAGAGCAGGTTCGCATTATCAGCAGATCCACGTAGTGTTTGATAGATATGATAAGAGTTCAATCAAAGCAGGCACGAGAGAACGGCGTACCAGAACTATTCGCCCCATTCGTCGTGTTATTGAGAACAAGCACGTTCCGCTCCCGAACAACTGGTCAAACTTTTTAGCTTTACCAGAGAACAAGGCAGACTTGGCCAGATTCGTATCCGAGCATTTGATTACAAATGCACCGCAAGACAAAGTCATTGTTGTCGCTGGTGGATTCACAGATCGGAAAGAAGCGCAGTCGTCTAACCAAGTGGTTGATCCTTCAGTGTGTTGTGCAGATCACGAAGAGGCCGATACTAGACTGATTCTACACTCCATCGCCAACAATTGCGACACGGTAGTTGTGTCGGCAAGAGATACCGACGTACTTTTACTTCTAGTGGCGCATTCGCCGAATATTCCAGCTGCAAATGTGTGGATGATGGCTGGAACAGCGGCCAAGCGCAAGTTATTTAATATCACGGCTATTAGCGACAATCTCCCGGCAGGATCACTGTACGCGCTCCTCCCTTTCCACGCGCTGACTGGTTGCGACACAACATCGTATATCTGCAACCACACCAAAGTGTCAGCGTGGAAGATCTTCATAGAGAAACACCACCTTCTCGCGTCGCTAGGTGAAGGAGAGCTGACGGTCAACAAGATCAGGGATGCCGAGAAGTTCATCTGCGCAGTTTACGAATGTGGGAACATTGAATCTGCGAACGATGCACGGGTTCTTCTATTTTCGAAGACCGCGAAACCCGAAGCATTACCCCCGACAAAGGACGCACTGGAGCTGCACATCAAACGCGTGCACTACCAAGCACTGATATGGAAACAAGCTTCATGTCAGCAACGTTCCCTGCCAAACCCAGACGGAATGGGATGGGTGACAGATGGCGACAGTAAACTTGTTCCACTCCCTATGACAAAGGAACCTATCCCGAACACGTGCAAGGAAATCATATGCTGCTCTTGTAAAAGCGGGTGCACGACTCTGCGCTGTGGCTGCAAGAAAGCAAAATTGTTCTGTACTGGCGTTTGCAGCTGCTCTGCGAACCAAAACATTTCCTGCAAGAACAAATGCGAGAAGTAAACAGTGTAGTGCAGCGTTGCTACCATACCAGCAAAATGTACGAGTTTTCATATAATTTCGCCTCCCGGGCGCACAATATTGCTTTGTAATTAAGCAGATTTATGATCGCCGATAACGTCACCATATGACGTCATGAGAACCCTTAATTTATTCATTTTTCTCGCAATCAACAAAAACATGAAAGATATTTGTGATTCAAGATTCAAACGTGATGAAATTCGATAAGAAATGTCTTCAAACGTTTTGTATCTTTTAACTTCAGATTTACTATTGCGCAAAAGTTGGGACGTCATTTTCCCGCTAAAAAAATGCAAAATCAGCGTTGGCGACAATAAAATTCGGATTCAGCGTCAAAAATCACAGAAAAACGCACCTATCGCCAACTTTTACTAAGAAATGCCTCATGACTTACGATTTTCCGAAATCTCGCCTAGTCTATAATTCAGTTTGTAATTCATTATGTCTATTTGAAGGATTTCAAACTCTTCCTTGAAGACTCCGATGAGACGGACGACTGCGCATCGGATGTATTCGAGGTACATAGCGTGTGTTATATCTTATTTTCATTTAATGTAATACATAATATGTAGGCTTCTATTTACAAATTTATACATAGTGTTTTATTGAACATGTGCCAATCTGTTTTCATTTTGTAGTCGATATTGCTTGGATTGGATCCAAGTATCGTATCAAGAGCGGACTCAAAGGTAAAGGTAAAGCCTTTGTTTTTTTATTGATCATATGGCTTTTTTTTTCATTTTGTATTACTTCATTGTCATCAATTAATTAGCATGGCCGACAACACAGAGGTAATTCAGTTTGCATTTTATACGTGATCTATTTTACAGATATTGGACAAATACGTTAAGGCAATTTAAACTTTAAACATGGTATTGGTAAATCTGTTTTAATCGTTATTATCTCTATTTGAAGGATTTCAAACCCCTTAAGGACGTGGATGAGACGGTAAGTCACGAAGCATTTTTTACGTGATGTGACACATATTAGACACATCCTGTTTTGAGTTACTTACTGTTATGAAATAATCAAGCTAGATATTTACCCTTCTACAGGACGACAGCTCACCTGATGAATCCGAGGTACATAGCGTGTGTTATATTATATTTTCGTTAAATGTAATACATAGGGTTTAGGGTTTAGGGTTCTAGGCTTCTATTTACAATTTTATACGTAGTGTTTTATTGAACATATGCCAATCTGTTTTCATTTTGTAGTCTATTAATCCACCACCCCTGCAAGCGGGATCAAAGGTAATTCCAGATCTATTTGGACCCGATTTGCCAAAGTTTGACGGATGTATCCGTGTGTGTTATAGCTTATTTTCATTAAATGTACTACATAATATGTTGCCTTCTATTTACAATATCCATGTATGTTATATGCTTGTTGGATTAGGTGATTAATACATTGTTCATTGCAAAATAGATACTTGCTGGGAATACTAGTGTGAACATATGCCATTCTGTTTCCATTTGTAGGCTGTGCGTCGTCTCTACGTGTCACGGATATACGAAATCATCTGCACATCGTCGGGTGAACATGTGTCAGGCGATGGGCCTGACCACGAGTCAGACTCCTCGTCAGACCATGTGGCTGAGCCAGAACACCCATCGGCTGGCGATGAGTCTGACCATGAGAAATAGATTTTCATAGCTTTTCAGAATAAAACTTTTGAAATACTTGTAACAACTTTTTTTTTATACATATGTTATACACCATGATATCAAGACTTGTTACTGTTTTCTTTAAATAGAAATACGTTATACGCCAACATATGTAGTCTTATTTATTTCTCAATAAATATTATATACGCCACACGTTTTCATGACTAATTCGTTTTTATGTTATACGCCTATCTCTACAGACATGTCTTTAAAAATAAAAATAAAAATTAACCTATAAAGCGATAACATCGTTCATTAATAATACTTTTTCCTTTCACTTCCACTGAATTAGGGTGGGACGGGTGGGTTGTGTCACCACAATAAGCCACAGGTTATTAACCATACACGTTGAAGTTAACTTACTCTGAAAGATAGGCTTGAAACTTTATACAAAATGTGAGATTTTACATTTTACATTACTTTATTGGTATACTATGTAATATAATGATAACTTTTCCAAACCGATTCTGCATTTGGCTCAAATTTTGCATGTCGATAGTACATGTTGAGTTACGTACTGCTGTGCAAGAAATGTTTGTTTAATAGAATTGTGTTCAAGTTACAGGGCTTTAAAAGGTGGTAATTTTCAGTCAAACACTGTAAAAAATAATTGGTTTTGTGAAAGTGATTTTCAAAATGCAATAACTTTTTTGCATTAGGTCGTATCAAAAATCTAAAGCGCATAGCACGCCCTGAAATTGAAAGTTACTTGGGGGAGAGCGGGGGGTTAGGTGGATGACTGCGTATCTGTTCTTGATGAAATCGAAAGATTCCTGCCACAGAGCGTAAGTCATGAAACGGGATGAGCTCTTGAAAAACGGGAAACCGTAATTTTGTTAACTTAGATGAGTTAACGTGAGTGACGTCGAGTGATTTCTTCGGAAACCGAACTGATAGCAATAACTAATAACTAATAATAAATAATATTATCTACAATTCGTTGACATCTGATATACTTTTAATTTAATAATGTTATAATGTTGTAAACTGTATTACAATGCACATTTTTATTTTTACAGATGAATACCCCAAACAAGATGGAGGGCTCCATTAAGTACCTAAATCACATTCCAAAGTATTTTTTACGCCAATATGGGCCTATTGAGGAGGAAATGACCTCGGACCTGATCCAACATCGTCTCTCTCAATTAAATTGTGTAAAGAGGTGCATTTGCACAGGTAATAGATATCCTGTTCCGCAGTTCCACGCGATTCCTGTTGAATTGCAAAACTTGACAAAGTCAGACATTTATGTCTTACGTCCTTTCGACGTACACTGTGGAGAATATGAATGTATGCCTAACGGCTATCGTATGAAAAATGCGATTTTAAGAATAAGCATAAGTGAAAAGTCTGTTGAACAAAAAAAATAAGAGCATTGTCTGATGGAGATGCGAAAGGAGGTGTATGGCTGCGTATCTGTTCTTGATGAAATCGAAAGTATAGTAGTACCCAAGAGCATAGTAGTACCCGACATATCATGCACCGGAAAGGCGACGTCCGGTGCTACGAAAAGGTGAAGTCGTTAAAAAAGTCATTTCACCGGCGTTAGCCTTAAGGGCGGAGTATGCTGAGTGATTGTCAACGTCTTAACCGTAGGTACTGCCTTTTTTTCTTTTAGATCGTTTGTTGTTTGTCGATCGCTCTGTGCTAAGTATTGACCTTACAGAATATCAGAAAATTCTATTATAAAGAAACACAGACTGCATCGAAAGATGGAAAGCCACACGAAATCCCGGAACAAAGACTTAAAAGCGTTGCTGCAGAAACGCAAGGTCTGAGGTCACAGAGACATTATTATGTATGAACGAGAGTAAAGGAACGAAAAGCCAATATCGATGAATGCGTGGAAAATAGTAATATTTATACTACTGCCAGTGCAAATACTAAAATGAACATGTAAGACCAGAAAGAACTGAGCAGAAAGCAATTAGAAAAAGAAAGACTTGAATGTAAAGATAAAGAAAGCCTGTGAGAACTGATATTAAAAGTAAGACTTGAAATTGTCAAATATGTTGCCTTCTACTTACAATTTTATACAGAACATAACATATTCATGTATGTTATACGCTTGTTGGATTAGGTGATTAATACATTGTTCATTGCAAAATAGATACTTGCTGGTGGATACTAGTGTTAACATATGCCATTCTGTTTCCATTTGTAGGCTGTGCTTCGTGTCTACCTATCCCGAATAGATCAGATAATAAGACCACAACATGAAATACTTCACCATAACAGGTACATCGGCACATCGTGATCAGGTGACCATGTGTCAGGCGATGGGTCTGACCACGAGTCAGACCCATCGCCTGCCCATGAGTCTGAGTATGATGACTATGCCGGTGCTCCACCTCCTTCCAAACGGCGCAAACGCATCACTTCGAGCGATATGGATTCGGAGGCAATCGCCCACGTAGCCCTTTTAGGAGGGACTCAATACTTACAATGCTCCAAGAGCATAGTAGTACCCGATATATCATGCACCGGGAAGGCGACGTCCGGTGCTACGAAAAGGTGAAGTCCTTAAAAAAGTCATTTCACCGGCGTTAGCCTTAAGGGCGGAGTATGCTGAGTGATTGTCAACGTCTTAACCGTAGGTACTGCCTTTTTTCTTTTAGATCGTTTGTTGTTTGTCGAGTGACAACACGAAAGGCATCCAAAAAAATTTAATCAACACAACATTGTAATGAGTTGAAACTTGTATACAACAAATAGGGCGATACCCTTAAAGGAATACTAATCAGCAAGAAGTAAGAAATTGTAGTACAGAAATAGGGCGATAGCCTCAAACAAATACGAAAGTGTTGTTATGAAAAAAACAGAAAGCCGAGTGATAACACGAAAGGCACAAAAACATCAAACAAGAACGAAACACTGGAACAGCGAAAAGCCATTCTAAAAATGTAAATACGAGTTGTGTACGAAAGAGCGATTGTAGACTGTCAGAAGAATCTATTGGCAAGAAACAGAACGTATGGAAATATGAAAAGAGAAAAGAACTCTAGGTGAAAAGATTAAAGCGTTACTGCAGGAACGCTTGGAAAGAAAGAATTTTAAAAGACATAAACGATCTAGGAAGGAACGTTAAGGCAAGAACAACCAACATTTGTAAGACTAGAAAAAACTTCGTGAAAGGTCTTTAGAAAAAGAAAGATACTGTCAAAACCGATGTTCTCAAAGACATAATATTGTGAAACGTGAAGATCTTAGCTTGTGCACAAATTCCTATCACATTTGAATATCGTCTAGAAAGCGAATTGACAGTTGTGAACAGAAACAGAACGACCCTTCCAATCGAAACAACGCCATCTAGAAATTAAGACAGTATGAATTCGTGGCAAACCGATCTCTTCACGTTAAAGAAACAACCTGTAAGTTCTCAAAGAAATCGAGTAAAGAACAAATACTTGTCAAATAGATTAAATCAGATTTACAGAATATAACTTTCAAAACACACGTAACAACTTTTTTCTAACACATCCGTTATACACCTCCATAGCTTTACTTGTTTTTTTTATATAAATATGTTATACACCAATACATTGTCACTCAGTTGTTTTATTTTTTAAATTGTATACACCAGACGTTTTAATGACGTCTCCATTTCTATGTAAAAAAACCTGTTTCTACGTACTTTTTTTAAATTTAAATTTATTTTCTCTAAGTCTAAAGATCTAACATAGTACATTCATTAATACTTTTCTCCTTCATTTTTAATGTTAACACACGCTCTATACAGACATTGTTTAAAAAACGTTATCTTTAACATTAACATAGTACATCATTAATAGTTTCTTCTTTCAGTCACACCGATTTAGATTAGGACAAGTGGGTACCGTTACTTCGAATAACGTTATAACTTACAAAATATGTTCGATGTCCATCGACTTATCGTACATTTCATTAAACGTACCTTTTACCTAACGAACTTTAACATGTGTTAATTACAGTAATGTCTCAATACGTATTGTCACTAATACGCAATTGAAGAATAACCTGGAAAGAGATAACATCGTGCATGAATAAGACGTCTTCCTTACAGGGCCACCGATTTAGGGTGGGACGGGTGGGTTGTTGCATCTCGACTAAGTCATGGTTATTAAACATCCCCATAAGTCTGTAACCTACAAGAGGTTGACAATGTACATTTTATATCGTAAATTCTTTTAAACGTACGTTTTTCCTAACTTTCATATATATCATGATATAATAACTTTTCCAAAACTTTTCAATTGAATAATTTTAGTACCAGCGTGTAGCACTTGTCGAGTCAGGAAGTGTGACAAATTTTCGGTCTTGGGGAATAGGCAGATTTCGAGATATCGACGTTTCAAAATCGGAGAATTCTAAAGATGAACGACGACATGGGAGCGAGAATGGCGTGAAATGGACGGGAAAAACTCAATTTTAAAAATGTCATTAGGAGTCACGATGTTACGGAAATTCTGTATACTCCGACGAAGAATAACGTGTATTAATTTTTAACGAATCGTTAGTAGGGATCTTTAGTAAATGCCATTTCAACGTAAATCAGAATATCAGACAATTTCAAAGTATAAATAATAATAATTTGGGTTATCTTTATCGCCTCCAATCGTGGGAGGTAGCAGTCACGAAGAAAGAGAAGCACAAGAGAGAAGATACACATCGAGAGAGAAAAAGCTTTGGACATCCGAGTGCCTGCTAGGCTTCTACATGTAAGGGGAAGACCCCGGGTATCAGGTTAGTAAGCTGATACGATGTTAGGTGTTTAACATGTATAGTCTTTGAGAATGCTCTAAGTTCACTGCTTCGATCCTGTTGGAGGTTTATTGCCACGGATTGGCGTGTTTACTATATGAACGTTTTCTGAGACAGATTTGCGTACAGAATCGATACTTGCAGGGTGACTTGTTGGAGGCGTCACGACATGGGTAGCTTTGCTTGTGACTTCTCAAGCGGATCGCTCAATAATCTCAGGTCGGATTCATTTCTGCCACCGTAACCAACCACAGACGGTGCAACCTGCGATGGTTTAATGCCGAAATTTGGGCGGCAGTCAATTAACCCTTCAAGTACAAAGATCGTACAGGGAAGTGGGTACCTTGATAGAGGAAATGCTATCAAAAGGCAGTAGTGTAACTACTGTCATCCATAAATCGGGGGGTTGAAAGGAATAGAAATGATAGAGGAATAGAGAGTACAACAAAATCTCAGCGCTAGCTGCTATAACGACAATCGGTTCAGTGTACTTGATTGCTTGTCATATCGATACGAACGTAAACGATAAATATTCTGTTGCAGAAAACATGCCGTGGAGCGAAGAAGATGCAAAACTGTTTTGGAACGCGAGAAAGCCTCATGTTCTCCAATCCGCAACGGAATTAGCGATAAGCGTACGTAACTTTGTGGCAACGAATAGCTCAAATGTCGAGAAAGAGAATAGAAACAAAGCAAGGTTTATGGCTGAAAACAGGTTTGAAGACCTGCAACTCGACGTGTCTGGGCGAGATATTACAAAGAACGCAATTTCAGATTTGTTGTTTTGGGTTACCAATTCATCTTGGTCATATTGCAATGACTGTGGAGTGCTAGCCACGCAGACTTTGACACCGTCTTTTCAGAAAAGACCAGTAACCAAATGCATAAAAAGGTGTGTGTGCAAGACAAATCGCTACGAAGTGCCAATGTGGAACGAAGTTCCAGCTGAGTTAAAAGACCTCAGCAAAACCGATATATTTGTGCTACGTCCATTTGACGTTCATTCTGGCGATTATGAATGCCAACGAAGCGGATACCGAATGAAGAACGCCATTTTAAGAATCAGTCCGAGCCAGTTGTCGGTGGAAGACAAAATCAGAAATCTCGAGGATCGTGATGCAAAGAAGAGGTGTAACGCTGCATATTCGTTCTTGATGAAGTCGTCGGACTCCTGTTACAAAATGTATGTCTTGAAAAGAGCCGACCTCCTGAAAACCGGTAAGCCATTGAATATTTACGAACTCGATGACAGCAAAGGTATCAAGTGTGCATTGTGGCCGCACCTATATCCGAAGACGAAGTGGTTCGATTCAGAGATGGATGGAGAAGAATCTCGATAAAGACTTTATTTTTTAGTGATCATATGTCATTCTGTACGGCTTTTTAAGCAACAACGCTGAATTTTGAAAATGTAGGATAATGTTGACATTTTAAAATATTTTTTTTGCCAACTTCAATGTTACTTATCCTCGTATATTTTATGCTTGTTGCCAAGGTGAATAATACGTTGTTGATTGCCAAAGCTATACTTGCTGGAAGACCCCTGCCCAATTTTTTTTCAATGTAAAGACTTTATTGATCTTATGTCATTCATTTTTTATGTTGTAGTAATACACTATTACGACGAAAGCAATGGCTCGCAACTCAGAGGTAATTCAGTTTGTAATTCATTATGTCTATTTGAAGGATTTCAAACTCTTCCTTGAAGACTCCGATGAGACGGACGACTGCGCATCGGATGTATTCGAGGTACATAGCGTGTGTTATATCTTATTTTCATTTAATGTAATACATAATATGTAGGCTTCTATTTACAAATTTATACATAGTGTTTTATTGAACATGTGCCAATCTGTTTTCATTTTGTAGTCGATATTGCTTGGATTGGATCCAAGTATCGTATCAAGAGCGGACTCAAAGGTAAAGGTAAAGCCTTTGTTTTTTTATTGATCATATGGCTTTTTTTTTCATTTTGTATTACTTCATTGTCATCAATTAATTAGCATGGCCGACAACACAGAGGTAATTCAGTTTGCATTTTATACGTGATCTATTTTACAGATATTGGACAAATACGTTAAGGCAATTTAAACTTTAAACATGGTATTGGTAAATCTGTTTTAATCGTTATTATCTCTATTTGAAGGATTTCAAACCCCTTAAGGACGTGGATGAGACGGTAAGTCACGAAGCATTTTTTACGTGATGTGACACATATTAGACACATCCTGTTTTGAGTTACTTACTGTTATGAAATAATCAAGCTAGATATTTACCCTTCTACAGGACGACAGCTCACCTGATGAATCCGAGGTACATAGCGTGTGTTATATTATATTTTCATTAAATGTAATATATAGGGTTTAGGGTTTAGGGTTCTAGGCTTCTATTTACAATTGTATACGTAGTGTTTTATTGAACATATGCCAATCTGTTTTCATTTTGTAGTCTATTAATCCACCACCCCTGCAAGCGGGATCAAAGGTAATTCCAGATCTATTTGGACCCGATTTGCCAAAGTTTGACGGATGTATCCGTATGTGTTATAGCTTATTTTCATTAAATGTACTACATAATATGTTGCCTTCTATTTACAATATCCATGTATGTTATATGCTTGTTGGATTAGGTGATTAATACATTGTTCATTGCAAAATAGATACTTGCTGGGAATACTAGTGTGAACATATGCCATTCTGTTTCCATTTGTAGGCTGTGCGTCGTCTCTACGTGTCACGGATAGACGAAATCAACTGCACATCGTCGGGTGAACATGTGTCAGGCGATGGGCCTGACCACGAGTCAGACTCCTCGTCAGACCATGTGGCTGAGCCAGAACACCCATCGGCTGGCGATGAGTCTGACCATGAGAAATAGATTTTCATAGCTTTTCAGAATAAAACTTTTGATATACTTGTAACAACTTTTTTTTATACATATGTTATACACCATGATATCAAGACTTGTTACTGTTTTCTTTAAATAGAAATACGTTATACGCCAACATATGTAGTCTTATTTATTTCTCAATAAATATTATATACGCCACACGTTTTCATGACTAATTCGTTTTTATGTTATACGCCTATCTCTACAGACATATCTTTAAAAATAAAAATAAAAATTAACCTATAAAGCGATAACATCGTTCATTAATAATACTTTTTCCTTTCACTTCCACTGAATTAGGGTGGGACGGGTGGGTTGTGTCACCACAATAAGCCACAGGTTATTAACCATACACGTTGAAGTTAACTTACTCTGAAAGATAGGCTTGAAACTTTATACAAAATGTGAGATTTTACATTTTACATTACTTTATTGGTATACTATGTAATATAATGATAACTTTTCCAAACCGATTCTGCATTTGGCTCAAATTTTGCATGTCGATAGTACATGTTGAGTTACGTACTGCTGTGCAAGAAATGTTTGTTTAATAGAATTGTGTTCAAGTTACAGGGCTTTAAAAGGTGCTAATTTTCAGTCAAACACTGTAAAAAATAATTGGTTTTGTGAAAGTGATTTTCAAAATGCAATAACTTTTTTGCATTAGGTCGTATCAAAAATCTAAAGCGCATAGCACGCCCTGAAATTGAAAGTTACTTGGGGGAGAGCGGGGGGAGAGCGGGGGGTTAGGTGGATGGCTGCGTATCTGTTCTTGATGAAATCGAAAGATTCCTGCCACAGAGCGTACGTCATGAAACGGGATGAGCTCTTGAAAAACGGGAAACCGTAATTTTGTTAACTTAGATGAGTTAGCGTGAGTGACGTCGAGTGATTTCTTCGGAAACCGAACTGAGAGCAATAACTAATAACTAATAATAAATAATATTATCTACAATTCGTTGACATCTGATATACTTTTAATTTAATAATTACAGATGAATACCCCAAACAAGATGGAGGGCTCCATTAAGTACCTAAATCACATTCCAAAGTATTTTTTACGCCAATATGGGCCTATTGAGGAGGAAATGACCTCAGACCTGATCCAACATCGTCTCTCTCAATTAAATTGTGTCAAGAGGTGCATTTGCACAGGTAATAGATATCCTGTTCCGCAGTTCCACGCGATTCCTGTTGAATTGCAAAACTTGACAAAGTCAGCCATTTATGTCTTACGTCCTTTCGACGTACACTGTGGAGAATATGAATGTATATTGAGGAGGAAATGACCTCGGACATGATCCAACATCGTGTCTCTCAATTAAATTGTGTAAAGAGGTGCATTTGCACAGGTAATAGATATCCTGTTCCGCAGTTCCACGCGATTCCTGTTGAATTGCAAAACTTGACAAAGTCAGACATTTATGTCTTACGTCCTTTCGACGTACACTGTGGAGAATATGAATGTATGCCTAACGGCTATCGTATGAAAAATGCGATTTTAAGAATAAGCATAAGTGAAAAGTCTGTTGAACAAAAAAAATAAGAGCATTGTCTGATGGAGATGCGAAAGGAGGTGTATGGCTGCGTATCTGTTCTTGATGAAATCGAAAGTATAGTAGTACCCAAGAGCATAGTAGTACCCGACATATCATGCACCGGGAAGGCGACGTCCGGTGCTACGAAAAGGTGAAGTCGTTAAAAAAGTCATTTCACCGGCGTTAGCCTTAAGGGCGGAGTATGCTGAGTGATTGTCAACGTCTTAACCGTAGGTACTGCCTTTTTTTCTTTTAGATCGTTTGTTGTTTGTCGATCGCTCTGTGCTAAGTATTGACCTTACAGAATATCAGAAAATTCTTTTATAAAGAAACACAGACTGCATCGAAAGATGGAAAGCCACACGAAATCCCGGAACAAAGACTTAAAAGCGTTGCTGCAGAAACGCAAGGTCTGAGGTCACAGAGACATTATTATGTATGAACGAGAGTAAAGGAACGAAAAGCCAATATCGATGAATTCGTGGAAAATAGTAATCTTTATACTACTGCCAGTGCAAATACTAAAATCAACATGTAAGACCAGAAAGAACTGAGCAGAAAGCAATTAGAAAAAGAAAGACTTGAATGTAAAGATAAAGAAAGCCTGTGAGAACTGATATTAAAAGTAAGACTTGAAATTGTCAAATATGTTGCCTTCTACTTACAATTTTATACAGAACATAACATATTCATGTATGTTATACGCTTGTTGGATTAGGTGATTAATACATTGTTCATTGCAAAATAGATACTTGCTGGTGGATACTAGTGTGAACATATGCCATTCTGTTTCCATTTGTAGGCTGTGCGTCGTCTCTACGTGTCACGGATAGACGAAATCATCCGCACATCGTCGGGTGAACATGTGTCAGGCGATGGGCCTGACCACGAGTCAGACTCCTCGTCAGACCATGTGGCTGAGCCAGAACACCTATCGGCTGGCGATGAGTCTGACCATGAGAAATAGATTTTCATAGCTTTTAAGAATATAACTTTTGAAATACTTGTAACAACTTTTTTTTTATACATATGTTATACACCATGATATCAAGACTTGTTACTGTTTTCTTTAAATAGAAATACGTTATACGCCAACATATGTAGTCTTATTTATTTCTCAATAAATATTATATACGCCACACGTTTTCATGACTAATTCGTTTTTATGTTATACGCCTATCTCTACAGACATATCTTTAACAATAAAAATAAAAATTAACCCATAAAGCGATAACATCGTTCATTAATAATACTTTTTCCTTTCACTTCCACCGAATTAGGGTGGGACGGGTGGGTTGTGTCACCACAATAAGCCACAGGTTATTAACCATACACGTTGAAGTTAACTTACTCTGAAAGATAGGCTTGAAACTTTATACAAAATGTGAGATTTTACATTTTACATTACTTTACTAGTATACTATGTAATATAATGATAACTTTTCCAAACCGATTCTGCATTTGGCTCAAATTTTGCATGTCGATAGTACATGTTGAGTTACGCACTGCTGTGCAAGAAATGTTTGTTTAATGGAATTGTGTTCAAGTTACAGGGCTTTAAAAGGTGCTAATTTTCAGTCAAACACTGTAAAAAATAATTGGTTTTGTGAAAGTGATTTTCAAAATGCAATAACGTTTTTGCATTAGGTCGTATCAAAAATCTAAAGCGCATAGCACGGCCTGAAATTGAAAGTTACTTGGGGGAGAGTGGGGGGTTAGGTGCATGACTGCGTATCTGTTCTTGTTGAAATCGAAAGATTCCTGCCACAGAGCGTACGTCATGAAACGGGATGAGCTCTTGAAAAACGGGAAACCGTAATTTTGTTAACTAGATGAGTTAACGTGAGTGACGTTGAGTGATTTCTTCGGAAACCGAACTGATAGCAATAACTAATAACTAATAATAAATAATATTATCTACAATTCGTTGACATCTGATATACTTTTAATTTAATAATTACAGATGAATACCCCAAACAAGATGGAGGGCTCCATTAAGTACCTAAATCACATTCCAAAGTATTTTTTACGCCAATATGGGCCTATTGAGGAGGAAATGACCTCAGACCTGATCCAACATCGTCTCTCTCAATTAAATTGTGTCAAGAGGTGCATTTGCACAGGTAATAGATATCCTGTTCCGCAGTTCCACGCGATTCCTGTTGAATTGCAAAACTTGACAAAGTCAGCCATTTATGTCTTACGTCCTTTCGACGTACACTGTGGAGAATATGAATGTATATTGAGGAGGAAATGACCTCGGACATGATCCAACATCGTCTCTCTCAATTAAATTGTGTAAAGAGGTGCATTTGCACAGGTAATAGATATCCTGTTCCGCAGTTCCACGCGATTCCTGTTGAATTGCAAAACTTGACAAAGTCAGACATTTATGTCTTACGTCCTTTCGACGTACACTGTGGAGAATATGAATGTATATTGAGGAGGAAATGACCTCGGACATGATCCAACATCGTCTCTCTCAATTAAATTGTGTAAAGAGGTGCATTTGCACAGGTAATAGATATCCTGTTCCGCAGTTCCACGCGATTCCTGTTGAATTGCAAAACTTGACAAAGTCAGACATTTATGTCTTACGTCCTTTCGACGTACACTGTGGAGAATATGAATGTATGCCTAACGGCTATCGTATGAAAAATGCGATTTTAAGAATAAGCATAAGTGAAAAGTCTGTTGAACAAAAAAAATAAGAGCATTGTCTGATGGAGATGCGAAAGGAGGTGTATGGCTGCGTATCTGTTCTTGATGAAATCGAAAGTATAGTAGTACCCAAGAGCATAGTAGTACCCGACATATCATCAACCGGAAAGGTGCTACGAAAAGGTGAAGTCGTTAAAAAAGTCATTTCACCGGCGTTAGCCTTAAGGGCGGAGTATGCTGAGTGATTGTCAACGTCTTAACCGTAGGTACTGCCTTTTTTTCTTTTAGATCGTTTGTTGTTTGTCGATCGCTCTGTGCTAAGTATTGACCTTACAGAATATCAGAAAATTCTATTATAAAGAAACACAGACTGCATCGAAAGATGGAAAGCCACACGAAATCCCGGAACAAAGACTTAAAAGCGTTGCTGCAGAAACGCAAGGTCTGAGGTCACAGAGACATTATTATGTATGAACGAGAGTAAAGGAACGAAAAGCCAATATCGACGAATGCGTGGAAAATAGTAATATTTATACTACTGCCAGTGCAAATACTAAAATGAACATGTAAGACCAGAAAGAACTGAGCAGAAAGCAATTAGAAAAAGAAAGACTTGAATGTAAAGATAAAGAAAGCCTGTGAGAACTGATATTAAAAGTAAGACTTGAAATTGTGAAATATGTTGCCTTCTACTTACAATTTTATACAGAACATAACATATTCATGTATGTTATACGCTTGTTGGATTAGGTGATTAATACATTGTTCATTGCAAAATAGATACTTGCTGGTGGATACTAGTGTTAACATATGCCATTCTGTTTCCATTTGTAGGCTGTGCTTCGTGTCTACCTATCCCGAATAGATCAGATAATAAGACCACAACATGAAATACTTCACCATAACAGGTACATCAGCACATCGTGATCAGGTGACCATGTGTCAGGCGATGGGTCTGACCACGAGTCAGACCCATCGCCTGACCATGAGTCTGAGTATGATGACTATGCCGGTGCTCCACCTCCTTCCAAACGGCGCAAACGCATCACTTCGAGCGATATGGATTCGGAGGCAATCGCCCACGTAGCCCTTTTAGGAGGGACTCAATACTTACAATGCTCCAAGAGCATAGTAGTACCCGATATATCATGCACCGGGAAGGCGACGTCCGGTGCTACGAAAAGGTGAAGTCCTTAAAAAAGTCATTTCACCGGCGTTAGCCTTAAGGGCGGAGTATGCTGAGTGATTGTCAACGTCTTAACCGTAGGTACTGCCTTTTTCTTTTAGATCGTTTGTTGTTTGTCGAGTGACAACACGAAAGGCATCCAAAAAAAATTAATCAACACAACATTGTAATGAGTTGAAACTTGTATACAACAAATAGGGCGATACCCTTAAAGGAATACTAATCAGCAAGAAGTAAGAAATTGTAGTACAGAAATAGGGCGATAGCCTCAAACAAATACGAAAGTGTTGTTATGAAAAAAAACAGAAAGCCGAGTGATAACACGAAAGGCACAAAAACATCAAACAAGAACGAAACACTGGAACAGCGAAAAGCCATTCTAAAAATGTAAATACGAGTTGTGTACGAAAGAGCGATTGTAAAGACTGTCAGAAGAATCTATTGGCAAGAAACAGAACGTATGGAAATATGAAAAGAGAAAAGAACTCTAGGTGAAAAGATTAAAGCGTTACTGCAGGAACGCTTGGAAAGAAAGAATTTTAAAAGACATAAACGATCTAGGAAGGAACGTTAAGGCAAGAACAACCAACATTTGTAAGACTAGAAAAAACTTCGTGAAAGGTCTTTAGAAAAAGAAAGATACTGTCAAAACCGATGTTCTCAAAGACATAATATTGTGAAACGTGAAGATCTTAGCTTGTGCACAAATTCCTATCACATTTGAATATCGTCTAGAAAGCGAATTGACAGTTGTGAACAGAAACAGAACGACCCTTCCAATCGAAACAACGCCATCTAGAAATTAAGACAGTATGAATTCGTGGCAAACCGATCTCTTCACGTTAAAGAAACAACCCAGGTGGTGTGGGCGCTACGACCGCAAAGCATTATTTTTTCCAAAAAGTCAAGTTTTCAAGATGGCGGCGAATCAACTGTGAAAGTGTCATTTTGGCGGTAAGTCAAACGCTGGTCATGAGTTTTTCTTCTACGTTTCGTCACATATTTTAACATGAATAGAAATTAGAAGTATCGGTTTATCGATTTATCTTGATCATCGAGTCATTTTGGTGGTGTTTATAGTACTTTTAGCCCTATATTTTACGGTGGAAATTATTACTTCTCAATGTGAATGAGATTCTTAAAAGCACGCATTAGAGACTTGGAACTTTGACAAAACCCATCGACGAATCTTCCTCTAAAGTTGGGAAATCATTCCCAAAATGTGTATGATTAAAACTGTATAAAAGCGCCCCTAAGCGCCACCTATCTTCGATCTGAATTTTTGACTTGAATTTGGGAAAATTTTGGCGATTAGGCTAAACTGCATAATACAACACCGCTGCAGTGCCACTTAAAAAGATACTTCAAAACTTAGCTAAATTCTTCATTATAATTCAGGTGTATTTAGACTCGTTCTATGAATGATTTTGGTTTGGAAAAATATTTTAATTTTTAATTTTGGGGGTTCAGTTTAGGTTTGTATGAAAATTTGAGAAAAGAATTATACTGAGCAAAGTGGCATTGTACTGTTATTCAACTGTCACTACATGTCAGCTATTACATCAATTTTTATTCATTTAATTATTTTAACAGATGACGAAATAATTACCAGCCCAGCAAGAGAGGTCACGGTGGTGCTACATGAGATACCCCTGGAAAGCCAGCTCAAAAATCTTGAGGTCGGCTAGTGCAACAAATGAGAGGAAAGCAAGAGCTATTCACAACTTTTTTAAGCAAATAATTTATTTTCAAAATACCTTTCTTATGCACTTACCGTAAATCCTCTATTTAGCCCCCCCTCTCTTTTAAGCCCCTCTCTTCTAATAAGCCCCCCTTTTTGAAGACAAATTTAATTAAGCCCCCCCCCCCAAAAAAAAAGTCAGTATTACTGCAGTAGTTGCGTTACTCCATTCTTGAACGTAATTAAACCTTATGAAGGTACCATACTATTTAAACAATATTTTATTCTTGAACTTTCGCTCCTTGACGGTTAATGTCATATGTTTTAGTTTTCCCGCCTTGTGTCCCAGTTCCTTGTGGAGAATAAAAGGGAATTTTACACTGGTCTCTACTGAACATTGGCTCTTCCATTGACATAAGCCCCCCCTCTCTAATAAGCCCTCCCAGGCCGATCAGGGGAATAAAAGGGGATTGAATGTAAGTTTTGCCCTTGGGTAGGGGAAAATGCTTGACTTTGTTTGAAGTTCCAAGATAAGCGAGGGGGAATTTGTAAGATTATAATCTCACATAAGAGGGATTTTCTGTTTAAGGAAAATGGGACCCAGGGGACTATGACTAATAACATTTCCCCACCCCTGGGGAAAATCATGAAGTTTGTTCCACCCTTTTTGCAATCCTCTTGATCATCCTGGGGTCTACTCCTGGGGGAAGCTGCTGATAAGTGCATTATTTGATTCTGTGCACCTACATTACAGTCATGTGGAAATATTTAAATTATCTAATTTAATATAAATGGCAACAATAAAAAAAAATTACATGTACAATGTATGTACCGTAATTATTTCATAGGACAAATCAACCTGAATTATAGAAAAGCTAATTAATGCTTAAATGCTGGGGCATAGGGAGGCCCTTAAAATTGGGGAAAACTGGGGGGGGGGGGGGGAGATGAATTCTGAGACATTTTCATTGACGACTTCTGTCTTCTCTTCATAACTTATATTAATTATCTCCCCTCTTGTGATCTTTTCTCAGAAGTAAGAATGTATGCTGATGATACCAGCCTTACAGTAGCTGATGCAGACCCAAATGTTCTAGAGCAACGAATGAACCATGACTTGAATAAGGTGCACATATGGTTTAAGGCAAATAAACTTAGTTTAAATATAGTAAAAACTAAGTTTATGATACTAAGTTGCAAGTCAGCATAAAATAAGACACCTTGAACATAATTTCATAATCAAAGTTGATCACAAACCTTTAGAGAGAACAAACTTACAAATATCTTGGAGTTAGATTGATGAGTCCCTAACATGGAAACAACAGGTGGATAACATTTCTAAGAAATTTTTAGGAGGGATTGGAGCTTTAAAACGAGTTAGAAGCCTTGTACCATTTGAAACTTTAAATACTATGTACAATTCCCTCGTACTACCATATCTCGATTACTGTAGTGCAGTATGGGGAACCTCATGTGGTAAAGGGCACCTTCAAAAGCTCCAAAATAGAGCTGCCAGAGTGATTACCTTTTCTAATTATGATGAACCGTCATCTGGGCTACTGGATGAGCTTAAATGGGACAATGTTGAGAACGGAAGATGCAAACAACTTGCAACTTTAATGTTTAAAACATTAAATGGGACTTCACCAGACTATTTGCATAAACTATTTGCAAATTCAAACACTGTACACTGTCTCCCATAGTTTAAGAAATTCAGCATGTTGCATAATATTTTCATAAAACATCCACAGACTGAAGCTGGTAAACACAGCTTTCAGTATCAGGGGGCCGTTCTCTGGAATAGCTTACCAGCTGCAGCCAAAAACTAGCCAGACCTATACAATTTTAAGAGGTATTTAGGTAACTGTAAATAAATTTAATGATTATATTAATTAGCGATTAGAACATTTTAATATCTTAGTTTCAGCTTTTATATTTTTACTCATTATCGTAATTTTTACCTTTATACATGGCTCCCTTGGAGAGCATGTAACATGAAGAGACTCTGTGTTTAAATAAAAACTATGTATGTACATGTATGTTTGTCTCTCTCTTCTGAAACTGGGCAGAGGGGGGGGGGACTGCCCCTCTCCCTCCCAACACCACTGCTTAAATGTATTATTGAACAGGACTATAGCTAATGTGAATTTGTCCTTAGCCAGCACAAGGAGCTCCACTGTCCCCCTCTCCCTCCCTTGCACTGCTACACAGGCTATATATATATTCTGTAATAATTATTTGTCTCGGTAGAATTATATGCTGGTTTAGTATCCCATCTATATAATTATGCACAAGCAGCTGGAATGTCACTCTCTTCTGTTCCTGTATCAAAAGAAACAAAAGCCAAATGTTATAAAGTGTAGGCTCATCAGAAACCATTGACATTGTACACTGCTTATGTACCGATGAAATAGAAACTTGTGTGATTATCCTTGAAATATCAAATCAGTTAGGAGGGGAAGTCTGAGCATTAACTGGGTCTCGTCTCCTAGTCAAAGATGAAGTGTTGGCTTATCTTTCGAAATATAAAAGTTTATAATAAATTTATAAACAATATAAACAAAGGCTGACAAAATTTAGTACCACTTCAAGCAGTACTACATGTACACCGAACTAATTGCAAGCTACGACGCAATATTTTGAGCCTTGATTTATGCAAGTAAAAGGGCGAAGGAAAAAACTAAACTCACCTGTTAAAAGCTGGCAAAAGTATTCAACTCTCATTCATAATGACGTTTCGTGGAGCTGGAGACTGTCGCTTTTTTCCCTTTGAATTGCTCTGTGGCGCTTTTCACACAATTTTTGATAAACTGTAGGAGGTAATTCATCCCAGTGAGGGAACAACTTTCTTTTTAATACCCGAACAAAACGCTCTTCGCCGATCGAACCGATTCAAACAGCTCTCTCAGAGGTGTTCGCTCGACGGCAGCTTGTGCGAAATGAGCCGATTTTGTGAAATGGACCAACGTGCTTTGCGATCGTAGCGCCCACACCACCTGGAAACAACCTGTAAGTTCTCAAAGAAATCGAGTAAAGAACAAATACTTGTCAAATAGATTAAATCAGATTTACAGAATATAACTTTCAAAACACACGTAACAACTTTTTTCTAACACATCCGTTATACACCTCCATAGCTTTACTTGTTTTTTTTATATAAATATGTTATACACCAATACATTGTCACTCAGTTGTTTTATTTTTTAAATTGTATACACCAGACGTTTTAATGACGTCTCCATTTCTATGTAAAAAAACCTGTTTCTACGTACTTTTTTTAAATTTAAATTTATTTTCTCTAAGTCTAAAGATCTAACATAGTACATTCATTAATACTTTTCTCCTTCATTTTTAATGTTAACACACGCTCTATACAGACATTGTTTAAAAAACGTTATCTTTAACATTAACATAGTACATCATTAATAGTTTCTTCTTTCAGTCACACCGATTTAGATTAGGACAAGTGGGTACCGTTACTTCGAATAACGTTATAACTTACAAAATATGTTCGATGTCCATCGACTTATCGTACATTTCATTAAACGTACCTTTTACCTAACGAACTTTAACATGTGTTAATTACAGTAATGTCTCAATACGTATTGTCACTAATACGCAATTGAAGAATAACCTGGAAAGAGATAACATCGTGCATGAATAAGACGTCTTCCTTACAGGGCCACCGATTTAGGGTGGGACGGGTGGGTTGTTGCATCTCGACTAAGTCATGGTTATTAAACATCCCCATAAGTCTGTAACCTACAAGAGGTTGACAATGTACATTTTATATCGTAAATTCTTTTAAACGTACGTTTTTCCTAACTTTCATATATATCTTGATATAATAACTTTTCCAAAACTTTTTCAATTGAATAATTTTAGTACCAGCGTGTAGCACTTGTCGAGTCAGGAAGTGTGACAAATTTTCGGTCTTGGGGAATAGGCAGATTTCGAGATATCGACGTTTCAAAATCGGAGAATTCTAAAGATGAACGACGACATGGGAGCGAGAATGGCGTGAAATGGGCGGGAAAAACTCAATTTTAAAAATGTCATTAGGAGTCACGATGTTACGGAAATTCTGTATACTCCGACGAAGAATAACGTGTATTAATTTTTAACGAATCGTTAGTAGGGATCTTTAGTAAATGCCATTTCAACGTAAATCAGAATATCAGACAATTTCAAAGTATAAATAATAATAATTTGGGTTATCTTTATCGCCTCCAATCGTGGGAGGTAGCAGTCACGAAGAAAGAGAAGCACAAGAGAGAAGATACACATCGAGAGAGAAAAAGCTTTGGACATCCGAGTGCCTGCTAGGCTTCTACATGTAAGGGGAAGACCCCGGGTATCAGGTTAGTAAGCTGATACGATGTTAGGTGTTTAACATGTATAGTCTTTGAGAATGCTCTAAGTTCACTGCTTCGATCCTGTTGGAGGTTTATTGCCACGGATTGGCGTGTTTACTATATGAACGTTTTCTGAGACAGATTTGCGTACAGAATCGATACTTGCAGGGTGACTTGTTGGAGGCGTCACGACATGGGTAGCTTTGCTTGTGACTTCTCAAGCGGATCGCTCAATAATCTCAGGTCGGATTCATTTCTGCCACCGTAACCAACCACAGACGGTGCAACCTGCGATGGTTTAATGCCGAAATTTGGGCGGCAGTCAATTAACCCTTCAAGTACAAAGATCGTACAGGGAAGTGGGTACCTTGATAGAGGAAATGCTATCAAAAGGCAGTAGTGTAACTACTGTCATCCATAAATCGGGGGGTTGAAAGGAATAGAAATGATAGAGGAATAGAGAGTACAACAAAATCTCAGCGCTAGCTGCTATAACGACAATCGGTTCAGTGTACTTGATTGCTTGTCATATCGATACGAACGTAAACGATAAATATTCTGTTGCAGAAAACATGCCGTGGAGCGAAGAAGATGCAAAACTGTTTTGGAACGCGAGAAAGCCTCATGTTCTCCAATCCGCAACGGAATTAGCGATAAGCGTACGTAACTTTGTGGCAACGAATAGCTCAAATGTCGAGAAAGAGAATAGAAACAAAGCAAGGTTTATGGCTGAAAACAGGTTTGAAGACCTGCAACTCGACGTGTCTGGGCGAGATATTACAAAGAACGCAATTTCAGATTTGTTGTTTTGGGTTACCAATTCATCTTGGTCATATTGCAATGACTGTGGAGTGCTAGCCACGCAGACTTTGACACCGTCTTTTCAGAAAAGACCAGTAACCAAATGCATAAAAAGGTGTGTGTGCAAGACAAATCGCTACGAAGTGCCAATGTGGAACGAAGTTCCAGCTGAGTTAAAAGACCTCAGCAAAACCGATATATTTGTGCTACGTCCATTTGACGTTCATTCTGGCGATTACGAATGCCAACAAAGCGGATACCGAATGAAGAACGCCATTTTAAGAACTTGAACTTTGAACACTTCCACGTGTTCACTGCTGTGAGCACACTAAAATACACTTTACATCGAGTTTGCCATTACGGCGCTATGTTAACTCATGGATGGGTGCAAACACAGAAACGAGTTAACGGGTTATATGAGACATAAATATCAACATATACTAGATTCGAAATATGCAAAATTTTAGTTAAAAATTTAAAAGCTATAATTATATATATAACTCACCTTACAATACAATCATAAAAACCTACATTGTAAGTAAAAATCTAGGGCTGGAAGTAACTAAGAGAAAGCTGGCAATCTAATAGAAGTTTCTGATATTTATTACTGAATGAATGGGTACTTGCCAATCTCTTCATCTCTAATGGGAGACTGTTCCATAGCTGAATGGTTTTTACAGCAAAGGTCTTTCCACCTTCTGTTTTTCGTTTAAATCTAGCACAAATGAAGTTTGAGTTGGCGTATCTATAGCTAGAGTGCCTATTATGGACCTCACTATTTAGCTTTAAAGCTTCGCTAATATAAGGTGCTATCCCTCCGTGCAAACGTTTAAAAGCTAATAGCCATTTTCTGACTTTAACTTCCTCATATAAGGGAAGCCAACTTAGACTGTTGAAAAGTTCAACCGACGGTAACAATTTTGGAGCATCCAGGGAACTCTTGCAGCTCTCTTTTGCAGCCTTAATACCCTTACAAAGTTTTCCTTACGACTACTTGACCATACGATATTTGCATAATATAATATGGGTTTTATAACAGAGTTATAGTAACTAACTATTTGTTTAATGGGCAAACAAGGTTTTATTCTATTTAGAATGCCAGTACGTTGAGCAAGCTTCTTGCATATTTTGTCAACGTGGTCCTGAAAACTTAAAGACCCAAAAGCCTGGCACTGGAAATTTCCTTCTAGTGAAAGTAGAATGTTCTCATTGCTTGGTTCAATTGTGGCTGCAAGACGTTTCCCTATTATTAGTAGGACCTTGGTTTTTCCTTCGTTCAACGGCAGTTTGTTAGCCATCGCCCAGTTTACTACACTGGACATGGACTCACACAGAGACTCCCTTATCTGTTGCATATAAAGTCCCCGCCGATAGTGACGTAAAACCCTCGTACGTTACACACGATGGCGCAAGAGTTACTGTAGCCTCAACTGACCGTAATGTGATCACTCGTCGTTGCATACATTATTCGAATTCCGTTCATTCCGATCCAATGCGTAACGCGTTGTCTGTCAGCATAAGCGGAAATACGTATCCGGAACAGTACCTTGAAGGTATACGATAACCTTAATCGTAGGAGATGGCACGGCGTCCGCATAAGAAGAGGGACGAAATGAGGATGGCTCAATTTTTGAGCACTCGGTGTTTGCTATGTGTAACTACGAAGGAAGAATCGTCGAAACCTTTACCATGCTGTGGGAAGTATGTGCATGATTCATGCCTTGGACGATGGTTCATGCGTTGCACGATGGTTCATGCGTCCCACGAGGATCCGCGTAAATCCATACACGTGCGTGCATTGCAGGAGCATGTTGCTCCCAGTGAATCGTGCATCGGTTACTCGAGGGGAGTCTCCAAGAGACGTTCACGTATTCGATAACTTTACTATACAACATAATTTTACTTATCCTGGTATAACCCCCTTGCGAGTCGACAACGATGCCATTCCCGGGCCGGCCATCGCCCATCCACCACATGATCCCGCAGTCTGGGACATTGTTAGGGAGAAGCAGAAGATGATGGCGCGTTCCACGGAAGCAAATGAGGAGCAGAATGAAACTAGTCTCCAAAACCAGTTACTTCAGGAGATAAACAAGATGGCGAAGTTTTCCAAGAAATCAAGAACGACAGGAGGAAAGTTTGCCAAGAAAGAAATAACGGATTTATCATGGAGGAACTATGTGCGGTTTTTTTTTAATCAACACCCACGATTTGAAATATAATGTTGCGAGAAAAGTTATAACATAACGCACAGATTTCGATATCATAAATTATCCTGCTAAAATCAACCAAACGGCTCCTCTAGGAGCCACCAAACAGCAAAAAGTCAATGTCATCATGATTCCTATCGTCCCTGAATTTTTTTATTAAATTACTATGTACATGATCTTTGTGATGTTTAAGGTTCACTTTAAAGGATCTTAAAGACTGTAAACTCTATATAAGTCTTTAAGAGATCTTTAAGATGGTTTAAGTAACATTTAAGACCATGGACAGTGTTTAATGACTTTAATGTCCTCTTACTGACTTTATGAAAGACGTAAAGTTTTCTTAAAATCAGTAAACTTTACATACACAGTTTCAGAGCCTTTAAGATAACAATTAAAGTTAAATGAAATCAATTTGGAATGATTTGATGCTTAAGGGGGAATTGATAATTACTCCTCCCATAGACGTGTCCCGGATGTATATTACATCATACCAACTGATATCTGAGAAGCCATAAAATTCCTTATTCGCAAGCAAATAATTATTTTACACAAAGCTAAAATCTTAATCAAAATAACACAGGAAACATTTGATATTTTCGAGAATCGTTTCACTGAACATATACTTCAATGACAGTCGTTTCATTCAAATTTGCCGTAATAACATTTAGCGTACTGTGTCTGCTGCATGAGCACTATTTCAAATACGTTTGTATTACCTTCAAAATTTAGAAATGTGTCCTTTTCAGATTTGAAACTTGGAAATAGTGTTTTATACTATGTGTTCAGAATCTTCTAAAAAGCTTTTGTACTTTTGTTAATAATAGAAATATGGGTTTTGTCCCGGATATTTGAAGCATGCATGGCTAATTAAAGCGTTTCCCTATTATTAGTAGGACCTTGGTTTTTCCTTCGTTCAACGGCAGTTTGTTAGCCATCGCCCAGTTTACTACACTGGACATGGACTCACACAGAGACTCCCTTATCTGTTGCATTTTAAGTCCCCGCCGATAGTGACGTAAAACCCTTGTACGTTACACACGATGGCACAAGAGTTACTGTAGCCTCAACTGACCTGACCGTAATGTGATCACTCGTCGTTGCATACATTATTCGAATTCCGTTCATTCCGATCTAATGCGTAACGCGTTGTCTGTCAGCATAAGCGGAAATACGTATCCGGAACAGTACCTTGAAGGTATACGATAACCTTAATCATAGGAGATGGCACGACGTCCGCATAAGAAGAGGGACGACATGAGGTTGGCTCAATTTTTGAGCACTCGGTGTTTGCTATGTGTAACTACGAAGGAAGAATCGTCGAAACCTTTACCATGCTGTGGGAAGTATGTGCATGATTCATGCCTTGGACGATGGTTCATGCGTCCCACGAGGATCCGCGTAAATCCATACACGTGCGTGCATTGCAGGAGCATGTTGCTCCCAGTGAATCGTGCATCGCTTACTCGAGGGGAGTCTCCAAGAGACGTTCACGTATTTGATAACTTTACTATACAACATAATTTTACTTATCCTGGTATAACCCCCTTGCGAGTCGACAACGATGCCATTCCCGGGCCGGCCATCGCCCATCCACCACATGATCCCGCAGTCTGGGACATTGTTAGGGAGAAGCACAAGATGATGGCGCGTTCCACGGAAGCAAGTGAGGAGCAGAATGAAACTAGTCTCCAAAACCAGTTACTTCAGGAGATAAACAAGAGGGCGAAGTTTTCCAAGAAATCAAGAACGACAGGAGGAAAGTTTGCCAAGAAAGAAATAACGGATTTATCATGGAGGAACTATGTGCGGTTTTTTTTAATCAACACCCACGATTTGAAATATAATGTTGCGAGAAAAGTTATAACATTGCGGATTCATTCATAACGCACAGATTTCGATATCATAAATTATCCTGCTAAAATCAACCAAACGGCTCCTCTAGGAGCCACCAAATAGCAAAAAGTCAATGTCATCATGATTCCTATCCTCCCTGAATTTTTTATTACATTACTATGTACATGATCTTTGTGATTTTTAAGGTGCGCTTTAAAGGATCGTAAAGACTGTAAACTCTATATAAGTCTTTAAGAGATCTTTAAGATGGTTTAAGTAACATTTGTATCACCCAGATATGTAATAATTAACAGGAAATGTAATACTAACCCGATATGTAATAAAAATCAACAGGATATGTAATAAAAATCAACAGGATTTGTAATAAAAAGTTAACAGGAAATGTAATACATTTTAAACCGGAAATGTAATAAAATAGTTAACAGGAAATGTAATAACAATCAACAGGAAATGTAATAAACACGTAATTTTTTAAGTGCAGATATTCTGAAGTAGGTTTTTTGGTAAAATTCCTCTTGTTTTTAAGAATTCTTACCAGGTAAATGGTAAGAAATCTTCATAGTGATTAAATTTTGCACAACTTCAGCAGCCCTGGTAAGCATTTAATTGATAAACAATAAATCGAACCAAATTTCAATGAAAATTAAAAAGTTTTATTACACATGTGGAACAATGAATGTTGCCATACACAGAGAAAAGGAAAGACAATTGGTTTTACATGCATTAGCCTACCAATGAAGTATGGTTAATTTAAAGGAGCAAGCAATTGTTCTCTTCCCTTACATACTCAGTGGTAAATGACAAGGCACATTCTCCTTTTAACCACCATGTGGTTATAATCCGAGATCTACATCAGATCCTGAACTGAATAAGGGTCACTAAGTAGTCAGAAATTTCCGACTACTTCTCCATACAATGTGGTTATAATTTAAGAGCAGCATTAAGTCCTGAACTGAATAAGAGTCACTAAGTAGTCGGAAATTTCCGACTACTTCTTCCCATATTGTGGTTATAATCTAAGAGCGGTATTAGACCCTTAACCGAATAAGGGTCAAAGGTAGTCGGAAATTTCCGACTACTTCTTCCCATATTGTGGTTATAATCTAAGAGCGGTATTAGACCCTCAACCGAATAAGGGTCAAAAGTAGTCGGAAATTTCCGACTACATCTTCCCATAATGTGGTTATAATCTAAGAGTGGCATTAAACCCAGAACCGAATAAGGATCAAATGTAGTCGGAAATTTCCGACTACATCTTCCCATAATGTGGTTATAATCTAAGAGTGGCATTAAACCCAGAACCGAATAAGGGTCAAAAGTAGTCGGAAATTTCCGACTACTTCTTCCCATATTGTGGTTATAATCTTAACCAAATAAGGGTCAAAAGTAGTTGAAAACCAGGCAGTAATGCCACTCTTAAATTGAAGGGCTGTGTGCAAAAAGGGCATAAGTGACTCTTGATCACATTCTAAATTCTCCTTCAGTTTCTTTGTTTTCTAAGGGAGAATTTAGAACATGATCAGGAATCACTTACGTCCTTTTTGCACACAGCCCTTCAATTATAACAACATTGTAGGGGAGGAAGGGTTACTCTGCCAAAGTTTTGGTTGAGCTACTGGAGGTCTTAAACCCAGACCTGCTTAAGATAAAGTATTCAGGAATTCCCAATCCTGTACAAGACAAATGACCCTATTATATAACCATTACACCTGATTTACATCAACTACATTGTAAACCCATATAATTAAACTGAATTATATATATATCCCCTATGGTGATGTATTTAGTTGCACAGGGTTAAAACTCAAACAGTTTTTGTTTTCCCCGAGTGTTCAAGTTATGAAGATCTAAAAACACATCAATTCTCAGAAGCACTCCCTGCTTCAGCATCTTGTGTGCTTGTTGATGCCTTCATGTTGAAGTTACTGACATCATCAACACTCACTAAGGAATCCTTGCTGAGGAATGCTGCTTCCAAAAGCTCTAAGGAACCTAAAAGTTAAATACTTTGTATTAAATTAATAAACTGTTTGCATTTCATTCAATGTTAAAGACTGGTTAGGGCACCCAGTGATTGATCTTGTGGATTTCTGAGACTTACAAAATTATGTACATGTAAGTGAAACAAAATATTTGCTTATATAGACCTGTACGTAAATGTATCAATACCACAATATTTCTTCAAGACAATATTTCATTTCATATGGTTAGGACACCCATTTTTGTTCTCCTACATTATGTAATTCCTTCAGTGTTACTATTTTTAATGAACACGCCAACAGGGACCTTATGACATATGACAGAATTTTGAGAAAAGTGTGCAAAAACAAAACTGTTTGAATTTTGCCGGGAAGCAGCAATACAACCGTTATGCTACCAATAAATCAAAATAACATACTCAGATATCACTGAGCTAAAAATGAATGAAAAGTAAAACAGTATTACGTGACTGTTGCCACCACGGCCACATGGAATGACTGAAATAGAGATGAACCAGACTCCAGTCAACTGCCCCACCCCTCCCACAAACTTTGAAAGTACATGTTTGTGAAGCAAATCAAGTAAAATCCTTGACTACCTGCAGCCACAGAAACTTGTCAATGACCATCAACATACATGTATGCCCCACATATATCTCCACCTAGCTACACGTAGTCCCGAGGAAGGGGGAAATTTTCTGAAATTTCAATTGTTAAGTACATAAATTTAATACTGGGCTTGAATGTATATGTTACAGCCATTCCGTACATTGTATTTTAATATTTAAAATGTGAAATATCATTTATACCTGTATATACACTGTATATGTGATGTGCATAAAACCTACATGTAGTACTAAGCGGGTACTAAGGGAATGATAAAAAACAGAATATTATGTGGCAACTTGGAGATGTGGTTTTATCTTCCTGTGGTGAATTTGTTGTAAGAATTTGCTTATTATTGCTCTTGTTCAAGCACTCGCAGCATGCCAGAGTCGTTAAATGACACAAGATGATGTGCCTATGGCTATGGCAGATATATCTGGTTCATATATTTAGTTCAAAGATGTTCGAAATTACAGGATTGGGCTATTGCACTTAATTTCCGTACCCCCCCCTGTTGAGGACCATATTTTGAGTTGTACCCTAAAGAATTCCTCTGAAATTAAAAACACCTGAAGAATTCCATGGTGGAAAGTAGTGTTACCCTGAAGAATTGACTTCAACCCCTGAAGAATTGTCCAAATATTCACTTTATCCCCAAAGAATTCCTCTAAATTTGATATGTGCCCCCAAATAATTCCTCTCTATTTATATGGTATCCCCAAAGAATTCCTTGAAAAATTATCTGGTGACCCTGCAGAATTCCTTGGTCCTCAACAGGGGGGGTACGAAAATTAAGTGCAATAGCCCATTCCATAAACCCTGATCAGGATCGATCACTTGGCTAAAGGATTCACCCTATATAAACTTGATACAATTCCTGATTTGCTTATTAAAGTTTGAGTTATTTTCCTATAAAAAAGGGTCCGATTCTTTTCACATGTTTGAATGGTACCGTTTGAATAGTCTCACAATCACATGTTCAGTCACAAGCCGGGATAAATTTGAAACTGAAAGTGAAATTACCGTGAAATTCGCATTGTTTCTTGGTACAGACCACTCACAAAATAACTATAACATCTTACCTTTGAAGTTTTCTAAACTTCCGGGTATTTTGGAGACTCTTTGACCGAGTTTTGAAGGCATATACAAATAATTTCAAGCACTAACGGCTTAGAATGGCGCCGCGCCAAGAGAATTCTGAACCGCCCGCACGATTCAGGTCAGCGGTCTTTAGATACCCAATGCATCATGGGATCGATAGAAGGCGGCGGACATTTTGGTTTGTAGTTCCCGAGACGATGAGTGCTTCGTCTAAAGATTGGAAAATGGTCTGGCTGGCTGTATCTCCGAGGAATCTAATACACTAAAGAACTGGTTAACCAACTCCTCTTCAACTGATGTGCTGTGTCGGCCTGGGAAAGCACGAAATACCAGGGAACTTTGAACTCTGAATTTCTAACGTCTTCAGTTTATACGAGACCTGAACTCTGAAGATACCTGATTCCTGAAACAACGGGGGTTGGGGGCTGATACAATCCACAGATCGAATTGGAATTTAGCGTGTTGGTTTTTGCGGAGGGAAGAAGGAAGAAAACCGGAGAAAAACCCTCGGAGCAAGGGTGAGATACCAGCAAAGTGAGATACCAGCAAACTCAACTCATATATGACGCCGCATCCGGGAAATCAAACCTGGGTCACAGAGGTGAAAGGCACTGTTCCCCCTGACCTAGACTGCTAGAGAAAGGAAACCAGAGAAAGTGTCTGGCTTTTATTTTGGATTCGTCTGTTTACCTCTCGTCTCAAGTTCAGTCAAACGGTGAGTAAACGATTTTGGTGCAATTCAAGTACTAGGGGCCGGAAGTGAATAGTGTTTGACTGCCTATGAATACATTGCGTCTCCCTGGCCCCAAAACGAACCCTACCGTCACAAAACGACTTCTCAAGTATTTAGATATAGGGTTCACAAGTAAACGGTGAAATAGTACTGAATGATTGCAGTATTTTTGTTATCACAACCCGACACATGACACTGGCCCCGATTATTTGAATCAAGCCACAATGGTATATTCCTTACAAGATTAATACAGCTATTAAAAAAAAACTGCAGAATACTGCCAACGCCACTGCAATGCCACTTAAAAACTTGTTCAAGTGTATTTAGACTCGTTCTATTAATGATATGGGATTTAAAATGGTTAGATTTTGTTTAATTTGGGGGTTAGGATGCCTTTTTCCCTGCGAGATAGAGATTCCTTCCCTTCCTTTTATCGAGAGAGAAAGGAACCTCTGCATGGAACCGACATAAAGCATGTGCAAGTACACATCATATGTCGACGTCACTTCCTCTCCATAGATGTATGTCAAAGTGAAAAAAAGTCTGGAAGATTATGACATGACGATAACCTCTTTACTACCGAAGTGAAGATCAAAACTTTATTTAGTAGCTCAAAAGTACATTTACAGTACTTAGTTCACAAGAAAAAAGTCGACTGTGTTCACCATTGGAAGATAGAGACGAAAATCTACCAAAATATGCAACAAGTTCTAATGTTTATCTTAAAACCTGTGTTCTGTTGGCAGTATGGAAAATGTACACGTACTTCTCCTGAGAGAAAGTGGTGCAGAGCTAGAGTTTGTTGGACGGATAAATTTCTCATTCCGATGCTTTCTAGACCCAATATTACTTTCTTGATTGTGGACGGCGGCAGTCAGTACTATGCAGTCGGTTCCTTTTTCTCTTGGTAAAAGGAAGAAAGGAATTTCTGTCTAGCAGGGTAGTCCTTAGAAGGTTTGTATCAAAATTTGAGGAAATGAAGTATTAATGAGCCAAGTGGTGTATTCTGCAGCTGCTCTTGAAGATTACGAATAAAAGCATACAGAATTTTACATGGCAGAATAATAGGAGATACATGTAGCACTGGCAACAAACCTGTTTCAAATTCAATGGTTCTAGTCAAGGTCTATGCAATATCAAGTACCAAAATGTATACACTTGTTTGTAATTTAAAATAACCACACCTAAGCCATACAAAAGCCTGCGACAGGCTCATGGGAAAGGGGGAGGAGGGGGAAGAAGAGCCTGCACAGCCTCTTTAAACAAAATTAATGTGGACTATATGCCCAGGCTAAATGTACATCGATCTATCATTAGGCTCTGTTAAGACATTGCACCATGTCCACTCGTGCCAAACATAATTAAAACAAAGGATAATAATTGGGAAGCTTTGTTTATCTACATGTAATTAGGTTTGGTAAATGAGTGCAGTGGTATCTGAAATGGGCGTAAGATATCTAATCTAATTTACATGTGAAAATAGTTCATTGTAGAATGGACCAACAGGAGTTTGCATCAAATTTAGATGCTGATATTCAAATTTGTATTGCATCCATGCAGGCTCTCCTTCCCCCTTCTTCTCTCCCTCCCATGAGCCTGTTCACAGGCTAGCCAGACAACTACACTGAAATACATTGTAGATGAATCTACTATGAACCTGGACCATTAGATATTTAAATTACTGGAAATGAAATCAATGATCATTCAATAATTATTATTGAAAGAATAACAATCTTTGGGCAGATCTACATGTAACATTCTCAATGAACTATTATATTTAAGAATGGCAAAGAACAGCAGAAATGTTCACTTATTGACTGAGTTAGATAGGGCCAGACAGGAAAAATGTTTTACTTACGCTTGCTGCACTCGGTCCGTATGACTATGTCATGACCTGATTGAGCCAAATATTTTCCCATCTGGCCCTGCCACTCAGTTAATGTTAAAGTACCTAGTTATATATACTTGCACCTCAGGTCTGTTGATCTTTCAATGGTGAAAACTTTCAAAACTCTAGATGTTTTGTTTGCAGCTAGTACATTAATGTATGTGAAAGTGCTTTATAGTTCACAAATAGGTATTCATGGTTTTGAATTTAAAATCCTGAAATGCATCATTTCATTTTTTCTATTTTGCTTTCCCTCATGTTTCAGTAATGATGATGTTGAAGTGGTACTGATCAGGAATGTGGTGCGTAATTGCATTTACCGTACATGGAATTGAAACACTGTGATCATACAAGGTACATGTAGCTATGTCATGAACAATGCAGTTGCAACATTGGTATTGTTTAAAGCAAGATTTCACATAAGTTTGGAAGGAAATATGTAGCAATTATGTACATTGTTTTGTGACTGTGTAAGGAAAAATATTAATGAATTGGGAGACAGCCACTACAGTGTCACAGTACATGTAACTGCTAATTCAAGTCATAGCCATACATGTATTTTCGTCACTCATGAAATCATAACTGAATTAGATGGAAATGATATAATCTGATTAACTGTATGCAATTGATCTTTGAAATACAACTAGGTCATACACTGTACAGTATGTACATGTATACAGTTTACATGTATGTGCTTTATCAGAGGATTCCAAATCTCAGCATGCATTGCAGTTTGCCTTAGTCAAGTATTTGTATTAGTTATCATATTAGTTATAAAGTAATAATTGGGTCTAAGGAACTGGTCATAAAGTGCAGTTGGGAGGGGGGGGGGGGGGGGGGGGGTGATAATATTCAATTTTTCAAAGGCTGGATTTTATGTGGCTCACCCCTGGATTACTGCAGAATTACACATGACCCACCTCTATCTTCCAGCTGAAAAACATCATGTTTTTGGCCAACAAATAATGGTAATAAACATAGTACAGTTATTATATAAATTGGAGGTAATGTTCTACAGGGTATTATTGTATCTCAATAATCAGTCAGAACTTTTTTTAAATGAAAATCACATTTGGGTATAAATACAACATCAGTTCATGTAATATAATTTTGTGCTTCCTAAAACATTATAAAATAACTGTTAATACCTGTCAAGTGTAAAATCAAAGCAGATTTTAGTGTGACCCACCCTCGATGTGGTGGCAAAATTTCCATGGCCTACCCCCATTTATGACTTGAACAATTGATGACCCACTCCCTAATTTTCATCACCCGCCCCCACACCTCTCCCCACCTTTACTTTATGACCAGTCTCTAATGCCCCTCTTAGATTAGAACCACACTATGGGAAGAAATAGTATGAAATTTCTGACTACTTGACCCTTATTCGGTTAAGAGTCTAATACCGCTCTTAGATTATAACCACAATATGGGAAGAAGTAGTCGGAAATTTCCGACTACTTTTGACCCTTCGGTTAAGGGTCTAATGCTGCTCTTAGTTTATAACCACACTATGGAAGAAGTAGTCGGAAATTTCCGACTACTTTTGACCCTAATTCGGTTCTGGGTTTAATGCCACTCTTAGATTATAACCACATTATGGGAAGATGTAGTTGGAAATTTCCGACTACTTTTGACCCTTATTCGGTTAAGGGTCTAATACCGCTCTTAGATTATAACCACAATATGGGAAGAAGTAGTCGGAAATTTCCGACTACTTTTGACTCTTATTTGGTAAAGGGACTAATGGTACTAGTAGATTATAACCAGATTAGTTTAAGAAGTAGTTTTATCTTTTTTACTTCCACCTTGTATATAGTGTTAAAAATGCATGCTGTATTGCATAAAGTATACTGTTTTTAATAAAATGTTTTTAGTATTTTGATTTTGTGTTTTTGTTAACAAAAACAGGTTATAAATATTTAGTGTACCATGTTTGAGTAGAATAGGAAGATTTAAGAGGGTATGTCCAATAATTTACCAACAATCAACTACTTCAGAATATCTGAACTTAAAAAATTACATGTTAATAACACTACTTGTTCGAGGTAGTGTATCATCAATCACTCTAGCAGTGAACAAACAACACCTACCAATTACCTGAATGATGTCATCAGTCATGTGAATCATTTAGTCAGTGATCACAATATGCTTCTCAACCTGCACAACGTCACATATTACGTGATCAGCGCTGCGAACGTCACGTGAGTTATTCTCTGTCTTAAGTCTCCAGTTTTGCAGTCGTACCACTATGGCTTAGACTCTCTTCATTTCGGTTTTTCTCTTCCTTCCAACGCTAATTATAGCGGCAAAACATGACAGCGGGAAAAAGCAAATATGCCCCTGGAAGACGAAACTTATGACACGATCTACAGATGTTGTCAAGGGACGTTTGAAGTCGGCCTACATAATACTTTGGTGAAACCAGGAATCGTTTTGCGTGAAGAAAAAAACGGTATAAAAAGTTATGTGCTATAATTGAAGGGCTGTGTGCAAAAAGAGCGTAAGTGTTTCCTGATCAGATTCTAAATTCTTCTTTAATTTCTTTGTTTTCTAAGGGAGAATTTAGAATGTGATCAGAGTCACTTACGCCCTTTTTGCACACAGCCCTTCAATTAAGGATAAGCCTATGTGACGTGTGTTCTGTGACGTCATACAATTTGCTTGTTTTGTTGCAAGGGTAGATATGTGTGCTCATGGAATTACCCACCTGACGTTCGCAGCGCTGATCACGTGATATTTGGCGTGCAGGTTGAGAAGCTGATTGTGATCACTAAATGACTCACATGACTGATGACGTCATTCATTGGTAGGTGTTGTTTGTTCACTGCTAGAGTGATTGGTGATACGCTACCTCGACCAAGTAGTGTTATTACATCTCCTGTTGATTGTTATTACATTTCCTGTTAACTATTTTATTACATTTCCGGTTAAAAATGTATTACATTTCCTGTTAACTTTTTATTACAAATCCTGTTGATTTTTGTTACATATCCTGTTGTTATTACAGATCCTGTTGATTTTTATTACATATCCGGTTAGTATTACATTTCCTGTTGATTATTACATATCCAGGTGATACAACATTTAAGACCATGGACAGTGTTTAATGACTTTAATGTCCTCTTACTGACTTTATGAAAGACGTAAAGTTTTCTTAAAATCAGTAAACTTTACATACACAGTTTCAGAGCCTTTAAGATAACAATTAAAGTTAAATGAAATCAATTTGGAATGATTTGATGCTTAAGGGGGAATTGATAATTACTCCTCCCATAGACGTGTCCCGGATGTATATTACATCATACCAACTGATATCTGAGAAGCCATAAAATTCCTTATTCGCAAGCAAATAATTATTTTACACAAAGCTAAAATCTTAATCAAAATAACACAGGAAACATTTGATATTTTCGAGAATCGTTTCACTGAACATATACTTCAATGACAGTCGTTTCATTCAAATTTGCCGTAATAACATTTAGCGTACTGTGTCTGCTGCATGAGCACTATTTTAAATACGTTTGTATTACCTTCAAAATTTAGAAATGTGTCCTTTTCAGATTTGAAACTTGGAAATAGTGTTTTATACTATGTGTTCAGAATCTTCTAAAAAGCTTTTGTACTTTTGTTAATAATAGAAATATGGGTTTTGTCCCGGATATTTGAAGCATGCATGGCTAATTAAAGCGAGAGAACACAACAAGAATGTTCAACGCAAATAATTTCGTTGTGCTTTCTCAACTTTCTCTCAAGTTCATACAGTGACTTTTCATTTTTACAAAGGTAAATATCTTATTGATTGCTTTATCGATATTGCAGTGGCTTGGGAGTGAAGAATATGTTTTGTCGAAGATATTAATATTTCATGTGTTTCTTTAACAGCTTCCACAAGGTTGCAGATTGTTAGTGAAAGGTCCAGCTGAAACGGTAAATAACTAATGTTAGATAAATTGTTTTGTATAACGAATGTTTGCTTGTACTGTTTCTTGGTATTAGAGTGTAACGTGGGTCTACAAATTATATTTCAACAGATTTCTCATCTTCACTGTTGGAACGGCTGCTATAACGACAATCGGTTCAGTGTACTTGATTGCTTGTCATATCGACACGAACGTAAACGATAAATATTCTGTTGCAGAAAACATGCCGTGGAGCGAAGAAGATGCAGCACTGTTTTGGAACGCGAGAAAGCCTCATGTTCTCCAATCCGCAACGGAATTAGCGATAAGCGTACGTAACTTTGTGGCAACGAATAGCTCGAATGTCGAGAAAGAGAATAGAAAGAAAGCAAGGTTTATGGCTGAAAACAGGTTTGAAGACCTGCAGCTCGACGTGTCTGGTCGAGATAGTACAAAGAACGCAATTTCAGATTTGTTGTTTTGGGTTACCAATTCATCTTGGTCATATTGTAATGACTGCGGAGTGCTAGCCACGCAGACTTTGACACCGTCTTTTCAGAAAAGACCAGTAACCAAATGCATAAAAAGGTGTGTGCGCAAGGCAAATCGCTACGAAGTGCCAACGTGGAACGAAGTTCCAGCTGAGTTAAAAGACCTCAGCAAATCTGATATATTTGTGCTACGTCCATTTGACGTTCATTCTGGCGATTACGAATGCCAACAAAGCGGATACCGAATGAAGAACGCCATTTTAAGAACTTGAACTTTGAACACTTCCACGTGTTCACTGCTGTGAGCACACTAAAATACACTTTACATCGAGTTTGCCATTACGGCGCTATGTTAACTCATGGATGGGTGCAAACACAGAAACGAGTTAACGGGTTATATGAGACATAAATATCAACATATACTAGATTCGAAATATGCAAAATTTAAGTTAAAAATTTAAAAGCTACAATTATATATATAACTCACCTTACAATACAATCATAAAAACCTACATTGTAAGTAAAAATCTAGGGCTGGAAGTAACTAAGAGAAAGCTGGCAATCTAATAGAAGTTTCTGATATTTATTACTGAATGAATGGGTACTTGCCAATCTCTTCATCTCTAATGGGAGACTGTTCCCTAGCTGAATGGTTTTTACAGCAAAGGTCTTTCCACCTTCTGTTTTTCGTTTAAATCTAGCACAAATGAAGTTTGAGTTGGCGTATCTATAGCTAGAGTGCCTATTATGGACCTCACTATTTAGCTTTAAAGCTTCGCTAATATAAGGTGCTATCCCTCCGTGCAAACGTTTAAAAGCTAATAGCCATTTTCTGACTTTAACTTCCTCATATAATGGAAGCCAACTTAGACTGTTGAAAAGTTCAACCGACGGTAACAATTTTGGAGCATCCAGGGAACTCTTGCAGCTCTCTTTTGCAGCCTTAATACCCTTACAAAGTTTTCCTTACGACTACTTGACCATACGATATTTGCATAATATAATATGGGTTTTATAACAGAGTTATAGTAACTAACTATTTGTTTCATGGGCAAACGAGGTTTTATTCTATTTAGAATGCCAGTACGTTGAGCAAGCTTCTTGCATATTTTGTCAACGTGGTCCTGAAAACTTAAAGACCCAAAAGCCTGGCACTGGAAATTTTCCTTCTAGTGAAAGTAGAATGTTCTCATTGCTTGGTTCAATTTTGGCTGCAAGACGTTTCCCTATTATTAGTAGGACCTTGGTTTTTCCTTCGTTCAACGGCAGTTTGTTAGCCATCGCCCAGTTTACTACACTGGACATGGATTCACACAGACACTCCCTTATCTGTTGCATATAAAGTCCCCGCCGATAGTGACGTAAAACCCTTGTACGTTACACACGATGGCGCAAGAGTTACTGTAGCCTCAACTGACCGTAATGTGATCACTCGTCGTTGCATACATTATTCGAATTCCGTTCATTCCGATCCAATGCGTAACGCGTTGTCTGTCAGCATAAGCGGAAATACGTATCCGGAACAGTACCTTGAAGGTATACGATAACCTTAATCGTAGGAGATGGCACGACGTCCGTATAAGAAGAGGGACGAAATGAGGATGGCTCAATTTTTGAGCACTCGGTGTTTGCTATGTGTAACTACGAAGGAAGAATCGTCGAAACCTAGAGCTCCGCTATAGAACGGCGCTATTTAGCCTTTGCCTAGTTTTTTTCCGGTCAGCCAATGTCTTTATTTAGAGGTAAGCGACCCAGAGAGTGTTTTGGACAAGAAACGTGCTGTTGACAACGCAGATATGAGTGACAAAGATACAGCCACGCTGTTGGAACGAATCAGCCACGACATGAGCTTTTAGGTAGTGTCCAGGAGCTAAAAACGACCGTCAACGATTTAGAAACCTCACTAAGTAGCGCTTGGCAGGAAATACAGGTTTTGAAAGCTGAACAAGACAAGTTAAGAGAGCGTGCTGCAGTACTTGACAAGCGTACGGGAGACCTCGAGGAAGACCTCGTTGAAGAAAAAGAGAAAAGAATCAAGTCAGAAGTTTACAGTAGACGAGAAAAATTGAACTTCAAGAATGTGCCAGAGTCCGAAGGGGAAGACTGTAAGCAGATTATAAAAGATATATTGAGCAGGGACTTAGCACTCGACAATGTAGCTGGAATCGGATTCCACGCCGTCCATCGAGTAGGAAAGCCGCGTAACACTCCCTCAGCCAGGGCAAGACCAATAATTGTACGATTTATATCGAGAGAGCACAGGGATATAGTTTTCAAGCTCAAGCAACGAATGAATAAGTCCTCAAGATACAAGGACGCTTATATAATCCAAGATTATCCGAGAGAAGTACAGAAAGAGAGGTCAGTCTTGATAAAGGCCATGTTAAAAGTTCAAGAAGCCGGGAGAATGGCTAAAGTTCTAGGTCGTTCCGTGCGCATAGAAGGTCAGCTTTATAATGTCAATACCTTACCAACAGAATACCGGTAAGATGCAAAATAAATACGTTTTAGTAAAATGAATAAGGCTCTGTGCGAGATAGAGCCGTCCTTATAAAAAGAGCCTGAGGGACCTGGTATTAACTTAAATTATAATTAATATTTTAATAATATTTCATGATTATGTTTAGTGTTCTTTATTTTCGTTCCATCCGTTGTGTCTTTATTTATTTTCCTTTCTGGCCTAAGATAATTATTCACAATTCTGAGAAGTATGGAAACGAATATTAATTTCAAACTACTTTCGCTTAATGTCAGGGGAATAAGGGACTACAAAAAGCGTAGGAAGCTTTTCAATTGGCGTAATACTCATGGATTAAAAGAAGGTGTTGCGTTTATTCAAGAAACTCACGGTTCACCTGACATTGAGCGAACGTGGCGCAACCAGTTCCGAGGCGAAATATTTTATTCACATGGCTCAACAAATAGTTGGGGTGTTGCCGTTATGTTCGGCGAGAAATTAGAATATAAAGTGATATCTGAGTACAATGACTCTGGTGGCCGCTTTATCATCATAATGTGTACCATACAGGGAGAGCCTTTCTTATTAGTAAATAGTTACGCACCAAACAATGAAAAAGATCAAGTGACGCTAATAAGGAACATTTTGAAGCATATGTCTGAAGCAAATTATCCAGAAGATGTTGCGATAGTCTGGGGAGGGGATCATTTTTTTTTATTATGCAGTAAAGCGTTGAGCAATAGAATGACTGACATTCTTCCCTACATTATAAACAACGATCAAGCTGCTTTTGTTAAAGTGCATATAAGCCCTGGCTAATTATATTTCTTACGAAGAGACGAGAGGCCATAGACAAAGTATTCCGGAATAAAAAGTTGATTTGATTTATTTGTCATGGTGTATTGGCCGTTAAAAGTTGCCCAAAAACGTGTATTGGGTTGCCTGTGGACGAAAATCAAGCGCACTCAGAGCGCTTTACAAAATTGGCACTGGGTCTAGTTTGACGTCATCAACAGAACACGCTCGATGCGCCATTGCATTAAAGGCTTGTCGAATAAAGCTCTTCGAAACGTTTAGCGCGATATTATCATCTTTCCCGGTTATCTATTCAATTATTTTGCAAATAAGCCAACGTTTTAAAGCGGCGAAGAGACGAGTTCTGTTGATGACGTCACGTTTTATTCTTGTCCCAGTCTCCGAAGGTGCGCGGAAATTATTCTACATTTGGAAGTTTAGTCGCTAAAAAAATATTGAAAACATTTTTATTTAGAAATTTCGGAATTTGTTCTCTACCTTTTAAGGTCTAAGCTTTAAAAAAAAAGCATAATTGGCCAGGGCTTATATGCACTTTAAGGGCCGGAATATCGAAGAGCCAATCAGGTTTATAGAAGATCTCATGTACTATGTTCGGGACAAGAAAATAAAATCACTATTGTTTGCTGCGGACTTTGAAAAAGCCTTCGATAGTATTGAACATAATTTCGTTTTTGCTACCCAATGTAAATTTGGGTTTGGGCCAAATTTCATTAAATGAATACGTGTGATCCTAAATGATAATTACAGTTGTGTTCTCAACAATGGCGTAGCAACCCAGTATTTTAAAGTAGGACGTGGCTCTAAACAAGGTGATCCAATTAGCCCGTACTTATTTATTTTAGTGATTGAGATAATGGCCACTTTAACACGTTCTAACGAGGAAATTAAAGGTATTGATCTCGGGGGCTATGAAAAGAAAGTCGAAATTTTCGCTGATGACGCGACTTTTGCAATGAGAGATTTAAATAGTTTGGATAAGGTTATCAATACGCTCGAAACCTTTTATGCCTTTTCTTCTCTAAGAATTAATTATAGCAAATCGGAAATTGGATGGCTTTACGGCAGTGAAAATTCGAAAAACCGGCATAAACTTAAATGGATCGACTTTAACACTAAGGGAATGAGGATTCTTGGGGTCTATTTTTCTTATAACGAGAAATATAGACAAAATAACAATCTTGACAGACCTCTGGAAAACTTCTGAACTGTTTTGTCTATATGGGGATTACGTAATCTCACCCTTTACGGCAAAATCCAGATAATTAAATCGCTGGCGATTTCCAAGCTAGAGTATGTCTGCTCTAAAGTTTATGTTACGGACACGTATATTAAATGTGTACAAAATGAAATCAATAAGTTCATTTGGAATGGAAAGAAACCCAAAATTAAACACGAAACCCTTATTGGTGATTATGGTGATGGTGGCCTCAGGGCGCCGGCCTTTGATATCAACATTAAGGTGCATTTGAGCATTTGGGCAAAAAAATTGTTAGATCCAGAGGAAAAAGACTGGAAAATAATACCAAATATTTACTTAAGGGAGATTGGGGGTATAAAATGTATTGGTAGCAATTTTGATAAATCTGTTATTCCAGACTCACTTCCTAGATTTTATAAACACATTTTGGAAAATTGGGCAGATATTAGCCACTGTGATACTGGCACGAATATTGAGGTCATACTAAACCAACCCCTATGGAATAACAAATATATAAAAGGTATAGACACCAAACAGTTTAGGTCCTTTACCGCAAAATATTTTTTGAAAGTTAGAGACATTAGCCATAACGAGTACTTGTGTAACTGGGGTCAAATCAGAGAAAAGGGGATCAAAGAAGGTGAATTTTTACATTGGAAGAGTGTTTTCCATTCAGTTCCTACTGAATGGAAAGTTGTTTTGCATAGAGGTCGGACTACCGACGATACCAACGATACATGTAATGCCCAAATGCACAGGTGCGCCCTAAAACTACATCTTGGAGATAAAATCATATTATTATCAAAATTAACATCAAAACAAATTTATTGGTTTTTCATAAATAGAACGTTTAAACCTCCAACCTCACAACCGAACATTGAACGTAGAATAGGTACCTCAATCGACTGGAAAGTAATTTACAATAGGCTTTTTGCAATAGACAGTCACTTGACTTGTTGGCCCATAGTAACGCCATACTGGGTTGCAAGCTAACCAGCTCTCCCTTGACAACCAACAGAGATTGACTGAGCCGTGGTATCATAGCTGGACTTCGAAGCGTTTTTTCGTCTTACTTACTAAATTCATCTCGAACTAAGTCTTATACAGAACAAAAGTAAAGGTTGTTCTTTACTTTTGATCCGGTATTTTGTCAAATATGCGGCGCAAAATAGAGTTTGGACGCTCAAACGAACTCACCTCGAATCTCAGGCATCGAATCTCAGGCATGGCAAACATGGCGGCCGCTCAACAAGGTAAAGTAGTCATAATTAAACGAATAGTATTGTAATAGTTGAGCAGATTCCTTCTTTCTTTTATACTATGTTATATAAACCAGTAATTACGGCGTTAATTTCTCAGGTTTATAACTTTGGAGAGTACACGAAACATTGACGAATGGTGACAGTGTCAGTATTAAAATGCAATGGTGGATATGACCACATACAGGAAGGCCAAGCTCTGTATTTGCACTGTGAAAGTTCTAGAAGAAAAAATGAAAAATAAATAAAATATTTAACTTTGAAGAACTGGTCTTGTGTTATCATGTGTCTATAATTAACGATATAGCAATCAGTTAGTGCTCTGGCACCTGTAAATCGGTATGTTTTCTGGCTAGCTCTTTTTCTTTAATATTAATAAAGAGGGAGTCAGTTTTTCTCAACTATATTTTTCCTATGTTTGGTGTGGTGACATGAAATATTGAGAACTTATTAAAGATATTGTAAGCTTCCTGCAGCAAACACATCAACTCTAATGTTTCAAAAAGTGACATGCTAGAAAATGATAAAGAACTTAAGAATTTAATTTATTTTATTTAATCTAATTGTTAAATTAATTAAGCTTAACTGGTTGGAATACTTAGACTTGGTGTTTCTCTTTAAGTGGAAATTAGGCATCGTAAATCTGGATATCAATCATTATACTTCATACAGTCAGGACCCGGGGAGGGGGGGGGGTACTCTACCCAAAGTTGGGTAATGGTGTGCCGCTGGGGCTCTGAAACCCTTACCCTGTTTAAGACAAAAAACCTCAAATTTCCATACCTTGTTCAAGACAAAGTGTTAAAATTTTATACCCTTCTATAAGACGAAAATACAACAAGAATCAACAAGAAGTGTCTATAAAGTCGACTGTTTTATTTAGAGGTCAGGGATAAACTGATTACAAATCGATATCTGGTAATGAGTATGATGTTTACATCAGATAAATGTCATGTCAAAAGTGATAAATACCATACCCTGTTCAAGATCTGTCAATGTGAAAATGGATACCCTGTCTAAGACCAGAAACTCGAAAAACCATACCCTGTCCAGTGGATCATCCCCGTATAGTCCATATATGGGAGTACCCCCAGGAAGAAGCAAGGCATATGAAACCAAAAAATTAAGGAATATATCTGATAGTGTTTATTAATCTAATATATACTTTTACATGGTCTAATGGATGTCAAAGGGGCACTGTCATTGGAATTGAATCTTCAAGTTTCTTTAAAACAAAACTACAAACTGATAACACCCTGAATTCGAAGAGTAATACTATGTGAATGCCCGGATATGGTTTTCAAAATATTTCAATAAAGGATGACTAAGTGGATTACAAAAGCTAATTCTATGAAGAGGCCTGGTTAGGGGTATTGGGGATAAGGGTAACTAGCAAAATAATGACTGGGATAAGGGATAACAAACCAGAAAACAGTAGAGATAAGGGATAACCAAAGTCCATCGGGATAATCGATAACAGCCATCTGCATCTCAGGGATAAGTGATTAACTATCCTGAAAAATATAGGGATAAGGGATAACAGCACCCCACCTCCCCCTAATAACCGGGCCTCTATAAACTTGATTTCGGTTACAGTGAACATATTTCAAGTTGCTCTAAATTTCTCTTAAAAGCAGTATTTTTCATCCACTCAAATCTTTGCCATCCCTTATCAAAATTGTCTCAAATTTTCTCGGCTAGTACACTGCATACTCTCATGCCTGGCAGAGAGATGAGAAACCTCTGCTTGCAGGGTAATATTTTTGTCTTTAGTCATGAGAATGTTTATCATTTTTGGGTTAATTGACAGTGTTCCTTTAATATTATTAAAATTTTATAGCGAGTGGTTAATAATGTATGCCTGTTACTGGCTAATAGCAAAATAAGAAACAAAATATATAACATTCTCTCCAATGACTAAGTAGGGATATATAAAACTTATCAAAGTCCTGATATTTTTCTTTGCTTCAAAACTGGACATGTAGCACCCACAGATTCAGTATCAAACTAAAATAATATTCTAAGATAACTTCTGCATCTCCTCAAGTACATGTATGAATATTTTCGTAGCTTAAATATAGCCTTAATTAAATGAAACACAGGATTTTATTTAAGTACATGAACGAGCGCCTAGAGTAAACAGTATTTATCCCCATACTGGTTAGATTATAGAATACCCCGCAACTTCGAAAGATCACTTGAAAACTGTGCTAAACTATGCTAAATTATCCATTATAGTGCAGGTGTATGTAGGGTCGTTCTATGAATGATTTGGAGTCGAAAATGGTTAGGTTTTTTTTTAATTTCAGGTTTTTAGAAGGTTTGTATGAAAATTTGAGAAAATGAATTATTACTGATCCAAGTTGCGGGGTATTCTATAATTGCTCCCCAATATTCTTTTGAGTCCTGAGCAAAAGCTTATTGTGTTTGACCGATTATTCACTAGCATAAATTAAATAGTCCCACATGGGTCCCAGATTTCTAAAAGTATAAGTAGTTTGGGCATTTCAAGTATTTTTTGTAGTCAACTAAGAGCCGTCAAAGCTACATCGAGTATTATTGCACTCTGTGTGATCTACTCTTTGCGAGATAGGACACCCTATAGTTTTCAATAAGATTTTATGCCTTTCTACACGACCGTCGTTGTCGGTACAAGGCCCGGGCTAAGTATACCCGATACAGTTGCAAGGCTTGTGACTATACCGTATATACTGGTGCGACACTTTGGGGATTTGGACTGTACTCTTCATGGAGACCACTTCCACCTGTGCCTTCAGGGGCACGAAACAGACAGAGAAGGAAACGACCAACGATTTAGTCGAGGACAGTTCTACGCTTTTTGCCGAAACCATGGAATCCCCATTGTATCGCGGCCCACCTACGGCAATGTTGAAGAGTTCTTGGAATACCTCCGCACACTACCCCGTGACTTGGTGTTCTGCTCATTGGCTCTACGACGTTTATGGAGTGCCGCGGGTACAGTACGCGACCAGTTATCTGAACAGGGTCCATCGGAGGACGACACGCCCAATCCCGACGGTCCCGTTCTATTCCCAAAGGGTCTTAAGCCTACGAAGCAAGGGGACGACATTCGAACCATCATCCAACTTATGGAAGAAGGGAAGTGCCGCAGTAAAGCGCAACTCATCAAATACTGCAGAGCAGATGCGGCGAGATGGACTTTTTTATTCGACCAGCACATGTGCAAAGGGATACAGCTGTTTGACCAGAAGGTCAAGCTCGCCCGCAAAATTATGCGGATGGAGTCCGTTGGCAGGGACTGGAGTTCGAGTATCGAAGAGTGGCTCGATTTCAACAGGGACAACCACGACTACTACTCGATTAGAAAAAGTATGCAAATAGTGGACCATATACTATTTGACAACAATATCGACCCATGGGAGTTCACGCAAGCCTTGCACGATGTTCTTGACAATAAGAAGACTAAAAGAAACACCATACTGCTACAAGGGGTTTCTAATGCTGGAAAGTCCATTCTTATGAACAGTGTATATGATGCCTATCAAGCAGTTGCTCTAATAACCAACGCTAGTGGAACGACATTCACATTCCAAGATGCCGAAAACGTGAGTGTGATTAGGATTGATGAAGCTGTAATCGGAGAGGACCAAACAGAGATATTCAAGATGCTCATGGGTGGAGAGGATTGTATGGTCCAGATCAAGAATAAACCACCTGCTTTGGTCGAAAGGACCCCTGTGATAATCACTAGCAACTACTTACCTTGGTGCTATGTGGGCAATGCTATAGTATACGAGAATAGATGCATATGCTACAAAGGATTGGCTAGACTTGAGTGGCTTGAGGGTGTCAAGAAGAAGCTTAACCCCGGACTGTGGAAACACAGACTAGAGCGCATTCTCGATAAGGAGGACGAGAGTAGTTCAAACAACTCTGATGATCCAGAGAACATAGACTATGTGTTACCTGATACGCCAGAGAAGTACAAAAGACGAGCTCGTAAAGTTTGTGAACCAGACTCCAAAAGGCAGTGTGTTGACGACGACGACAGTGATGTGGAATTACTTATTGAGTGTGATAAGATTGATCAAGCCTGCGACTTGTCTGTACCTGCCTCTCTTCCAGACAATGAACTTGCGCAATTTCAATCCCAATGGGGATTTGACAGTTCCGATATCGGTTATGATTGGCCTGTTGAACCAACTCCACTTATTGTATTAGATAATAGTTTGTAATAAATGATAGATTCTCGCATTCTAGTCTTGTTCTTGATATGGCACTAAGAGCCCTCGAAGCTCACGGCCGGAATTATAGTAGATTTTCATTAATATGGCAGAAGGGAAAAAACGTACATAATTGACCTTTTTAAATTACTGATTGGCAGGAGATTGACGGCCAGGCGATGATGCTACTGTCACATGACGTCCTCATGCAATGCACAACTCCTTACAGTAAACAGGCTATGTCAACTGTTTAACTGCAGTTAAAACGGTTAAACAGAAGTCAACACAAAGTGACGTGGATGTTGCAGAATGCCAAATCACTGATCACACTGGCTCAATAAAGTTAGTCCTATGGGCTAAATTTACTGGTAAAGTATCAAATGGCCAAACATATCAATTTGTTAATCTACGACTCAAGTCTAACAATGGTAAACTCCATTTGTCAACCACACAGGCTGGTTGTACAGTCTCGCCAGCACCTATTCCTAATATAGTACCACCAAATGAACTACCAACATCTACAGTTACTGAACTATGCACTATCAATTGCATTTCCAAGCTATCATCATATAATATTTGCTTAAATTGCAAAAAGGTTATAATATCAGACCAGAAGAAAATTGTCACTTGTGAGAGTTGTAATGCTACAATGCATAAGAGAAAATGTAAAAAGTCATTTTATGCTAAATTTATGGTGGTAAATCAAAATGACCACACTATTCCCCTTACTTTTTTTGATAACTCACTTCAACAACTGATTCATATTTATAATGACACCAACAGTGATGGCCGTAGGTTAACTTATGAAACAGTCACAGAGGAAGATGTTATGGAAGTGATACTTGACAATGAGCAACTCAATATCACTTATGACGGTTTGAAAGTTATTGATGTAGCATTATAATCAATTTAACTCTTTCATATTCTTAATAGTATAGCTATTCTCAAGCACAATAGTGCTTTTATATAAATGGATATATAAAATTTAAAATTCATTTCTGTAGCTCATATAGAAATACTATGACATTAGAGTATTCGTTTTTTATCATTCCTTTCTAAATCTTTTTCTGGTCATTGTTATCACATATGACTTTTGTTTGGATTGAGTTTCTTGTATTTACTTGCAATGTAGTTTGCATCTATCGCAGTGTTAACCACTCCATTTCCTCACAACACCAACTTCAATATTGGGATCGAGTGCTTTAATATCACTATGAAACTGTTTACATTTCTTGTAAATTCATAATGATATTATCTGCTTTCTATCTGAAATGGTCGCAGCAATTAACTTTTGTCAAAAACCGCTAGTCCTAGAATTCTAGATAATCACAGACAAGATGGTTACCTGCAATCACTCTGTTTTGGAATCTCAAAAAGATTACGCATTCCAAGATGGGGGCGGCACCAGATTTTTTTACTCACCCCTCCCTGAAAGAAGCTTATTTTGCATATGAGCCCACCCCCAAGTGGATTTTTGAAGACTCCTGAAAAAGCCCGGAAAAAAACCTTCAACTACGTTTTATATGCTGGCTCCATCGCTCCATCGCTCCAAGGAAGGTAAGTTGTTTTCAATGTTAAAACTTTATCAATGAATTATTCACTGAAAGTCGTAATTTGATGCAATGCAAAAAAAATGATGATCGGACAGTAAGATCGTTTTAAATTGATTTGATCATGTTTTCGAATTAATTTTTGCCACGGCTCACATGAAAAATATATTTTTAACTTGCAGGTTTGTGTGATCGATGATGGCAGAAGGAAACACGCGTGCTTGAGAGGATTCGTTGGAAAGTTTGAATGGGGATTTGGAATTAACAGGGATTTTGGCGATTGGTGACTTTAGTTATGGTTTTGTTAAGGCTTTGTTTGAATTTTATGATCGTGGTTTTTTGTGTGGTTTGAACCAGCATAAGTTTATTGTAGATCGTTTTTTGACTGGGGGAGCTGAAAGTTTTTGTATGGTTGAGGTTTAGTTGGACATATATTCAGTTTTAAAGGTGGCAAATTTACGGAGATAGGTATTCAACAAGCTGGAAAAAGGGGAGTGTGTTTTGGTGATGTTGTTGATTGTTTTATTGGTAGTCCAGGTAATTATGTTGGTGAAACGTAGAATTCGTTTGTCAGGTAGTTTGTTGGAAGGGTTGGTTGATGGGAAGGAGTAGACAGTCATCAATGGGGGGTTTCCAAAGGAGGGGTTGTCTATCAGAGTTCTCTAGGAAATGGATGTGTACAGGAGGAGGAATTATTTTACGCTGAAGGACTTCGCTCACTGGTTTTCTGTTTTGTTTCATAAAGGGGTTAAGTACATATTATTTAAGATTTATTATTTCTGGGATTCGGGATGCTAAGCTTACACCAAGGAGGAGGGCTAACGATATTAGTATCATTAATAGTATGGATAATTTCCATGCAGAATTGACGGTACAGGGGAAGGGAGTAGTAGCACTAGTAGTAGTAGCAGTAGTAGTAGTTGTTCAAGGAGTGAGATAGAGAATTGTTACTGCTCTGAGTGCTAGATATTAGGAGAGTTTGTCTGAGCTGGAGAGCCTTGTACGAGAGCAGAACAGACAGATAGTGTGCTTGAGCGATGAGCTGGAGACGACGTATGGAGAGGTGAAAGTAGCTATGGAACAGTGTGGAAGTAAGGAAGTACTGGACAGAGAGATAGTTGAGCTAAAAACGAAATATGAGTGTCAAAGTGCGAAGTCAGAGAAAGCTATGGAGAGACTTGGAAAGCCGAGTGCTAGGAATGCTGGAAAGAGAGAGAGAGGAGGAAAGATACGAAAATAGATGAGTTGAAAAGAGAGCTGAAGAATAAAGAGGAAGAGTTGAGAGATGCAAAGTGGGAGTTATAGTAATGAAATCTGTTCGGATTACACGGACTTGCTATCAATCAACGTAGGTTCTGCAAATGCTGAAAAGGTAATCCGATGTGTGTTAAGTAAGCTCAGCGGACTTTAACCCAGACCGATTACCTGGACAATCATTTGCAAAGTATATGTTCATCCAAGCAATGGCATTGGCTCAGATCCAGGTTGCCGAAGTCCTTTCTGACCAATTTTGAAATGCACCTTGCATTCAGATGGAACAAGTAAAGCAGGTTTGCATTACGGAGGGGGAGGTTTTCACATTGGGTGTAAGGGAAATGGGGGATGTTTCAGTGTTTGTTTATTCCACGTGTCGTAGAAGGAGAGAACCGTGCCACAAAGGATGCTTGAACTTATATTTGCAGGTTTTGTTGCCGTGTCAAAGCGAATGTTAGAGGATTATCTCCTTGGTGGTAAGTTTCATGTTGTGACTAATGCGTTGAAGAGACAGACTGTCAGTGGTGTAAATACTAATGCTGTGTCAGAGAGAGATTTCGGGTTTGTAGACGATGAGAGAGAAATGAGAGAAAGCGAGAGCAAGTACTATTGTGATTGAGGGAAAGTTAATGTATCGTAAGAATGGAACAAGCAAGTGGCGAGATGAGTTGACAGAGGAGAAGGCAGAGTATATGAGGAATGCAAGAGGAGCGAAGGAGAGGCAGTTTCAACTGTACAGAGAAAGACGAGTTGTAATAAACAGTGGCACCTGTAAAACAGAGGAGGAGGAGAATGAGGAGTCACCTGAATCTCAAAATGTTTGAGATTTGAGGTTCAACGGTATGGCTACAAATGGTCATTTTGTTACACTGCGTGCAAATTCCTTACAATAAGGTAACAGGAATAAAATACCATTTTCGTTTCAATTTGTTGAGGCTTCCTTTATTTGTGGTATATGATTTAAGGGCCAAAGTGAAAGTGTTAGTTGTGTAGCATTTTTAAAGGCCAGCACTAGTGCGACTCCTATCGTCACCAAGAAAGCTGTGACGAAAAAAGCAAAACAACCGAAGGTCGTTGCAAAAACAACGGAACCTGTCGCTGAGGAGAAAGTAGCTGAACAGAAAGTACCTGAGACTCCAAAGAAAGGGAAAGGCAAGAAGACGTTGGGACCGTGTAAAAGTTAGGACAATCATGATTGAGAAACCGTTGAGTTAACGTTAACAAATTGGGCGATAGCCTAAAATTTAATTATATTTGAACTGTGTTGCAAGTTGCAGTACGAAAGTAGAGCGATTGCTCAAGAGAAATGTTATAGATTTATGACAAATGGCGATTTAAGCCAATTAGTAAATCTCAGTCAAACACTGTATTTCGAAAAATCGGAAAAAAATAATACTTAGAAGTGCCGATATCAAGGTTAGTGTGTGTAGATCGAAGTCCTTGGAATGTCCATTGCGAATATCAGGCAATTCTAAAGATTAACCACGATATGAGACTGAATGGCGTAAATAGGTGGGAAAAACTGGATTTCAAACATTTAATTAAAAGTCGCAATGTTACGGAAATTTTGCGCACTGCGACGAACAATAACTTGTATTAATTTCGAAGGAATCGTTAGTAGGGATCGTTAGTAAATGCCATACGCACATAAATTCTGATATCAGAATTTCAGAGTATAAATAATAATAGTTTGGGTCATTTTTATCACCCTTAATCGTGGGAGGTAGCAGTCACGAAGACAGAGAAGCAAGAGAGAAACAATACGAGAGAGAGAAAGCTTTGGACATCCGAGTGCCTGCTAGGCTACTACATATTTGGGAAGGACCCCTGGTGTCAGGTTAGTAAGCTGATACGATATTAGGTGTTTAACATGAATAGTCTCTGAGAATGCTCGAAGTTCACTGCTTAGATCCTGTTGGAGGTTTATTGCCACGGATTGGAGCATTTACTATATGGACATTTTCTGAGACAGATTGGCAAGAGAATCGATACTCGCAGGGTAACTTGTTGCAGGCGTCACGATACGAGTAGCTTTGCTTGTAACTTCTCAAGCGAATCGCACAATAATGTCAGGTCGGAGTGATTTCTGCCACCGTAACCAACTACAGACGGTAGAACCTGCCATGGTTTAATGCCGAAATTTGGGCGGCAGTCAATTAACCCTTGAAGTACAAAGATCGTACAGGGAAGTGGGTCCCTTGATATAGGAAATGATATCAAAAGCCAGTAGTGTAACTACTGGCATCCACAAATCGGGGGGTCGAAATAAACAAAAAGAACAGGGGAATACGAACTAGAACGAAATCTTAGCAGTAGCAGCTATAGCGAGAATTGCTTCAGTGTACTTGATTGCTTGTCATATCGATACGATGGTAAACAATGAATATTTCGTTGCAGAAAACATGCCGTGGAGTGAAGCAGACGCAGAATTGTTTTGGAACGCGAGAAAGCCTCATGTTCTCCAATCTGCCACAGAATTAGCGATAAGCGTAAGAAACTTTGTAGCAACGAATAGGTCCAATGTCCAGAAAGAAAATAGAAAGAAAACCAGATTTATGGCTGAACACGCGTTTGAAGATTTGCAGCTCGACCCGTTTGGGCGAGATATTACGAATAACGCCATTTCAGATTTGTTGTTTTGGGTTACCAATTCATCTTGGTCATATTGCGATGACTGTGGAGTGCTAGTCACCCAAAGTTTGACGCCGTCTTTTCAGAAAAGACCAGTAACCAAATGCATCAAAAGGTGTGTGTGTAAGGCAAATCGCTACGAAGTGCCAACGTGGAACGAAGTTCCAGCTGAGTTGAAAGACCTTAGCAAATCTGATATATTTGTGCTACGTCCATTTGACGTCCATTCTGGCGATTATGAATGCCAACAAAGCGGATACAGAATGAAAAACGCCATTCTAAGAGTCACTCCTAGCCAGTTGTCGGTGGAAGACAAAATCAGAAATCTTGAGGATAAGGATGCGAAGCAAAGGTGTAAGACAGCATATTTGTACTTGATGAGGTCCTCGAACTCCTGTTACAAAATGTTCGTCTTGAAAAGAGCAGAGCTTGTCAAAAGCGGGAAAGCGTTGAATATTTACGAACTCAATGACAGCAAAGGTATAGAGGCTTGCTTTCCAACTCACTTTGGCACGTAGCTATTTGTTTATCACTTAAGTGATAGTTCATTAGTTCTTTTCTTGTACATATGTTTAATATTCATATTTGAGGTATATAAAGACCAATCAGTTTAGAATTCTTTCTCTCGCTTGCTGTACAGCCACAAGTCAGCCAAACGTTCTGACGGAGATTTTATAGTGGAAGATACGTATGCAACTCTACGCGAAGGTACGTATATATTCGTAATGTTTTTGAACACGTCGTATATTCACGAAATGTTTGAGTCAACGATGCAGTAGACATAATTTGTTAGGGCTTGTTTTTTGCTTTACAAGGCATTTGTGACATTAATGATTCTTCTGTCTATTTTTTCTCCTATGAATTCTCGTCTCCACCGCGGGAAAATCGGACAATTTTGGAGGAATTAACTATTATCCAAGAACCTTCAGCGTTGAAACACAACGGAAGAGCACTGAGTTTGAGCTAAAGATTCTTTCAAGTCTCCTTGGAAGGTGGCGTACTCTATTCTGTTAAGAGGTAAATTAGAGGATACGTGTGAAACTCTACGTGAAGGTATGTATTCGTACTGCTGCATAGTCGTAAAAGATTTGAGTCAACGAGGCAGTACAAAAAGTTTGAGAATTTCAAAATTCAGTCCTACAACGTAGTACATAACATTTAGTGCTCCTTATGTGTTTTACAAGCCTTCTGACATGATTTTTCTTTGTCAATTTTTTCTCCTATGAATTCTCGTCTCCTCCGCGGGAGAACCGGATATTTTTGGAGGAACTTTTATCTCGGGATCCTTGCCGGCCATGGTCAGCCGCCCAGTCACACGTGCACGTGCAGATCGAACATCTCAACACCAAAGGGTCGTGAGTCCCTTTTCAAACGCCATCCAGATTGTTATACCAAGACACTGAACCTTTAGCTTAATGAGTTCAGTTGTTATACGATCGGACTTTCATTATTTTTAAGATTCTTCAATTTTTGTTTAGGTGACATTGATTTTGAATTATTGCCTGCTGTTTTCTATAAACTATAGGCGAAGTTGCTTGAGAGTTAATGATCTATAAGTGTTTAATGTGAAGGATTTCTTTCTGTAGTTATAAACATTGATAGTTCGAGGTTTGCGGATATCAGTTGCTTTTATATAGCTTAAGTATAGAGCTCGCTCTTATTCAGTTATTTTTTAACTACAGTAATTAGGTGTTATTGATTCATCCAGATTTCATTGGGAATGCAATTCATGAATTATTACGTAACAGATTTAGAGTGAATTTTCAGCTAACTCAGTTTGTAATATGTTTTTTGTAGCTGACAGAAGGCCGTAAATTATTACTACTCTTAGTCATTCAGTTACCCCGTATTATGTCATTCAAGTTCAAGTATATGAAGTGGTTCAATTTGGCTACTTTATCCATTCTTTAACGAAATGCTAAGAGAAGGATTGTTTTTCTCTTACTAGTAATTTGGATTAGTTGAAATTTATTATCACGTACCATTGCTCGGGTATTAATCCAAATCGTTGAAAGTGTCTCTGTCTCAAAAAATCAAGGATTTTCTGGGATATATTGAGATATATTAATATATCTTGTTTAAATATATCGTTCAGACTTTATTATTACTAGTTGTAGATCTTTGCATTTCCGCGGTATTGTGTACATTAATAGATGATAGTAATTTTGCTTGTAAAATTTGTCTTTACATATATATATATATAGCTAAGTCTACTTACTAATTCGTTTGTAAAGTCTGATTTAAAATCGGGCTGGAAGTGTAATGATAAAAGTTTAATTAGTTGTAACTAACCTATCAAAGCATTATTTTACTTTATTAGTTTTGTTACGCAGGACCCCATTGTAAACTCCTCGAAGATATGTGCACCCTGTCTAAACATAGCAGTTGTTGTTATTAGTATTATTATTATTGTGAGCCTCTTTAAGACGGGCGAATGATTTGGTATTATTAAGTATACCATGTTTGTACGTTGTTTAAGATTGTGAAATTGATCTGTTTGAAGCAGATTTCCCTGACCTTAGAGTAAGGGATGTGATATAGTGTAGCACGATTTCAGTGCCGTTGTCTTTTTGGCATTACTGCATGGATTGCATTAGGTCCAATTGGACCAGATTATTTATCAGACAAATAATGGATCAGTATTTCCTGATTTTGCAAAAGAGTATTGAAATATGTATATAATGAAAGCGTTTGATTGTGTATTAAATGAATACATTTTTAAGGATTTTAATTTCATATTGACAGTTTTGTCTTGTATAGCAGCTTTGATCTGTGATGCAAGTTTTACAGGTTATGGTGCATTTATTTTTGTTGATCGCAAAAATTCTGTACTGTATATGAAATGAAGATGTTAGTGTAGAGAGATTACTGTTGAGAGTTGGACTGTTGTTAATTGACATTATTCATGTATTATAGTCCTATTGTCATTTTCATGATTTATTTTATTAACCTTTTGTTTTCAGACTCGTTGGATTCCTCGAGACCAGATTTCATTTGTTGGATATAGATATCAATAATGGGTTGTTAACCCTAAGCTGTTCAAAATGATTTTCAGTCAGTCTTAGTCCGTTTTGATATAGACATGATGTACTGACATTCAATTCTTACTTGCCACGGTTAACTATTCCGATCTTGAATCTGTTGTTTTTTCAACACAAATGTTGGAGTGATTTGTAACAATTGGGCTGGAAGTGTGAGGATAAAAGTTTAACTGTCAGCCTCTTAGCGGGCGAATGATTAGGTATGCTCTTAGGTATACCATATATTAGAATGTTATTTAAGATTCTGAAATATAATTTATCTGTTTTAAACAGATTTCCCAGACCTTAGATAAGGGATGTATTACTAGTGTAGGGTGGTTTCAGTATCGTCTTTTACACTGTATCGATCGCATTTAAGGTCGAATTTCACCACATTTTTATCAAAGTAGTGGATCAGTATTTTCTGATTCTGCAAAGAAGTATTGATATACGTATTTAATTAGGAATACCTGTACCCTTTGTTGTCGATCGTGCTCTGTTTATCGAGTAGAAACTAAAAGTCAGTGTTTTCTGCATGTCCTAAATTTAGTGTAAAAATTATTGAAGAGGAAACTGCACACGTGTAAGATAACAGTATGATGCATGTTTTTCTCATGTTACTCTTTGTTTTGTTGTCAACGGTCTTCCCACAGGTCGGAGCCTTGAGCCGAGCATGACAGGTTGAACATCTCCTTAAATGCCGATGCTAGCAGATCACTTCCTCCTTATCAGATGTGTTTCAAGGCATCGTTCGTCTCAAACGCTGAGGCTAGCAGTTCAATTCCTCCTTATCAGATGTGTTTCAAGGCGTCGTTCACGATTGTAGGAATACAAGAATGCATGGATTCATTGGGGAAAAGAGAATAGATCGCGAAGTTCTAATTGTTTTACCCATGTTCATTGCTGTTGTCTTCTCGTATTTTAGATATTAATGTTGTCTTTTTGAAGCTTCATTGCAAGTCACCTAAGGTGCACGTGCCTAGTTAAGGAAGCCTTGTACGGTGTATGGTGTTGACGAGCCATAAAGTTGCATGTCTATTTTCAACTGATATTTCGTTACGTTTCGGTAAAACAAACTGAGGCATCCATAAAATTGCTAGGAAAACTAGTACACTGAAAGAAACCCCGTGAATAGAATTGTAATCTCTTGGTGGTCATGCAGAATCAGTTCTCTTTTTTTTCATTTAAGGGCAATGTTTCATCTTGTTTCGTTTGTACCCTTTATAAGATGGTAATGAATTCAAATCGTTAGGAAGCATGTGGCTCATATTTACCTGAGC